>PDGT01000005.1:9832588-9944659 GCA_003671415.1 Megathymus violae
CTCTCATCTCTCATTCTTCTTTCTATCACTTTCTCCCATATCTTCATCGTGTGCGCTATGAGCTTTATTCCTCGATAGTTGTTGCAGTCTTGTATATCACCCTTTCTCTTGTAGATGAGCACTAGCAAGAGGTTGCACCACTCGTCAGGGATCACCTTTTCTTGCAACAACTTATTGAAGAATAAAGTCAACCACTTCCATCCATCAACTTTCAGAAACTTCCAAACTTTCACTGGTATAGCATCTGGGCCTGGTGCCTTTCCATTCTTCATAGTTCGTACTGCCGCTTTCACTTCCTCCACACTCACCTCCTTAACCATTCCTTTATTCACTTGCACGTTTTCTAGCACTCCATTCCAATCATCCCTTCCGTTTCCCCAAACACTTTTCTACCTTCACTTCTGATACATTCTGACATTACATTCCAGCATTCGTTAACTGTCTTTCCTTCCATATAACTCATTTCGATCATCTTATCTACCACTCCCTTTCAAAATTCTTCTGTACGCTCTCTGTCCTCTAATAAACTCCATTTAATCTTGGGTGGTAGCTTAGTTTGGGTTTTGGTGGACTTGACCAGAAGTTTAATCTCTAAGATCAGAAGTTTGTGTTGGAAGACAAGGGGTTCGCCAGGTATAACCTTGCCATTTTTGACATACTTCAAATTTTTCCTTCTTAATAACCAGTAATCAATTTAGGTATTGTGGTTTCCACTATTGTACTGTTACGTGTCAGGATTCGTAGGCTCGTAAAAATGCCACAATAGTTACCCAGAGACTTTATTTTTCTTCACACACACTTCACAATCACAGTTACACTCGTAGATCGCAGGTATTCGCTTCGTAGGGAGAGAACTCTTCACTTCGTATCCGGAGACCGAATGCCTTGTGGCCGACCCTGCCCGCAATTTATATCGATTTCTGGGCTTCCAGATCCTTCCACGCCCTTTGTTGGAGTAAACAACAGGAATTCCCGGAAATCGACATAATAATAGCGGGTCAGGTAACAACCCCATTTCGGCCCTCGTCTGTGCTAATCTTGCCCCTTTTGCTTGAGGCATACGGGCTAGATTGGCCTGGAGTGACCCAGGTAGTTTTTTATTACTACCTGGGTTTCTCTTTTATTGCCTCTATTGTTTGCCTCTATTGTCTGCCTCTATTGTTTGCCTCTCCGTAACGGTCGGCCACCCTTCTAGAGACTTCGCAAGCCTGCCGACTTCGAGAAGCTTCGTAACAGTACGTTATCAGGTGTTGGTCTTTCTTTTGGAAAAAGGTGTTTGCTATTGCAAGGTCGTATGCTATAGCAGTTTGAAGCAGAGTGTCTCCCTCTACGTTTCTGGTACCATAGCCCCACTCTCCATGCACTCTTTCATACCCAACATTCATTCTACCTACGTGGCCGTTAAAATCTCCTCCGATATAAACGTCTTCGTTGTCCGGTATACTAATCATTACTGCATCCAAATCGTCCCAAAACTTCTCTTTCATACTTTGATCACAGCCTGTTTGTGGTGCATATGCACTAATAACAGTCAGAACTGCATCACCTAACAAAAGTTTCAATACAATCAATCTATCATTTATCCTCTTTACATCCATCACGCTTTCTTTCAACTCTCTGTCAAGTACAATACCCACTCCATTCTTCCTTCCGTCACTTCCACAAATATAAAATTTGTAACCCGCCCCAATTTCGCTTGCTTTCGTCCCCTTCCACTTCGTTTCTTGCAAACAAGCAATATTCACTCGTCTCCTTTGCAAAACATCCGCTAACTCTCTTCCTCTTCCAGTCATCGTACCTATGTACATTCCAGCTTGCCATTCTCACTTTCATTTCCCGGATTCGCTTCTTACGTTGCATCCGTCCTTGATGCAACAACCCTCGCCCATTTCTCACATCCGCCGGGTGCTGTGTCTGCGCGTCGCCTCGGGGGTACGCCCTAGCATTTACTCGCATTCCATCATCCGACATACTCATGTTGTGGTAAGATTTGGCTGAAATTTACGACCGGCCGCCTGCCTGACGTCTACCCTCCTTGGGAATGCATTTGTAGGTGATTTTCCCGTCACCTTACGGGCGGAATAGGATTTGGGTTGAAGAATATGGTTGGAAAATGTGTGAGGGAAATCTAGGATAGGGAAACAGGTGGGATACTGCCACCACGGACGGAAAGTAGGGAAGTGGCATACAGTAGCTCGGGCAGTCCGGGGTTGCTTACCCGTAACCACATCTGGTTGACGGAAAGTTGTCAACAGTGCAGTCCCCTGAACTAAGTTAAGTGGTCTTCTAAATTTCTCTAGACCTTTTACTTATAACACTACACTGATATGAACTGCATATAATATATTGACCCATACTGATAATGTATAGGTAGTATAAAAAGCGATATTACTATCTATCTGTTTATTTGTATTCTTTTAAACAACGAAATAGATATCCATGCGAATCGTAAAATAAATTAGGGATGTTTTCGAAAAGTTTTATGTAGAACACATATTAATAATAAATATTAGCATCGTCGTCATTTAGCTTCAGAAAACGTGTTTATAAATAGCTTAAATAGACAGACAAAAAACGGACTCCTATACAGGTATTATATATATTATATATATAATATAATGTAAGGTAAAAATAAATAAAGTTATAAAATTATAAATTTTCAAAAAATACATCGGTAATAGTCATATTTGGTCCCATAAAATTTTATTATAAATGAAGATTATACTTAATATCAAACAATAAAATATGACAGTATGATTTGCTTGTGATAATATAAAAATTCTTGGGGAAAAATTATGAATGAAAATATTTATGGATTTAGAGGTTTGTGGAGATTTTTGGTATATTGCTATTTCAGAATAAGTATAGAGATGACAGGGAAAAATTTATGAGAATAAAAATTTTGAAATAAAACAATAAGTTGAATGCAGATATTTCGAGTAATTTAAAATTTTAAAACACCTCTTTTTAAAATTTCAATATCGCATTAAGCATTTCCATAATTACATTGTTTTTCCTATTGTAACTTAATACTTGATAAAAATTCCATCTGTTGGTTCAAAATGAAATGCAAATAGCGGACTCCTGTACTATAAAATGCATTTTTTGTTCTGATCTTCTTGGTCTGTGAGAACATAACTACCTCCATTTCACGGACCTCTATTAATTGTGAAATGCTACATACGACAAACTCCGTGCTTCCCTAATCTTGTTTAATGGTCGGAAAAATTGACCGCTGCACGTGTTTCACGCTGTGAACACGGCATCAGCTTCACGTGTGATTCTGAGGCGCGTGATCAGGCGACAGCATCTTAAAGGATGCGTGTAATGAGGCGACGGAATGCCGCGTCACGTCACCTAACGAGAGGCGTCGGAGCTGCGGTCAATGCCACTAACCCATCGATAGAATTTATGTATTATCCGCATACTTACGATTTTGTATTGCTGCTTTAGCAGAAATCAGTGGTTTAGCAGTTCGTTTAGTAGATTAGGACTACTATAATTTGGCTTACGACTTTAGATCATGTAATGGTAACTGTTCAATTATTCGCCTATAACATTTTATTTTTATATACCATCTTTGTATATTCATTTAACGATTCATGTACACGCAAACATGAAACAGAAAAATATTTTTCCTGTTTTTGGTAATCCCAACAGACCAACAAACAAGGCAACGATGTCCGGGTCTTCCTCTGGACGGTACCAGGGGGTCGTCTACCTTTAATTAATTTAATTAATTTTTAGTTCAAGATTCCTTTTCGACTTAAGTCGGTACATGATAATCCATGGACATAATCCAATTGAAAACCATCTGTGTAAAAATAGTTATCCACTTTTGTCCAGTTTTTAAATAAAATCTCTTAATGCGGTTTGTATTTTGAATATTTATCTTCTGTAAGGTGTTGTGAAAAACATAACAATTCTCGAATTCGCGAATTCCCTGCTTCCTTTTGACCACCAACTAGTGTTTTGGGTATACGTGCGCGGCATAATTACTTATCATATGGCCCCTCTGATTCCGACTATTCATAAAAATGTTACACACCATCTTTTTCCTCCACCGTCTTCATTTGTAGTCGTCTTTTAAAATTAATATTCTTCTCTTAACGTTAAATAATCATGTGCGGCGGTAGCGGATTGCTTCTGTTTTTTTAGATCGGTTTTGGTTTATTCTTTGTTTTACTTCGAAGAATTAATTCAAATGTAAGAAGGTATGCATAAGTTATTGAAGGCATCCATTTAACCAGATTTGATGAAGGAAACATAAAAATTAATAACAGTCAGTTCTCTAACGATGAGTCGATCATTATCTTCCCGCCACACTGTCTGCCGGCTTTTGGTTCAAACGTTGCGGTCCAACCGAACTTAATTATAGGCCAGGATAAAGACTTCGTTTTATAATTATTATCATATTAGGAATTTTGTTGAATCATTACTTATATTACTTATAATAAACGTGCTGGGTTGTTGATTTGTTCTTTTCCCCCCATGTAACTGGAGACCCTGTTTCTCATATTTGTCAATCAGTAATCTACAGAAATGCCTCATTAGAAATCTTGAACAAAAACTGAGTAAAGTGGTTCTGGTCTGAAGATTATTCTACTTGGTATGGTAAAGTAAGAAGGATATGGCTCTGGATCAGTATGACAAATTGAATTTCAAGCCACTGGACTTTGAGTCCGTAACCTAAGGTTAGTTTTTGGGCATTATCTTTCATTGACGCATGACGACCCCGTAGCCCAGTTGGTAGTGACCCTGCCTGCCGAGCGTGGAGTCCCAGGTTCGATTCCCGGCCGGGGCAGATATTTGTGTGACAGATAAATGTTTGTTCTCGGGTCATGGGTGTTTGTGATGTGATAATTGTGTATGTCCATGCCACCCGCAACACAGGGAATCCTAGTGCGGGGGTGTGAGTGTGTAAACGTTTATTTATTTATTACTATCAACTTCAGACTTTACAAGTAACCACATATTCTGCAATGATCACTAATTATCTCATCAACATCATTCTATAATATTCATATTATGTTTATTGACATATTTATACTAACGAACAGACGGATGAAACTTTATAAAAATGCATTTAGGCTTTTTTAAAATCACAGATACAAATTCCAACTATAGTTCGTATAAAATATCAGAAGTATTTTTTTTTGTTTTTAAAATAAACTGTTCTTTAAGATTGCAGACAAATTTTTTGATCACATTGTGATAGCTATCAACTTTGCTTTCGATTACCTTCGATTTGCATCCTCTTTAGGCACGGTAAGAAGTTTATGAATATTGCCTATTTGCTGAACAATCTTCTACATTGTATACCACGAGCATATCTAAAAAATAAAACAATAAAAATGCCATTGAATAATAACTGTACTGCGCGCCCGCGGCCGTATCGGCGGCCGTATCTCGCCGAAGCGGAGTCGTATCGCATTACACATTAAATATTTATTATTTATAGCGTGTAATTAATAAAAACACACGGGAGTTACAAAAACAAGTAGCCTAACAGGAAGATATAATAACTCAATCGCGACTGGCTCGCTCGGCGAAATTTGTTACTGTCGAGATTGGATCGCTGCGCTCGCGCATAATGTACGCTCTCGTGTACGGTAGCTTAATGTCTTAACATGATACGGTATCCACAGCCTACCGCGCTTACGTGGAACTTGTTCTTTCGTCTTTCAATAAATTACCTGCTTTGTTTTCTAATAGTGATACATCTGATTCGATTTAAACCCTTATCACATTTAGGTAGGCATATCTAGCGAAGCTTTTACTGAGGACGTAAAAGTTGGTCCAATGTCTTAATAAACGGATTGATGATAATGTAATGCGATGGTTCAATTTTACAATGAAAAGGTAACAAATTCTTTATATTGTCTAAAACACTGATAAAAGAAATATCGGAGGCTTTTAAAATAGCTTTTGTTTTACTTCGTAGGTAGGTTTAATGTTTCATATATACAAGTAAATTAGTCGTATATTGTTTCATTTTTGGAAAATCCGTTATGTCATAATTTTTTTAGTAAACTGGGGATTTTGTTCGGTACGATATCAATAAATTTAAAGATGCATTCGAATGTTAAGACATTCTTAAAAGTTGCCAAAACTGTTCTTTATAAATTATAATCAACACGATATAATGAATTTTGTGCAATTTTATTACTACTAGAATCCTTCGCACCTATCTTTTTAATATTACGTTTGAAATATTTACGAATACAGACGAAGCCAGTATTAAAATCTCAGTTTATATGCACGACAGGTTTTGCGATTAGGAGTTGTAACATGGCGTGGGTGGCAGTAGTGTAATACCTGCCTTAGTTCGCAAGTTTTTTTTATTTCTTTTTAAACCATACCTGATATTATATATTCCTATTAAGTTATGAAGTGTAAATTATACAAGCTTTCGATATTTTATATCAAAAATGCAATTAATACATTCGTAAATTTTAAATTAGATTTACAGTTTCTTTTGTATTATGGTGGAGTTCCAAACTTTTAAAGTTTCTTTTGTATTTTATTAGTGGAGCTCCAAACTTGGTACTCCCACAGTACCGCTGGAAGGACCAAACGGACAGAGATTTGTAGCAATAGGTTAGAAGTAATTTTCCGTGTTGTAGGCCAGGTGTTGTACTGGGTTAGTAACCCAGAAGAGCTTGATAAAAGATTTTTCTTTACGACAATAGCTGAAAACTGAACAAACGGGCTTGATTTTAAATGGTTACTGCTACTAATTCATATAAACCTATAACACCAATGCATTACCGGTCAAGAAAATAGGACATCAATTTCAAGGTTGGTCTAAAAGGATTGTGGTAGCTAGCAAGATAAGTAAAGACACAGGTAAAGAGTAGGCACAGAACCCAGTAATTAACAACAGGAGGAATCTGACGCCATATCCTCGCCCGTTGTGCAGGTATGTGTAACGCGAGCAGAAGAAATGGATTTGGAGTCAAGGATAGATGTAATAGTGCCTTCCTTCCCAAACATCAACGATATATTTTTCATGTACATTCGTCTTCCAGTTATTTTAAGGAGCAATATAATATTTTGTTACACTGTAACCTATCAAATTTAGATACGAAATCATTTAGGTTTTCTGTAAATACACGTATGCACGTCATGTTTTGCATCTACTAACGTTTCTAAAACGTCTTTTAACAATGAAGAGTAGAAACATTGTAAGAAACTCCTCAGCGCACCTTCTAAAACAACACGTGGCAATTACAAAGTTTACACCTGCACGGAACCGGTTTTGACAATACAATTTCCAGGCGTCTTTGTCATTTATATATTATTCTACACCTTGATCTATAATATCCTTTACCTATAAGCTGTGCTTAAAAGCTTCGCTTACAAGTTCCCATAGGTAACTCGCGTATCAACTTTGGAACCTTATTGTAAAATCGAACTATAAGCCCCATAAAAGAACGCTGAACCTTTTGAAGGCGATATGAAGACGTAACCAAATTATGCTTATTTCATGTTTCACGATTATGTGTATCACTATTCTGCTTCTACATATTTTAATATTTAGACCGGCTACATTGCGTACACTACAGGGAGTACTATTTTCTTATTGCCGAGTAGTTACTGTGTGGGCGTGATAGGATGACGCGAGAGTACTTTAAGGATGTTAGGAATTTTCCATGAATTCGCACCAGCGTTACATAACTCCAAAACGGCACTATAAATTTTTCTTTAAATAAGCTGGACCTGTAAGTCCATTCGAAACACACGGGATTATTGTTCCAATCTAAAATATTTTGGTGCGTATTCCTTCAGTCTTGTTTTTCATTGACAGCGTAACCAAGTTGAACCAAATTGACGTGGTTGTTGGTGACATTCATGTAGAAGGCGCTCCATCTTCGTTCACTTTAGGAGCAAGTACTCAGTGATTTTAGATATCTACGGGTTGCAGTAAATTTAACTATGAATAAACTATGTAGTCTTCATTTGGGATGTTATGCATATGAAATTTCGGATCTGGATAATGATATATGAATAATATTTTACCAATTTCGGTTACGGTTACGGATATTAGATGATTTAGGAATAGGAAAAAAATATATAATGTATTTACAAAGTAACACTGACTTTATTTCTAGGTATTATCTAGTATTACAACCATAGAAAAGAAAAATAGTCTTAAATATTTAATAATAAAAATTGTCTAAGAACCCGAGCGACGCGGCTAGTATATCAGTTCGGTCGGCCAATAGCCTGGCATAACGTGTTTCATTTGGACTCTGTCCCTATCCGAAATTATTCAAATTTTTTTTATCGTATTGGGTTACGGTTTCGGATATATTTTATTTCGGATATCCGATAGTTTAGGTTACAGTTACGGACCGCCATAACATCTCTAGTCTTAATAATACATTAATGCAGTAAAATGCTGTTTCATTGTTCTCATTTTATGCGTAGTGATCATTGCTATCGGAATTCTGATTTTTATTATCTACTGTAACAGGAACATCATGTACATTTTTACTTTAAAAAAAAATGCTTAAAAGTTTAAAATTTACTTTTAAATTCCGCAGAACATGTCACCGGGCGCATTGTGATTGCACACGTGAATTACAATGTCAACTAAATCTGCGAGAGTGAAGTTTAATTTCAGTTGAGTCATGTTGATAACTATGTTTTTGCATAATTACACTACTACTTTCTGTTATTTATCTGCTTATGACCTAGAAAATCATATAAAATGGAAATAATAACAAAATATCCGTTTGGTATGGTATTAAGAAAACAATTAGTTACAAGTTTTGTAAATATAGTATATTGCCATCCAGCCTTCCTTTTGTAAATGTCGCGATGCAGGAATGAACATGATTGTCCTAATCGTTCAATTTGATGGCAATATTTAAGGTGAATTAATAGTTATTTCGAACAGTGAACTGCAACAAAATCAGTTTAATTGAATTTGCATGAAGCCTACTGGTTGACATTCGAACGTAACTTAATAACATTGTTTCAAAGAAAGATTGATAACATTAAAGTTGACATACAGATGAAAAGATGGTACTGAACTATTTTGTCTTTGTGTAATTATATATGCACTTGCCACAGAATAGGCCAGTTTCACCTGTTCTATGGGACTAGTGGCCCCTCCCATCTTCGTTCGGGTTCAACATTATTTTATGACCTATACACGCACATGATATACAGCCTATGTCCAACCGAATTGATGTGCCTTTCAAATGGTGATACAATTTTTCAAATTTCGTGATTTCGGTGTCTACCTTCCACATATACATTTACAAAGTGAAAATAAATCTCTCTATAATTAGTATAGATAAAGATTCTCGGCGGAATGAAAAAAATTCTAGTTATGCTAAAAAACGTTCTCATGTCAAGTATCTATTTTTTACCTTTCTTTTTTATTCAAAAAAGGAGTCGTTCAATGTTCGTGTGTGTGTATGTATTAATTATCTCTTCGTTACAGACTACGAATGGTTACGATTTTTGTAATAGGTATATATAAATGTTACTAGAGCAATTAACGACCTATACAAAATTCTATCACACGTAATAAAGTAACGGAGAACTGGTGTTACTTTTATATCTAAACAATATAATTGATGGTCAGGCTTCCGAACGTTTTACCATCCTTTACGACTTAACATCCAACACACTACTTATTTAATGACAATTAATTTGATACTCCACGTTTCATACATCGTACGTACCGTAGCGTGGGAACTTTGGCTAAATCTTTATAGCGTACCCCTAAATTATGCTAACTGTGCAAATTAGTTAGAATGATGTATCAGTTTTAATCAAAATCTCCACTTAACTCGTGATAAGCTTTCAATGGATCGTTAGTCAAAGGATCGTGCGTAGAGCGAGCTTTGTTTGATCCGAGCTATTGAATTGAATTCAAGAAATGAAATTAACGTTGAGTTGTGTAATGCATTGGGTATTTTCTAAAATATATGTTATTAAAGTGTATAGCATTTAACCTATAAACTATAAACTTGAGTGACCAGTGGCTTTGACAGTGTTTATATTGTACGCGATGACGAAATTCGAAAACTTTAAAATGTTTACTAATGACTATTTGATGAATTATGTCACTGTACATTATTATTTTTTTTAAAGTCATAAAAATATATATACACATGAATATAGAAACCCTTTCTTTTTTGAAGTCGGTTAAAACTGATACAAGGTCTATAAACCCTGGCATAGATTGTCTAAAGACGAATCTAAATATTGTGATTTAGCATTTAGTAAATATCATTTTCTTGCATCACTAGTTAAACTCGAGTTTATTGCTACTTCTTACTTGACATATTAAATATTACATTAACTAATGGCTTTTAGTATGTCATCATGGTAAATCATTTTATGGGTATAATATAATTTGGTTTTTACACGAAACTAGTATTAAATTTATTATACATTTAATTGACTTAATTGGTAATTTTGCACAGTATTTAAATTTCCGTTTTTAACAATAAAATATATTATTAACTTGTTTATAGTGCGATTTATCAGATCGTAGTATAGCTGTGTACAATTCAATTTGACATATAAATTTAATACCTTAAGTCAGATATCACACCATCACATTTACAACCACACCAACAGTTATATATACACATATAGTATAATCAAATTAATCATTGGCACGTAAAGGGAGAGAGATTGAGATTTAGGGTAACCACTTATTTTACTCTGCAACATTTTACTGCCATGTCGTTTATAGATCTGTTTAAATAAGAACCATCTCCAATATCTCATCCGGCTGCAACGAGGTCGCGGTCTGCGTGATTATTTTAAACGGGGAATAAATTATACTTACCCGGACTGGGTACTTGTAAGGTAAATACAGTAGCCATTTAATAAATCTTCTCCAGTGGACGCCTCCGCACGTTCTTGCAGGAATTGTTGACGGTCAGGGTTGTATGAAGAAACTGCTGGAGGGCAACTTCAAAATGAGTACATTTTTACTTATATACCAAGTAGTTTTGTTTCGAGGAACTTAGTGTCGTATGTAAGTTTCATGTAAAAAGAAATAAATTGCATTATTTATTAATTAAATGTTATTATGAGCTGATCACTGCTGTGTATATGAAGCTGTATGCTGTTTACCAATTAGATAGGCTAATATTTTATTATGTTATATTATTATTATATTATTATGAAGGGAAATCGTTTAGATATGTCTATTAAGGCCTTTTTAGCGAATGAGTATAAGGATTGTTTTGAAATGAAGTGTTTTTGATCCAGCGCATACAGGGATGTTTCAGGATGTCAAGTAAAATTGATACTTCTCCTATGTAATGCCTCATGTACTCGTTCCGACGAGATTTTTGCGCTATAATTTCCTTGGAGGTCCTTTAGCTATAATTTCGTTGCATGACAAGGCAGATTCAAATCATAATAAGATATGGCCACAACACAATGTCCATAAACGACCAAAGTTTAGTCACAAAAGGGTGATTAAAATTTTCAGTTTTGTTTTTGAGTATACGTTAGTATCTATAAAAAAAAGTGTCAGACTTTTAATACATATTTTCTTCTTTTGGATAATTAATATAGTACTTTTTACGACACAGTTATCTAATTTTTACGAGTAGGTACATTTATAATCCGTGTAATAATTTATATATATCTATTGCGACGTATACTTTTTCTGATCTAAATCTGCCAACCCTAACGCATCAGAGATAAAAATACAGGTGATCTCGCTTGCACCGAACCTACCTTGCAAAACTATAATTTAAATATTTCTTTTGACAACCTTGTAATCTGAGTAAATATTGATTTCGCGCGTTTGCTACCATTTTGGAGCGATATCGAATATCTAATTTAAATACAAAGCCTCTGTAAACAAAATTACATCACGTCCCTATTGAGTTTTTGGGTGCGAACAAAAAGTTTGGCATTACTTTTAAATAATGAGCTCAGAGAGTGTGACAATCTGAAACGTTCAGATCAAAACACGTAGGCGGCACAAACAATTTCTTAGACAAGAAAATGAAATGCGTGAAGTTTAGATATGAACTAACCGTTTAAATATGAGCTAGTCATAGATGGAATGGCAACGCGAGCTAAGTAACAAATTTTATTTTCGATACCATGTTGTATGGACCTATAAGATTTTTTATCACTCCACAGATAAAAAGGTATTTACCTACATCGCAATGTAAGATGTCGGATAAATTGGATATGGAAGGTGGAGATCCGGTTTTATCGCTAAAAAACTTTTATATAATGACACCTGCTTAAAGTGCCTTTCAAAGCAGAGGAGAGCTTTGAAGAATTTTGATATTTTTTAAGCCAAGAAATGTTTTTCTACGTATTTCGATTGCAAACTTAAAACAAACTATTAAGAAATGTGTTCATTGTTTCAGTTTTGGGTAACAACCTTATTTTGCGGGGTTTTTTTGGGGGGTATTGTTTTGGGGGAGTAGTGAATGTTTAGATTGCGTATCATTGTAGCATTAATTACCGATTGCACATATTTAAAAAGTACCACAAATTTGAAACTATACGTTTAAGTTTACATTTTTTTTGTTTTTAAAGCCAAAAAGCAGATAGTGCCAAAGATGCATGTTTTAATATATTTTTTATGTAGCTTGTCGACAAACGTGCAGACGGGCCATCTGATAGTACATGGTCACTGTCACTCATAGACTTCACTAACATGGAAGGCATCATCAAAGTTTTGTTTACCGAAAAGGGAGCGCGGAACTAATATTAATATCAATACCATATCTAATATTAATATCTACCGCAACATCTAAAAATATTAAAAAACTATATTCATAATTCAAATCCAGGTCCCTAAATGGCCGAAAATACACGTTTAAAACATCGAATATTTTATTATAAGAGGTACCTATATTCATATGTTATTACGCCCACAGAAATAAAAATTTGTTTCAAAATTGTTACCCCTGTCTCGCCGTGACCATGATGCACATGGGCTGAAAATATTGGTATGAAATACAAAAATCGTAAGTACCCCTTATAGTTAAAATTGTTATATATGTTTTATTTTTTGAAATTATTTATATATTAGATATTAGAAACGGAGTGCAGTTTATTGTTACTGAGCTTGTGTATGTGACAAGAGGTGACAGCCAAGTGATTTGAATGTTATTTCGGTTTCGCTTTGGCGAGACCTGGACTCATATTTTGCACGCATCTCAATTTTTTCAAATTTATATAAGCATTACAAATTATCGCTTGCTTCCTTGAATAAAAACGTTTTGAGGATACCTGAAAACCAAAGAGTTTATCAGACTTGGAAGTCTGCCAATTCTTACCTACTTATTGAGTACAGAGTTGTTTTACTCGCATGGCCTTTAATTCTCAGACTGTGAAGGAAGAGCTAAGCCAAATAATGAGACAGTTATGACTTCTTTTGGTTATTTTAAGTACTTTTAGTATTTTAAGTAGACACATCGACATAAGTTGCTTGATTTTTTTTTACATAAAATAAGTTAATGCTTGACAACAATCCCACCTGATGGTAAGTGCTGATGAAGTCTAAGATGCTGAACGCAGTAACTTATAAATAGCCTATGGTAATAAACTAAATGTAGTTATTCGTCAAATTAATTAATTCAACTACATTTTACACCCTTCAGATAAGGATTTGAGAGGTATAATTGAGTAATTAATAGAGACGCTTCGTGTATATTTATATAGGTTCTTTTGTAATAAATCCATGTAACATAAGCACGAGTCCCAAATCAACCAACAGCCTCCGTAGTAAGATAAAAGGGTAACAGCAGATATTTCCTGCTGCATAAATCTCCTGCGGGCAGTGGGACGGCGATAAATAACCTCGCTTCTGCGTCAATTGTAAAGAACATATAAAATTATTTATACTTACTAATATTACGAGTACATACGAATATACATATGTAAACTCTGAGATAGAATTGTATTCGTAATTTATATCGGAAAATATTTCAGGACTAATGAAAACTACTGTAAATATTATAAATAAATAATATATAAACATTAAGGTTCACATTAAATGGAAATGTATCTTGAAATAATTTAATATATTTGAAATAAGTACTTTAGGAGTAGTAATTAATCTGCTTTAAATTAGCGAGGCGCAGTATACAGACGCAATATACACGGATTTCTACATTGAGCGGAAGATGCATACATTGTTATCTATGTAAAGGGTCCACTCTGCAAACAGGTAGTCATGGATCGTGAGTGTCCTCTCAGATAAACTAATTGTAAACCTTTTTATTTGCTATTAATGTTATGTGACGATAAATTCTTTCTTTCCTAATCCTTTCTTCGTGTTCTATACTGTGTTCCTAATGCTTCCTTCGTGTCCTATACTGAGCTGTTAATCATTATAAGCCAAAAACAGCTGGTCGAGGTAACATGTCATCACCAATAAACCTGTGTAAATATATAGCCAGATACTATAATAAATAAATAAATAAATAAATAAACGTTTACACACTCACACCCCCGTACTAGGATTCCCTGTGTTGCGGGTGGCGTGGACATACACAATTATCACATCACAAACACCCATGACCCGAGAACAAACATTTATCTGTCACATAAATATCTGCCCCGGTCGGGAATCGAACTCGGGACCCCACGCTCGGTAGGCAGGGTCACTACCAACTGGGCTACGGGGTCATTATGTTCAAATTGGAACTACAAAACTGTATTATATTATCTACTTTATTATTGACTCTTGTCAATTTTCGTAATTAATCGTATATTATCTGTTGTACTATCTGTTATCATACTCTTTCTCTACAACTATCGTATTTTCCAAAGCAACGATAGCAAAAACACGAAAAAAAGCAATTGTCGGGAGTCATTATTAATCTAGACGCACTATACAACAATTTTATTTCGCGAAGTGTCGTTGGTATCGCATTAGTGCTCCACGTCGGAGAGCAAGCAGACAGTGTGTCTACATGTGTCGATGAAGCACAGTGTTGGGTCGGGAGCAGGTAGGCATGAATGGCGGCGCCCCGCTGGCCGTGAGTTATGCGGCCCCCGCGGCGCGCGCTGCCTTCACACCTCCGTCCGCGTGTGGTCGCGCTTTACGAGCGGTCCGGCGGCCTGGGGTGGATGTGCCGTGCGAGAACGTTCCAAGAGGTAATATAATTAAATTATAGTCTAATATAATGTAGTCTAATATAATTAAATGGTCTTGTGAGCATTTCCACATTGTAACACTGATGCAAGGGAAAAGCGCTCAAAGCCGGACACGGTTTTTGTCAATCGCAAGTTAAGCAACTTCGTGTGTAGCCAGTAGATGGATGGGATGGGAAAACCACAAAATCTGCCGAATCGACTATGAAACATGTAGCCGTTTTCTTTGCGTTTTCGGTTGAACGATGTTCGTGTTAGAGATCCTTACAAATGAGACGTTCCATTTCAGACCTCATCATCTTTTATTGTGTAAGTATACAGCCGTTAAACGAGACAAGGTTATTGTCGGGATATAATGTTGTATGTTCAATACAGCCTGTATTGAACAGAATCCAGCGATGTCTTAAGGGAGGGCCTGACCCCTTAGCATCGTCCAATATTCATACCATAGGCAGGTTACGTTGACTTTAACTGAATGGATCTACGAAGGCCCTTACAACCCTTATCTCCTCTCATTCGTGACCGATCTCAAATAATGTAATGTCTGTTGTTGGTTGCTAGTTACATACTCGTATGTACAATGTGAGTGTAAATAGTATGTGTATTTTATACTTTTAAAATACCTTATGTAGCCGTCAACTATAATTATAACCGTTCAATTTAATTACAGTACTCGTAGTTACGTTCTTATTAATAAGGAATGATTAGGTATATTATATTCACCTTAAATCTAAATTTAATTTCATTATATTAGGGTGAAAACTGATGTCATTTCTGATTGTTCCCCTAATTATGTATGTACGTTCTTTGCGCATAGTCATTATCTTTATCTTTAAATGTTGTCAAGTTTTTATGAATACACGAATACGAATAAAAATTAACTTTAAAATAAAAAATTTAATTAGTTTAGACAAAATAGACATATTAATTTTATATATAATTTCAATGTAAACGACAAAAAAAAAATCGTGGCAACCTTCCGTTCGACATGGATCAGGCCGCACCTAAATCTTCCGGCGTCGTTAGAGTAGATGTCCTGGGCGCAAGAATATTATAATATTAGTCACATTAGTGTGTATATTTCTCTCGAGAATTATTTTATTTCTTAGACTTATTACGACCTGCCGGGCTTCCTCCGAGATACGATACGGCCACTCGTTTTTATTGGACAGGAAGGAAATTCTAACGTTTAATATATTCAAAGTAAAGTGCTTGAGTTTTATTTATTTAAGTGCCCCTGCATCGATCCGGCTAAGGTTGCACTGTTAAGAAATTCTATAACAATTTGTAACAGTAGTCCATATTGGTTATTCAGTTTACGTGTCATAATGAGGTTCTGTTTTTCGTTGTAATATTGATAGGTGTACCTAGATGTAGTTAATCAAATATATTACAAGAGTTTTTCGTTCTGGTATTATAAAAACGCCGTGAAATTAAAGTCGTATTTTGTTACTGGAGAAGTTCAAATAATATAAGAAAAAAATTGATTAAGTAGCTTATACAAAAAAATTACATTAACAGTGGGGATTGAAACATTCATTTAGGGTGTCAGAAGAATGATTAAAAATGTTCCTTTCAAAATCTGGATGAAATGATTGCTAAATGCTTCAACTATTTTATTGCAATAATGAACCTACTCACTCGTTGCATCGCGAAGGTGACGAAACGCAAAATGTTTTAAACTAGCAAGGCTATTTTACTTCGTCACAAAATGTCAAGCCTACGCGAATCAAGCTTTTGCGCAATTTATAACTGAGCTACAATCAAACGCTATTGTTTAACCAATTACAAGCCGTCACTCGAATGTGATGTCGGACATAAATTAATACTTTGCACGTAATTTAAATTATCTTTGAAATCAAATCGTCTTTTGCGACATAGAACTAGGTAAGTGTCTTTGAAAATGCGCGTGATAGTGAAGATTTTCAATTAATTGATTGAAAATATATATTTTACATAATAATCTTTGGTGCACCTGAATGGCAAATGCGACTGAGTTTACCTTAAAGGTTATGTACGATCCGCCAGGTAGCGCTGTTGTTCATTTATTAATAAACTGTTAATTTTTGCGATACCTCTTTTTTTTGGTTACATACTGAAAGACTAAAAATGTATCTTTATAATTTCGCCATATCTGTCTGTAGGTTACAGCTATTTTGTTCAGATACTATTTGTATTGAATGTTTAATACGTGAACAGAAAAATTCGTACCCTTTTTTTCTGTTTGTAAATCAATGTTCTTCGTAATCGATTTGTTTCGTAATTATTGATGAGCTTTATTGTTATCAAAAAAAAATGTCATGTTTGTTAATTGATTTTCTTTTTTTTTTTGGTAGATGTTGACCAGTCTCTGTTATGAATAGGAAAAAAATTGATAACAGAACGACATTTATTGATGGATCGTATTTCTGCCACTAGGCGAAATACTAGTTCTTATAAAATTTACTCAGTATTTCATGAACCGCTTTGATGATACAGTAAAATTAGGAATAAAACATTATTAGAAGTAGCGGCACGGTTTTAGAGTAACTTTTTAAAATTGAGACATAGTCTAAGTAAGATCGCGCTTCAAAATTCTTGAGGTGATAAAATTTAAAAATACTTTCAAAGAACATTAGTTCCAATTACATGTAATGAGTTACGAAGGTCCAATATCTTTAATGCCGAAATAATAGCCGACAACGTCTACATTTTGCGTCATTTCTGTAGGGTTGTCACATATAGGGATTCAAATATTATTATAAAATAATAAATTATAGCGTAAGTAGATAAGCTACGTTACATTTTGTGGTTCAGGTTAGCAGATGACTTAAACTTCAATGTTTTGACATGTCTGTTTTGAGTAATTATAAAAACTTTAAGAATTAAAACTATTAAATTATGTACTAACGCAAATATTTATCATTAAAAATAAATATTTTTAAATATTAACTAGCATTAATGTTATGAAGTAAAATAATATGCACGATTTTTGGGCCGTACAAAATCAGCGAGAATTATTTTAAAATCTAGAATGGCGCCTGTCCGATTTAGATGAAAAGAGACGGATGGTAGGATGGCGCATATCTTTTTAGTAAAAGTTCTTTAAGGGCGACTAAGGGTCAACCATCATTGTACCATACAATATAAAAGTATGTTTGTTTACATCTTACCAGCAGTTAAAAGTATAACTGAGTCGAACGATCTCCAATTATTCGGAGTTCACGTAAGATCAGGTTATGTCATGTATACTTAGGGGTTACTGAGTTTCATTTTTTGAGGTTTCGGTTAAATTGCTCGCGTTTGGGCCTTACCGACCCATTAGTGGCCAAATGGCGTCAGGTTGAACAGTTCGTGGAGAAATCAAATTACAATAACGATGCACGCTAGCTACCGACACATCGGGTGTGTGTATTGTGTGACTTTTACTGACAGTATATTTGATATTCGTAAGAGAAGTAGATATTGTTTGGCAAATACGATTGGCATATCCTTATTAGATAATTTTCGTATATGAAACACGTATGATAAGATGAGATAAGAAGAGTTGCTAGCAGATTTTTTTTATAAACAGAGTCACTGCCCACTATCTCAAAGTGATGAATTGGTGTCATCAATCCAAGCTAATTAATTCCATAGCATATAGTATTATAAGTATTAACAACATTGTTATATTATTATATTATTAGCTGGTGCCCGGTGCGCTTTGCTTCACCTAAAAAAATAATTACACGAATTTATTACATTTTTAATACGTAAATAAAATCATTTTTCTAAAAAGATAAAAATCACTGCCACCAGCGCCACCTATCCTGCAATAACGTAACTATGTTTGTCGGAGTGATCGTGTCACCCTTTATATGTATGCAAAGTTTTATATCAATTGGGGTATCGGTTCTCGAGTTTTAGGTGAACATACATACATTCTCTTTTATATATATAGATGAACTTTTTATATTTTACATTTATTAATGCCCTGATCGCTGATATCTGTTTATATTTTTAGCCTTGAGTCCGCCTTTTATACCAATGTGGTATATATTAAGTATAATAAAGTTTAAATAAATATTACGGATGTTTCTCGTATTATATTAATATTTACAAAAATTTTATTATTATCATTTTCTTATTTTCATAGCGCTACTCTCTGTTTGTTTAAATGTATCTATCTGAAATACTGTGCGATGTGGAATCGTGATTTAATTAATACGAGTTTACTCATTCGTACACTGCTTAATTTACCTAATCGGTCTATATATTTTATTATATTACACGGTAGAGGATGTTTCATATTCTGCTATAAGTAAGTTAGAGTAGAATTATTATAAAGATTTTTTCAAATCAATAATTAATAAAAAATAATAAGTTGACAGTGATTGTCACATTTACACAAACACACCTTCATACTGTAATAAGTGAAGACCCTTGAAATATAATCTTATAACGTGTGAGTTAAGTTTGCTTTATTTTGTAGATACATCCTTTTTACGGCCATAAGTAATTTAAATAAATAAGTAAGTAAGTTATTGTACGTCATCGATCCAGTAACAAATCTTACTGAGTGACCGGCCAATAGCGGGTTGCGTCTAATTTGTAAGAGGTAACAGGTAAATTGAAGGATGCCTCGCGCGTGGTCGTATTAGAAACGTGTCATTATTCCACCGGCGGACCTGCTCCCTACTGTTTGGCCGAGTTTGTTCAATGATAATTATATAAATTAATGTTCCGGTGGAACAACGGATGTTCGGGTTCTATTAGTCAAAGTAAAAGGTGCTTATTTAAATTAAAAAAAAAAACATGAATCCTATCATAAACAGTGGGGATCACTAGGGAGTACAATCTATTCTCAAAGCTCAAGTACGACTTCTTTCGCGGACTAATGCGTATGATTGTTTATATTGGCGTATGTTATGCCTACTGCAGTGTTCAAGAACGCACCAGTCTATGATACCATCATAGCTAAAAGTTCAATGTTAACAATACTCATTATGTATTGTTTTAAATACTGATTATAGAATACCTGATATATATAACCTTTATATACTCGTATTATGACGAAATCTGTATACCGAAATTATTTCATCTTAATCTGTATCTTTGTTGAAAACAAGTAGATGAAAGGCAAGAGCGCTTGCAGAATATATCGTATACAAGTAGTCA
Organism: Megathymus violae; assembly: GCA_003671415.1. Classification (NCBI taxonomy): domain Eukaryota; kingdom Metazoa; phylum Arthropoda; class Insecta; order Lepidoptera; family Hesperiidae; genus Megathymus; species Megathymus violae. Next base: position 9,852,842 of record PDGT01000005.1, read on the forward strand.
GTGAAATTCGTATTTCGTGTTTTTAATTTTATACAATTATTATTGTAAATTTATTAATTAAGGAATACAATAGTGTAAAATTCACACCCCAATTTAAACTTAATATGTCACTTTTCGATTACTGTTAATTTTGTCCTTTGCTGGTTTTAATTTAAAATATTACCAAACAATATCACGAAGTGACCATTGCTGGTATTAGTACTATACCTATTTTTAAATGAAATCGAGTGTTCTGTTATTAAAATAACAAAATATTAGGTTTTAAAAATGCGAGAACAACTCAATACACAATACGCACACAGCTTTTCACTATGTCTACTTCACAAAATCTTATTTACCTACCGTGTCGTATTAGAGTATTCAATTTTTTTTTTATCTATTCCTTACCGTAGGTTGTTAAGGATAATTCGCTATTCAGATTAAGACAGCCTAGTGCATATTAAAAAACGTATAATAAGTAGTGTAATAGGGGTTACAATAGTAAAAATTGGTCACGAATTGGTCCCGATTCCAAAGAATCCGGTTGAGTTTGGAAGATATCTATCCTAACACAAAAAAGTAAGGGAAAGCACTAACAGGTTTTATTTATAAATTTTACATAATTTACAGGGGCAAGTATTGGGACTTACCCCAAGCTTTATATTAGATCAACTAACTGAAACAATTCTATTGAACTGTATGTATTCTTATCATATGAGTGGGTAATTTCAATCAATCTTACGTCCGATCTTAGGAACATTTTACTTTGATAGTGACAATCATAGTACTTAATAAAATTTCATTACGGTGGAAATTTTCCAATATACACTCTCTGCTTTATAATTAAATAAAGTCAGCTATCTTAATTTTGAAAAAGATGTTCAAATGATTTCTAACATCGGAAGTTGGATATACGATAAATTAGTCAGCTATCCTTACCATATATAAAATAATAAGCTGGTGATCGCGTTACATTTGAATCATTTAAAATATCTTTTTTGGTCATGGAATGTTGTGACTAATAGTTCATGGACATGCTCATTAGCTCTTTATGTTACACAGAAAAATGTTTGAATTATAATAATTAACCAGAGATGAGTGCACAAGTAGGTACATGGCTCATTATATCACAAACATGTCATCGTTTTTAATCCCAGTAACAGCGATAACTGTGTGATTATCTCTAACAATGTACCGTTATGTGAAATCCCAGTTCACCGGAAGTGACGGACTAGTCTACGCCTAGTTGCGCACGCGCATGTCCCTGCCTCGTGGGAGCAGTTTCCGCTTCCGACTGACGGTCACACATGCTGGTCGATGTGATTTTTATAACAGATAAGAATAATAAGTACGTTATGAAAAAAAATTGGATACGGGACATATACAAACAAAAAAACTATTTTTAAAACAGCTTTTAGAAGCCCACTATTGAATCAATAAGGCTCTTTGAATGTAAAGCAGTTTTATTTTTAACCGTTAAGGGTACTCACGGTTTTTGTATTTTATTACGATATTTCGATCCAATTACATGGATTACGGCGAGACCGTGGTGGCGGGTTTTCGTTTTGAAACAGTTGGGGGTGAATTGTGCTTCCCATTTTTATAGTAGCTACAACCAAACACCTACTTACTAAGTATAGTTATTTTTATTCTGGTATTAAAAACTGATTTAATTTTCCAGTCCCTACGGCTCCATTCGTTCGTTAGGCCATGTTTTTAAATCAGAGAACTTCACCTTGTCAGAATTCCGTTTTACTAGTCCTTATATTCTCGATAGATTATGGAACCCGATCTTTTGTTGTCAAAAATCCATAAAAAAATAAACATCTTTTACTCAAAAACATTCTTCTTTATTCATAAATGTTACAACTACTACAATAAAATACATAAAAAATTAATATTTATTTTTTCTCAGAACGTCAGAATGATTGGACGGTGACAGAATAAATGGGTCAAATTTAAATTCTGCCTGTAATTGTGTGCAATAATGTCTCTTACACAGTAAGTAAGTTTTAGCCGTATTAGGGCGGCTTAGAATACTCCCCCTAATCCCATGCTGGCAGAACAGGGTGTCGTAAGAGGCGACAGAAGCCAGCCTTCTTGGTGGTAGGGTTTCGCATATGGATTATATTATCAGTATTATTATTAAGTCATTAATATTATTAGTGGTATTATTATCTTTCCGTGAAGCCTGCCTGGCTAGCTACCACCCTCCTGCTTGAATCAGCGGCCAAACGACTCGTCGTGTTCCGGCTGGGGGCTTGAGAGCCAGTACCTTCTTTCTAACCTTCTTCTAATTTCCTGGCCGACAACGCATCAGTGATACCTTTGGTATTGCTGATGTCTATGGGCGACGGTAACCACTTACCATCAGAAGGCTCGTCGGCTCGTTTGTCGGCTATAAAAATAAAAAAAAAACCTTCAACAGGGTCTGGCACAGTAGGCATATGCTGCTGCTTTATGTACACAGACGACAGAACAATTTCCTAGTTGTGAAGACTTACAAACCGAGTACTCGGGCGTAAGGGTTGAATAGAATCTAAAAGAATTGCTATGATAGAGCGTGTGAATATTACACTTCAGAGAGTCTCCGAAAGGGGCGATGCGATCTTGTGAGACGCAACGCCTCAAAAACACAGAAGTGTCTGTTCTGTCTGTTGAAGAAGGAACCCTTGCACCTCGAGTTTGACTTCTCAGGGTGTGTCCTTGGAATATGCCGACCGCCTTCAATTGCTACTTTCGCGGTTCATTGAGTCCAAGGGAAAAGCAGCTGCTTGGAAGATAGGCTTCCTAGCGGAGCAGAGGCGGTGCTTGACAACGAGATAACTTTTAACTACATATTAAGCATAGGTTCGGTCGTGTGTAAAGATTGTTGTCACAGTTTTCCAAAAATATCCGGTGTTATAGATCTCCTACTGTCCATTACCGAATAAAGAATCAAGAGAAACGCGTGATAAATTAGTTCAGCGTGATTGATATGTTACAGTAATGATCTTATCCATAACATTATTCGTGCTTCCGTCTGTATTATTAATATATTTGGAGAATTTCTGTATTTTTCTACACGTTGATAGCAAAATATGAAGAATACGATAAGAAACCAAGATAAAGCAGAGCCATTATTTGTATAATCAGATGCACTGTTCACGTGTACATTATTAGTTAAGATTGTTTTATTAACAATACGGAGAATCTTAAGCCATCGACAATATAGCAAAAGTAGTTTAGTCATTCCGGTGTTTTTTCGATCATTTGATTATTATTTCAAACCATGGACTTCCCCTAGTCGTCATAATTAAAAAAAAAAAATGCGCCATCAAATGCGGTTTTTTGAGAACAAATAATAAAGAAATAAATGAATATCCTAGTTATATAAATTGGTCAGCAGATTCATGTTGTAAGAGATTGAAGAGTTTGAAGATTCTTACCTCCTGATTTTTACGTCAAAGGTTACATAATATAAACTCTGTAAGTGGAGGCCTCGGGGTCACGGTTTCGATTCCCGTTAGAGGCAATTTTTTGTGACAGATACATGTTTGTTCTCGGGTTGTGAGTATCTGCGGTGCTCATTCATGTATGTTCATGTCAAGCGCAACACAACAAATCCTAATACGGAACCCAACTAATCCTATGACGTGAGTGGGAAGATATTTGTATATAACTATATGTAATAGCGACTTTAAACTTATATACTTTTTTACATACGTTTTTGGTAAGTTTAAAAACAAAACTTAGCCACAATCTTTGTAAAGATGAGATTTATCTTTTATCGCATTTTATTTATAATTTACTAATTAGTAGTAATTAGAAACCGATATGGTGGATTAACCTCCGTATTCCAAAACACAAGGTTCTTTTGACACTTAGGATACTTTAATTTTGCAGACATCATTCACCTAATAAAAAAGGTATGAGGATATTCCATTTGCAATACTAGTTTTTAATATATTTTATAGGAAATAGCGGTTACTAGAAAGGGGAGCGGGGGAATCTGATACAAGTGCAAGAGCATGGGAGTAAAATATGAGATACATAAAAGCACATTGAAGAATACAATAAAAATAAGTTATTTATTCTATGGACAGGAGATCCAAACACAACATTAAAAAACTCGACGTTATAATATATATATATATATTTGATAGTTAGTAAATAATTTTTTAATTTTATTTTCGTAAATATACTATACAGCGGGAACGCGAAAAGTGTTTGGCTTCACGAACTAATAATCAGGGTGTCATAGCGGTTATAGCGTGTTAAAATTATATCGAAAGTATAACGGGTATGTGACAGGTACGCACCAAACATGTCCACACTTGCAGGTTTAGGGTCATAGCACACACATCAACTCGGAAAGGGATCGTCACCGTATCGACTCGAGCTGCTCTGCGGTTCGTGAATTGTCCCCAGGCGAGACGATTATGATACGATACCGATTAGTGAGCGTTGATGTAGGGAGTTTCATACAAAGAAAACTGGACGACTCGAGTTGATACGGTGACCGCTGTGCTTCCGAGTTGATATGTTTGCTATGACCCTATGTCCCTTCGTAACTCAACATTCTGAATAAGTATTTGTAGATTTTTTGCTGTTCTAATTAACATGGTTTAATTGGTTTAATCTTATAGCTATGTATATCATTCTTTAATAAAAAAACATCAAAGAACATGTGATAAATTGAAAAGAAATTCACGTTGCAAAATAAAATAAAAATAGGTTCTTACAGTAATTCCTTTACGTTTTTAATTTGAACTTAGTACTTAATAATTAGGTGGTACTTAGGTACGACATGTATAAATTACTATTTTCGAAGGTCTGTAAAGTCTCCCAACCCGCACTTGGACAACGTGGCAAAGAATGGCCGTAAGCCCTTTTATTGCGTTAGACCCGAGCCCAGCAGTGGGACAATATGGGTTGTAATGATGACGAATACGGCACTTCGATCGACTGTCAATCGATTATAAATAAACTGAACTCGGATGCAATACCAAGTTTCCTGGACACAACATTAAAACGCAATTGACGTCTTTTTTTAATGGAATTCTCGCCTCCAGGAGAATAACCCATGTAGCCACAAATGAATCTGTTGTGATGGTTATACCGAAAGCTTGCCATAAAAAGTCGTAAAACGTATTTTAACATCCATCTGATAATCAATCTAACACGTCATAACTTTGACATCCAGTCTGAGGACCTAACTTGGTGTTTGAAGAAAACTAAACCTTGTACCTTAAATGGAAGGCCCGTATTCCTTTGTGAATGTTTTCATACAAAGAAAAAACTATCGGATAAGACCGCTGACCAAATGAGTCGATATAAACATGTTAATTCATTATAAAAATGTGGTTTTTCGAGAAAGACATAATATTTAGGTACAAATTGGTAACTATATTGTCAGTTCTATTTTCAGATTGTTTGTTACAGCTATTAAAGTTTAATGAAGTACTTCAATATATCAAATGACGTTTCAAGTGCACGGAGGCCGTAGAGGTTCCATACAGGTTTTATTGTCAATAAATAAATATCAGTTAAGATAAGCATGCATTACAAAGACGAAAATTTTAATATGCTTGTGGAGAAACTAACAATTGTATTAATAAAATTTATCAAACAATAAAAGTAACAAACAGTTGTCCTACATTTGCCATGGTTGATACGAGGAAATCAAATACATAATATCAGTACCTAGTGTACCATTAACAAGTATGTTAATGACTTACTTTTTAATCGCCTTTTTACGTTTGTTCTCTGTATTTTATTTATTTATTATTTCTGTCATTTATTAACCGATTTTTTAAATTCCTTTTTTACATACTTCCCATCTGGTTTCATTTAAATTTGAAGAAAATATACCACCCCTAAGAGTGATAAATAGTAGATGAAACCAAAAAATTCAACTTGTTTAAATTGAAGTTATCTTTTTTAAATATATACTTATTTGTATTGTTAAAGACGCATAATTTTACATTGTTAATAATGTTCGTTCGTTTGCTTCTGGTATGAAAATCTTTCGGTAACGCTATATCTGAAGAAGCGTTTTAACATGTGTTAAAATGAGCATGGACTTCGTTTCGTTCGTTTAGCATTGGGTCTATCAAGTTGTTTAGCGGGTCACTACAGAAAAAAAGCAACAAATGGACATGTAGTCTTCGTATTCCCATAAATTGACACTTCTAAGTATAACGTCGTTCGATTAAAAAATACTTTTTAAATTGACTGAGTTTTTGACTCAACTATGCACATTAATATTAGTAGTACCTACTAATAAGTAAAGTTATACACGCATTGCTTTGTTTAGAAATAACAGTGAATTAGCTTATTTCCGATAACATTAAACATTTAGGTCTAAGAAAAATAAAAAGTGATCAATTAATCTTATAACATTTTCTAAAGTTAATTTAATTGACGATCCCATAGCCTAGTTGGTAGTGAACCTGCCCGCTGATCGAGGGAAAGGGAATGTTTGTTCTCGGGTCATGCGTGTTTGTGATGTCATATATGTGTATGTCCATGCCAACCTCAACACAGGGAATCCTAGTGCGGGGGTGCGAGTGTGTAAACGTTTATTATTATTGTTATTAAATTAACACTTAAAATTTTGTTAATTTTGTGACTGAGTATTAGGATACAATATTGATGTCAGGCAAAAGCTTTATTTAATTATAATATAAAAAAAATTCTTAATTGATTTTCTTTATTCGTTATGCGATGCAGTAATAACTTTAATTTCCCTAAGTTTCTTTATGAGTATGCGTCTGAAAGTTCCGACCACCAATGTAACTTCTTTATTATTGGCTTTAGCTAATAGTTTTTCAAGAACATTCTTCTTGTCATTTTGGTGTGTTGGGATTTACGACTATTTATGTTAATGAAGCAGACACACCAGTTATATCCAAACAAAATAGTCCTATTTATGAAGACACTTAAAAATAACCCACAACAAATATCTTGCACGGAATGGAAGCGTCAAAATGCAAAAAGCGCGTTTGACCCGTGCTCTTGAATGTTAATCCGATTACGATCGACCGAACGACGCGACGTGGATTGCTCATAAAATATTTATAGACACAAAAACGGACAAAACGACCGAGATTACAAATGAGAGCGACGTCAGAGAAATCGCGGCGTCATCGTGTTGTGTGGCGCGCGCCGGTCACCATCGGCCGCCGTCACAGCTGACCACAGAATAAAAAATCGTGTTCAATCACTGTGGAATAATTATGAAAGAATTAAAACAGTCTGGCCTCTTGTTACAACGTGTTCTATTTTATTTAGGTAACACTGCTTCCTTTTACTTTCAATTAAAAATTGCTTTTTATATATATATGTATGTACCTACCCCACTTTATTGGACTTGGAGATTTTTTTTGTTATACTACAAATACATTATGCTATTGCTATAAAAGCTGCGTCCAAAATGATGCGTAGTTTGAAAGAGCAATGTGTAATGTAAAAAGAGACGAATGCAGTGTGATATTATTTTATGCCGTTTATACATATTGCGATAATTTTAATTACCAAAAATTTTAATAGATTATATAAGGCGTAAATTCTGTGGGTATTTTGAGGTCGACCGGAAAATGTCAATACAAATGATATGGAATGTCGCAAATAAAACTAATGGTTATATCAACTCATCTACGCTCCGAGTCGTTCTGCATTGGAGTATCGGGTTACATCTATTTTGGTAACTCAACAGCAGCGATAGTATAGTGGTTTAAAATCAGGCTTTGGCACGGGGGTAAAAATATTTTACGCATCTGTTAGGGGTTCCATCCATCCTTGAGCCCAAGCCGAACTCCACTGGTCATAGTGCAATTTTCTGAATAACAGACGAGTTGGATATCACTGGACTTTGTACAACCCAGCTCTAATCCGGCGGTACTTCTGTTTATTGGTCGGGCTCCTTACCCATCTGGCTACCACCCTCCTTCTAGAATTAACGGTGAAATGTTTTTACGTGTCTCGGTTGCGGTGTTGAAGAGACAGTAATAAACCGGTTCCCATTATCATCTTGGTTAGTAACGCATCGTCGTTGACCGTATGTTAAGACGTCCGTAGGTGACGGTGACCAATTACCATCGGTTGGTTAATCTGGTAATATGTCGACTATTTAAATATAAGTAAAACTTCTTATATTTCAAATTACTTGCGTATTAGACATCAGATCATTCGACTTGATGAGGGTAATATCTTGAGAAACCATAATGTTGACAAAGGTGATTGAACTCTGGCAGTTCGCCTTAGCCAGCGTGGTAAACTATAAATCCTCTCCCGGTAAACAGCAGACTTGACTCCAACAGGGGTTTGTTGGTTACAATAATGACGAAGAAGCTAAGCGGGAATATAAATATCTTCTTAAGACTTCTGATATAACGACAGGTGAATTGCTGCGCTTTGCACATATGAATCCTAATTAATAAGATTAGTATGATATCTTAATTATCTCCATATCTAACTAAGATATCTTACCTCATACCTTACTGTTTTTACGCAAAGCTCACTTAGCAAAGATAATATTATTATGACAAAGACGTAAATAACTAAGGAATAAAAATATTAATTAATTTTTAAAACATAAATATGGTTTCTTTGTCTTTGGACGAAAAACATTTAACGTAACGGTAAAAAACAGAAAAATACCAAGTGATTTCATAGACATATTCGCGAAACCCACAGAATGCCGAGTTTTAAAATAAACCAGCTTCTTAGATGCGAAGCCTAGGGTTCTGTGATGTATGTAAATACCATCTTGTTTACAATCAAAACAAGTTTTAACAGATTTCCTTCTATACGATTACCACACTTTTCAATTTTATTAAAAAATCCCAATAGAAGAAATAGGTTCCTCATTCTGTGTTTGGTTGTTTCGGATAGGAGAACCATCGTACCTTTTAAATTCCGGAAACCTGGTTTGAAGATGGTGGTAAGATAGGTGTTTTTTGCAGGCAGTGACGATTTAAATGAGGTGTTTTATCTGTCCTCAGGACTAGCAACACATCCGTAACCGAACATAAATAGTTCGTAATAAATGTAGAATACACACTTAACTCATCGTAAAGTGCGTGGTCGTTCGATTTTCTATATCAATAGAAAAGGAATTCAACACCCGTTTGTCGTTCTAATCGTGTCAGTGACAACTGTTTATGTTTTTTATAGCTCTGTGTTAAAAAATCTCCGTAACCGATCTCCAAATATAACTATTAAGATATAATATTCTTTTTTTTATAATCTTGACAGTAAATTTTGCTTGTTTATTGTACTAAATTCGCTAGTAAAAATTTATTTATATTTATGTTTTATTGTATGTATATTTTATGTTTTATTATATGTATATGTATTTATGTATATTTATATTTATGCTATTAGCTATTTATGCTCCAAAAGTTACTAGTAAAAAATATCTGTCCACTACTTTTCCAAACTTTGCTAGTGATATCTAAACATAAATGGCTCACTAATTACGTGCATCCACCTGTCATGCGAGTCTTAAATCCGAGTCCCGATGTCCGTTTGATTAATAACAAGAGCATGTTTTGATTTATGGAACAGCGCAGTTGATGTGGTCATGTGGCTTGTCAGTCGGCGTTTCTTATATATTCCCCTACCTGTATGCACTAACGGACAGTTTTGATTTATTTTTTGGTAAGATATATAAGATAACCTTTAAAAACCTTAGAGGTGAAAGCCTGGTTCTTATAGAATAATATTAATGGTAAATGCGTATGTATATTTTTGATGTTAAAAGCTACAGACCAGCCCTGTGATGGTAAGTGGAAACTGCCGCCCATGGATATCAGTAACACCAGAGCTATATTTGATGCCGTGCCAAGAAAAGCGGCGAATTTACTTGTTAACATCGTTTGACGATGCTATAATAATGGAATCAATAGAATCGCGATTAAAACATTTAATTGTTGACTTTTAGAAGGATGGTGGTAGCAAACTTTGCAGGCATTTGGCGGTGGTACGAGTATTATTGGTATTGAACTGAGTGGTAGAGAACAATGTCAACAAGATCTCTACCAGTGGGGACTTGTCGTCATTCGCTCATTCATCAGCCAGTAGGATGCATTACGAACAGAAAAGTTGGTTTGGTCCCTTGGATAAAGGAAATTCCTTAAATTCAATGTGTAAAAAAAATATTTTTCCTATCATATTTTAACGTAACATTTATGATCGTATCTATACAGAAAGAATAAATGATATGATTACATGATTTTTTTATTAGTATATTATATTTCATACTTTTTGTCTAATGCACTGGCGTCAAAAATCGCTTTGAGGTTCTGCTTCACTGCCTCCGTCTCATTTTCAGTACTATAACAAATATATGAAGAATTCCCTGTATCGCTTGTCATTTATATAATGTACACACGAGTTGTCATAGACAGCTAACATTGAAAACAAATATTTATCTATCACATAAAACTCTCTTCTGTTCAACAATCGAATTCATGATCTTCGCTCAGCGATCAGGGTCGCTTTTCTATCAACTTATTTTCAGCATTGTGGAACTTCGTATATAAAAGTCAATCTGCATTTGACTTTTTGGTAAGTACCTGTAAACATATCGTATCATATGTAGTAAACATATCGTTATAGATACACAGACGCTGATCTATGGATCAATATACGAGCAAATTCTGAGAAATCGCGTGAACATTTGCACCGGTGCGCATCAACGTAATAACGCTCGCAGTAGCTATCAAGTCAGTTGTAAATCTTCGCGAACGCGGCAATTTCAAAGAGCGCATTCAATATTAAATCATAGCAGAGACATATCGATATTCCGTGCCCTATTTCATGTCAAAAAAAGATTTAAAATATCGACACCGAGAGGCGAGAATGTGAAAAAGATCCCGACGTTAGATCTCGGCCGTTTTAACCCTTGACTCCGAACTCGTAAGCCGAGTCATTTATCAACAATCAAGGTGACCATACTATTCCATTAAAATGTCCATTAACATTACTTTTTATGCAGAGCTTCGATGTGACGGTTCGCAATTCTAACAACATAGTTACAAGATTTTCTAAAATAATTCTTCACTTTGGATATTTTCAAAAAAGTTAAAGATTTTTCCACCTTATAAAGAAAGATTCCAATGCAAATTAAGCCAAGGCTATTAAATTATTAAAAAAATCATTTCTTTTTCTCAGTGTGGATAATATTTATTTGAAATAATTTGTTACTGATAAGTACGAATATATTTGACTGTAGGAAGCTACTGAACTTGGAAAGTTGATACACGAAAGATTTCTTCTTGCTCTTGTCTCGCTATCACATTAAATCAGATCAAACAAGATCATATTCGAACCATTTTCCTTATATTAATAACTAAAAAATATAATTTAGTCGACAGCATAAGTATGAGTTAAAAATTAATTTATAATAAACACAAACTACGTAAGCTTATTTTCCCTGTAACACATTGAATTTTTCCACCTGCACTATGGGCATACTAGCCTTAATAAATATAAATCTCTTCATCTGTTACACATAACACCTCGTCTGAGCGATGGTTGCGGGGCGGGGGGCAGGTGCGCGCGCGCACTCGCATTTGTCACTGTAGCCGACGATTAGTCATCTCATTGAAACATTAACTCGGGAACTAATCACGCTGACTAATGGAGCCCCCCGTCGACACTTCCAAAGTTTCATACCTTTTCAATCGTGTGAAACGCCGACGCGTGGTTTGACGCCCTCACTCAGTCTGATGGCTGACGATAAATAATATATCATTTTATGTGCAATTCTAACCTGTTTAGATGTTTGTTACGCAATGCGTTCGAAATATTGAAACTAATAAAGGATCGATTATTTTTATTACATTTCCGAATAAACTAGGTCTTCAAAATGTTTAGCGTCGCCTATAGATATGGATAGCATTAGAGTAATTGTCAAAGCAATTTCAACTTTGAAAAAAAAATTTGCTATTTAAAATAATACTAAGTTACATGTTTATAGGAATACGATTCAAAAATCGTTTTAAAATAAATTATTTCAGGACCAATTGTTTGTTATTAAATGTTTGTTATCCACTCAGCTGCGTCATTTTTATCACCTGGAGCGAACATAATTTTTATAGTGGTGTCATAATAGACGCGGGTACCAGGTCAGAAAATCCTTGGATATTATTCATTAAAAAGCTGGTATATTAGGAGGGAACTTGCAACCTTTAAGGAAATTTTGTAGACCGCAAATTATAAAACCGAATTTTTTGTGCTACGTCAGATGCAGCATAAATTTCTTATAACTTTCTACAATATAATGTTTAACCTATATCGAAATGTTTGCAATGCATCTCGTCTTAAGTGTTATAGATACGTTAAGTAAAGGACAATTTTAATCACAGTAATGATAATGGCGAGCTTTATGCTCAAGCGCGTACGCAACTCGCAGTTTCACGGGCCAAGCAGCAAAAAAGTACATCATAAACAGGCCGTTTATGGCGGCAAATAAAGCTTCGCCATCTTCCCCGTAGTCCCGTAGTGAATTATTGCTTTATTGCTTCAGAAATATTTCACAAACAGAAAATATTTTATGATTCTCCAGTTAAGAGCGCCGTATATCATTTTAAGCCATAGATAATAAAATTTGTAAGTCACCAACGACGAGACAAAAGTGCAGATTTGAGCCTTGAATCTGACAAATCTTAATATTATTTTATTTTATTTTATTTTATAATACTAAAATAAATGGTGGATGTTTCAGGGCAGCTCGTGATTTTGAGAGAGCAACTAATTTGTAATCTCCTAGTCCTTCTAAAATATCAATCGAAATAACTTAACAACTGGGATATTTTTAGTAGTCATTTTTTAACTAATGTAAAAAATAATCTATTGATACAGTCAATATTATTAGAGTTCAGAACTAGTAGAGGGAGTGACTTTAATGAGGGTTTTCTTTGTCCTCTGAAAAACCTAAACCTTACAGACTAATATTACTTATTATTCTTACTCTTGTATTTACTTAAATATTAACTATTCCACTTTTATGTTTCAACATCAAACGCGAGATAGTTATTGTTATTTCTTGGATTACTATTGTATTTCTATGTGTTCGTTTGTCAAATACCTTTTTTTTGCGAAACTACTGATATGAAAAAAGAATTTTGCACGATATAGAGTTAGGTGCCTTAAAGTTTGCCTAATACCTCACATTAAATAATTTTGATTACGAGGGTTTACATATGAAACCAAAATAAAATAATTCTTATCAATTCAAAGGACTCGCTATGAACGATGTCAACAATTTTTTTATTAATATTTTGTAATCGAAAAATTTTAAGCTCAGAATTTATTAAATTACTATTTCCTGAAAGTATAATTAAGAAAATATAAACCTTGAAATTTAGATTACTACAGGATATTTTTACATTATATTTATGCAACGCACGGCCGTTTCGAAATTGATCATTTTTTAAACCTGAATATTTTTTCCCAATGATCAGTTGTATTATTGTAAAAATATTTTTTATTCTCAAATACGAACAAGTTGATGGAGTACTTGATAGTAAGTGATCAATGCCAGTTTTAGACATCCAACTTACGTATTATCGGTAAGTAGGAAATGGGAACTCGCTTATTCCCGACGGTTTGGCATAACAAACAATAATGTAAAAAACATTTGATTTGAATTAGTACATTAAAAACATATTCTTAGGAAATTTGTAACAGTTGCACACATTTATACTTATGAAGATCAAAGACATATATACAAAAGTATCAGAATATGATTCCTTTGAACGCTAATGTAACAGTAAATTTGGATTCGTTCTGTTAATTTACAAATAAACCTATTGTTCTTGGATAATATTTAAAAAATATGACTTCAACGTATGTACCGTGTTTTGACGATACGATGTTAAAACGACACTATTCATTTTATATAATTACGCATAAAATATATATTTCGGAGCGAACATCGGGAATTTCGCGTTTCGACTGTTGAAACATAAAATTGGAATAGTTAACGTTCAGCGAAATCGTTAAAACGAGTGAAGACTGTAATTGGAAGGCATTAAATGTAAGCTGAATTGTTATAGCTGCCTGTTAAACTTAGTGGGCATTAGTCCTGAGTTTACACGTTACAATGTTTAGTATCGCGTCGCGTTCGCTACGCCTCGCGAAAGATATAATCATAGGTTCAAATCTTGCTGAATGTTCTAGGAATGGCAATTGTTAAATGTAGATGCTTGACTCTGATCTAAATACTTTTGAATAGCAGAATAAATGATTACAATAAAAATTGCAATCGCTTTTGAATGAGTTTAGATGTTATTGCGAGCTGAATACGTTTGTTTTATTCATTTTTGACTGTTATATTTTTGAGTGAAAGTATATTAATATACCTGGTACAGTGTTAGGAAAGAAAGTCTGTAAAAAAGTTATACAGGAATCATGACCCACATGCGTTTGCGAATAATAATAAATTTCTTTCAGTCTTAGTGACTTCTGGTTTTTGTCAACTGTAAATATAATTTGTTAATTCAATAACAGTCTTTAGTTGGAAGGAAAATTTACGCGGTGAAATAGTGCATCCGGAATTAAGCTGTCCCCCATCATAGATTAATATATTAACTATAGGGACATGTCAGCGTCACATTATACACAACCCGCAATTAGTGGTAATGAAATGGACGCAAAGAAAATATGAAAAATAAAAAAAAAATGTTTCCTAACAAAGGAACATTGTCAAAACATGAGACCGGAGCGATAGAGAACACGAAGATCGTCGCCAAGTTGATTTGGCTCGCCCCAAGAGCTTAGCTTGTAAACAAAGAGATGTCCCATTTCGTTCCACGAACGTTACGGCATTTCGGCAACAAAGTTGTAATTGTCGATTTTTTTCACAAACAGACCGTGCGTCATGAGTTCTGGGAAGGCTTTAATAACGTTACGGAGGTGAGTTCTGTTAAAAACTGTAAGGTTGAAGTCGTACTGGGCAAATAATAAGCGAACTTTAGATGTTTGACGGTTCAACGGTTACTGTACAATGTCCGAAATTATTAAACAAATTTTCAGCAACTTGTTATATCAAAAATAATTTACGATTTATGGAATCATTTCTATAATCGTGGAAGTATTTTAACTCGCAAGCTTTAAGGTCTTGGTGTTAATTGCAATTTATATACATTATTTATACATAAAATACATGCTAGTTAAAGTCATATATCTAAAAAGGGTATGCATAGCGACTAATTATTATTATTAGCCTTCAAATGTCCCTTTGTTTCTCGGCATGCGATGTCAGCTGCTTCATGTATTCGTAGCCGTACCTCCTGTGCAAAATTAGTGTTTCCATTATACGGATACGGTTGCGGTATGCAAACTCATTAGGATCCTTTTGGGTCCTTGCAGAACATTGACATGTAACGATTATTATGGTTATCATCATTAATTATGTCGCGACATTTAATTCGAATGATGATTTGCTTCTAACAGTCATTTGGTAGAGGTTATTTATGTATTATTACTTAATGGATTTACGAATCAGTTCGTCCTATGTATTTCGAAGTTCTTTTTCTATAATTTGTAATATACACATATAACTTTTAGCTGATGTTCGAACTAGTATATTATCACAATCTTCACAAATGATTATATACAATTATAATATATACACTAAATACAATTATGTACATGAATCGTTGAGTAAATGATAAAGTTTTAATGTCTAGGATAATATGAATGATCGTATAATAAAACCATATTGTTTGCAAATAAATCTGCAATGTCGTCTAATTTACTTGGGCACATTTCCCGTGATCCGGCGAGCAGTCAGCCCGAGGCGGCCAGTCGTGCATTCGTTGAAAATGGAAGAAAATACTGAATTTTTCAAATAGGAAATTACGTCGTCGAATTGGTGGAGCATTCGTAATGTATTAACTCCAGTTGGTGCGACTGTCAGTGTAATTTTTCAGCGTTGGCGTGCAATCGGAAGTGCACCGGCGGCACCGGTCTTTTTGTTTCTACAGCGGTCGACTCGCTGATGGTTTTCGGAAGCGAGGTCGCCACTCATCGCCATTCGACTATCGGCCAATATTTCACTTCGAATTTATTGACTTCTCAGTAATTTTGCTGGAGCAATGGTAAATGTCGATGTGAAGGTATTCCGTTTCGCAAAATACTCTTTCTGAAAATACCCGGCGTTCAACTTATGTAGTGGTTATGACGTCATGGATATTATGTAATGTACGTACATTATAACCATTTTTTGTTTTAATACGTGATGTTTTGCAGCGGGAAAGTCAATTGGCTATTGGAAACGCCCGAAGCGATGATTTTACGATAAGATGTTTATTTACGAAGCGGAACACCGAGAAAAATTAGGAATTTTTGGAACCATTTATTTTAAGGACATACAAAATTTATTATTTTGCTCTGCCGTGGTACTTACTCACAATATTGCGACCAAAACTGAGACAAATCATCAATCGCATTGATATGACATAAAAACAGTTGTGTAAGTGGAATTTTCATATTACGTTACGTCATAAAAACTAACGTCATGTACGACCGTACGTCTTCTAAGGGGACTTTAGCGAAAAAATATTCAAATCTAGCTGAGCCAAGATTGGGAAATAACCGGAAAATCGTATCGAAGCTTGTTTCCGTGGGAAACAGTTATACCGCTGTCACAATGAAGCGGAATGTCATTACACTATTACACGTCAAAAATAACCGTACATTATCCCGTGAGAATGTATTGTTTCACTCAACATGGCATAACGTGTAATCTTGAAAATTAAGAACTATGACGTCTTGAGAGGATAACGCAATTACCATTTCGATTTGAAGATTTGTCAAACGGATAGTTCAACATTACGGTGTTCCGTTTTATGCAATAAAATAGCAGAAGTTGTAAAATATTTCAGAACAAAAATGAATTTAAAAGAAACATAGAATAATCACGCTGTTAATGAATTGTGAGGGCATATGACCATATTGATTCTAAAGTCAGGTTAATGACTTATTTAAATTTTCCAAACATAATAAAACTTAATCGTTTGAGTGTGTTAACGTTTATAATGATATGAACATAATTACCACGGGTGCAAATCGTTTTTCAGTAATAAAAAAAAAAGTTGTATGAAATTGGGTATCATTGAAGTCAATTAGTAATATTAGGATAGGATTGAGTATGGATCAATGGGGTTTGATACGGAATTAGAGCTGCGCAGTGCGTAAGACACTTTAAACAATGAGCTAAATATAGCGTCTTTGAGTATAATGAATTCCTGTAGATAGTATTTCCGTGTGATTCGGATTGTCAAAGGAACTTAGCAGGAATCAATGCAATAATTGGTTCAGTGAATATTACATGGAACCACAATACAATTTGTACTAATTACGGTTCGATTATTAAATCTAACAATTTGTAACACTAAATTTAGTCAAGTAACTTAGTTGCCATTAGAATCACCACTCGAATGCGCTGTCTTCTATCAGATTCGAATCGAATTCCGAAGTGGCAGTGAAGCCTATTTTGCTATTGTTTTGATTAGCTGAACTTTTAAGATTGATTACAATTTGACTTGGAGTGAGTCCAAAACGACCTGTACGTAAACTAATTTTATTATGCAAAGTTGGGTAACCTTGTATTCACTCTATAAAGGCATTTCACCTTACTCCTCTTGCTTAATAATAGTGGAAGTAGACCTCATTGGAGGCAATGCAACTGTATGTCCGGCGATGATGGATAAAATTAGTGAGCCAAAGGAGTAGATGCTATACCAAATACTGAGGCTCATTAAAAATTGTCTAATTAATGAAACACTTTCCATTCGAATTTTTGTTTTATTTCGTAAACGAATACGCGTGAACGCTGAACGAGGCACGAAATACTGCCCACTTCTAATAAGCGTAACATTGCCCATAACTCAATTAAAACAAGAGCCCATTTAAAATTACCATCTTAATAACACGCACTCGGGCCCGCTACCTGGCTTGTGTAAACAAAATATAGCTAGAAGAGCCTTTTATTGTTTTCACTGATTTTGTTGGTCTTAATTTTTTTTTGACGCCTGTGACTATCACAGAACATTTAGTATAAAGAATTATCTGTAAAATTCTTTTATTATTTAACATTTTTCTTTATTAATATTTAGCAAACGTGCAGACGAGTATGATCTCCGCTACCTTAGAACATCTGCATCAGTAGTGGCATCAACAACGCGTTGGCTACGAAGAGGGAAAGAAGATAACTTATTTGTTAATTGGCTCTCCAGCTTTGCGGTCGAAACATATAAAAACATTTCACATTTTATTATTAAAAGGAGAGTGGTAACTCGCTAGGCTGGGAAACACAAGTAAAAACACAAGAGTAGGTACAGTGAAACCCAGCTAGGATGGTACAGAGACTGGCGACATCTAACACAAGACCTTACTGTTCCCCGTTGTTAAATAGGATCAACAGGACCTAAGAATGGATAGTTGTGTCCAAAGCAAACGGGTACAAAATTCCGTAGGTATCTAAAGGCTAGGCTGACATGCGAGTCATTTATTATTTCAGTAGAGAAGTAAATTAATATACCTTTCATATTTGGCGACCTATAAATGAATGATTAGTGTATAGGCGAGTGCCTGACTGAAACTAATGATGTCTTTTAGAAACTTCGTTGGGGTTTCGCGGAAACACTCGTATCCTGACTTGCAGCAGCGCTTTGATATAGATATTAAGCGCATTCCATTGTGTTTCTTGCCAAGCAATTATTGTAAAATGTAAAAATTCGTAGTTTTTGAGGCCACATCCAGCCTTTAAGATGAATATTTCTAATTTAATGAACCGAACTCGTAGAACAGGCTGCAAGCTTGTAATAAAATGTCGTAAATAATGTTTTGGGGCGACGTGGAGTCAACCATTAGCAGTGCAATCTATCACAACGTCATGTTGTTTTATCGGCTTCACACCAATTGTGTGTAATATAAATGTATTCAAAACTAATAAACCATCCAATTTCAACTTCGAAAACATACTTAGCCTTAAAGGTTATACTCGTGCCCAATTAATTTATAAACACTAATTTGTGAGGCGTTTTAATTCACATTCAAAATCATTTAATCATCTTCACTTACGAAGATATTTTTTGCTTACTATCGTTTCAGAAAGGTGCTTTAATATTGTGGAGAAGAAACGGCGAAAGAAACTCCTCAGCACATTTTTTTAAAACAACAAATGGCAATTACAAAATAAGCTTTAACCTTCGCGGAACAGGTTTTGGCACTGGTATTTCTCGACATCTTTAATATCTATATCTATTCCATAATATGTTTTACTTGTAATCTGTGCTTTAATGCGACGCTTTATAATTTCATGACTAATATCATTTAACACTTTTAAATATTGCCTTTATTAGTAATTAGAAAAATGAATGTTTGCTGCAATATTTACAAAAAAAAACTTATTTCGTGTGTAAAAAGTTTCATTCAGAACCCGTAACTGTTTCAGCTGAGTTCGGGTCGCCTGTAAGAGCAAGAGTCAGTAAGGTTGTATGGACAATGCTGGTAAATGCGATTTGGTATATTTCACACACCTTCAGAAACACCACACAAACTTTCGTGTGCCGGTTTCTCCACCATGCTTACCTTAACCGAGCCAACCAAATGATAATTCATTTAAAAAAGTTACGACCCAATATTTTTTCTGATATGATCGCGTGTTACGTATTAACACGCTCCATTCAAGGAACTGTTGCGCTCGAATAGTTCTCTTAGTTGACCAACTTCGCAAATGTCATTAAACTACAAGTACTTCTATCGTTTTCTACTTGCACAACAATCTCAATAATTTAGTAGGTATATATTACTATGAGCAAAATAAGAAAAAGTCGTGAATAATGTGTTTGAGACGTTGACGAGTCCGCGATTAGCTGCGTAATCCATCACGCTGTCACGCCGTCCCGCCGTCCCGTCACTTGTATTGTGCTGGTAACGGGACAAACCTTGCGTATTTAGGTAATTTGTGTACTAAGAAAAATAATTATGGTTATAAACACCCCTTAGATTTTCTTTCCTGTGTTATTAAAATGTCATTATCGTAACCCGTAATGATTGCACTGCGAGAATCGGGACTCCTGTAAGAGTGTGAAGGGGTTAAGACGATAGTTCGTCACTTTACCTCTGTTTGGATTGGCAGACTTCGCATAACGGAAGTAAGCGATCACTTCACACAGATTTGAGAACACTACGGAGAACTATGGAGAAAAATATTGATGCAATAGGTCTACCAATTGAATTAGGTACTCTGTATATACAAGATAAGTTTGAGCGAATTATATACGAGTAAGTCTTAAAACCAATGAAAGATTGTGAAATTATATTTTATTTTGAGCATTCATTATAATGCACGTAAGGGTTAATTTAATTATAATATGAATGAAAGTTTCGTCTTTATCAGTGTAGGTGTTATTATTTTGCGTTGAATAAATGAATAATGTAATAATGGTTTCTGTACACACTATTAAAAGGAATAAACTCGGTCCATTAGAGACGCCATTTGCTAGGGTCATTAACTTAAGATGAAGGTTAAACTTATATAATACTTACCGAAGTTATACCTGTAGTTATTTAACGGTAGTACATAAATTCATTAGATTAATTACGATTCTTAAATTAAGTTAAAAAATATTTTATTATTAAGCAGTTATACTTTATTAACAAAATCATGCAAGGAACAAATAATAGTTTTAAAAGCATAAAATACTAAATTTACAACATATATATGTACCAACTTATCAATCACAATAGTAATTTATATTAATATTGCATTGTAATTATATTTTATAAAAACAATTTAAAGCTACGTAAGTAATTTTTTGTTGAAGAAATTGAGCGCAAGTTATAATTTATCAGCAACAACGCATCGTCATTGTTCTACGTATATTAGAGTCAAAATTTCACGAACGTCAATTAATATTAATAGACACCTGAGCCAAAATTTATTTAGAAAAAACAGCGCGGCTGACGTCGGTGTGTTCGACGTTTTCATTTTTTATTGGGGTTCTGTAGCAAATCCATACGAGATACAATATATCTAACACCCACAACTATTTAATTTAAACAAACAATTCTTCCAGGAATGGATTTACAGTTTATTATACATCAATATATAAAATAATACAGAAAAACAAATAAAGGGCGCGCGAGCGTGCTTATGTATATATAATGTTTATATAATAATAAATTATGTATATATAGGAAATTAATTAGACGATCGAAATAAGATCAATATAGACTAGTATGTAAACAAATTTGTAACTATGTCAGATCGGATTAGGTTGTTGGTCACATCGTCATCGAATAAATTACGAGTATCATTAAGTTACATCGCGAGTCAGTACTCGCAAGACAGTGGTTCGATTAGCTAGCAGTTATAATATAATTGTTATTCAGACTTTTTCAAATTAAGCAAATTTGAATGTTTCAAATAAGCTTTGGAGCTTTTTCATCGATCTAAAGTTTGTGGTATCGATATTTCGTTACACAAATCACGTAACTATTATTAAACTACTATTAAATTGTGAATAAGTATAACAAGTATAAAACACGATAGTATTACCAAAGTAAAATAATACCGAACCTTATTTAACTACCCTTAAATAAAAATACTTTGGAATAACGCCCATGTGACCTTAGCAGACTCGAGACGGACGATTACTCGAAATAAATTAAAAAATGCTCACTCATCATCAATCAAACGGACTCGATTCCATCAATATAATTTACTTTTTGTAGTTTTTACCCGAAAGCGCCCTCCGTGACTTGCGATAGCTTTGCGCCAGGTACGGCTGCTAACAAACTAGGTAGGTATATGTAGGTGGGTACCGTCCTTACTTGTAATTGGATCGATCCTGATTCATTGCTAGAAATCAGTTTGCTAAATCATTACCCTATGTAACATCAGCATTGCAGTAACCAGTTTGGGCCTTGAAAGACATTTATGTGTATTTATAAGTCACGAAGTACATTTATTTTCTTTTTAATGTATTGTTTATTCTTCACGAAAAATGGGGTCGTACAGTGTTTAACAAATTAAAAAAACGGTCAGTGATTTGGTCACAAAATTCTGTAGATGTATTTATTTTTCTGTACAGTGTATTCGGTTAAAAATATGGTGGGATAGACTTACAGACAGACGCCCATGTGATCATGAAAGAGTACTGATTTTTTGCGATTGTACGGGATCCTACAAAATATTAACATTAAGTACAAATTAAAATATAGTATTTTGCTTTAAAGCTACCCTTTGTTATTGACACAGAAGAAGTAATAATCAATTAAATTAATTAAAATTAAATATTGTAATTTATAATTATTGTAATTGTATATAATTGTAAATTGTATTGTATTGTAATTGTATATAATTGTAAATTGTATTGTATTGTAATTGTATATAATTGTAAATTGTATTGTATTGTAATTGTATATAATTGTAAATTATAATTAAAATTAAATTAATTAAATTAAAATGTTGCCCATTTTAAAAGGACTATTGATTATAATTCGCAGTTTTAATTCAACGCGTATATAACCGTAAAACATACTTATGAGAGTAGGTATTTCACCTTTCGAGTAAACTAAAGGATGTACTACTACTAAATGGTGTTTAAAAAATAACAAAGTATCAATGAGCATAAATAAAAGATTTACTGTTTTCGTAGGTGCATGTGGTTTTACGGTTGGTCTTTATTGACTTTGCCTTTGAAATGTTTAAGGCGAACATTTTGTGCTAATCTAAGTGATCAAATGTTATAAACATCAGGCGAAATCAGTAGGTGAGTAGTAGTGGGTGACCACTACTGGTTCTATTTTCAATACTTTCTTTCGTGCCTCGGAGGGTACATAAAGCCGTTGCTTACTACTGATATTTTAGGATAGTAGTCGTTATGCTACGTCAGCGGCCTTACGGTAGCATAACAACTTCCAAAATTTAGTTTCGCCATTAACATCCAATCAGTAGTAGAGTATCGTGGAAGGTATGCTCTAGCCTTCTACAGTTACGAGGAGAAACCTTACCTTCCAATAGTTTGATCTACTCTGTCGTTCTTGTTTGTTGTAAAACCGATTTAAAGGGATTGCGTGAACGGTTAATACCACACATCGATCGCAATATAGTAAGTATTATTTGAACAACTCACTTAGAAATCAATTATCAAGTTCAGCACGCCTGTTGGTTCCGAGTTTAACCGTAGAAGGGCTCCAGCTACCATTGCTTTAATACACTCAATGACTACGGTACTTCAGCTTTGCACTTTAAAATAATTGATAATTTTGTCACGCCACCAAACGCTAACGGGATCTCGGAGGCAACGTCCAAAGTCCTACGTTGTCAATCTCGACGGTGACATGTCGAAACGGTTTCGACCGTGGCTGCCAGTAATCGGTTTTCTCCAATAAACGGCGATTAGACGCGCCGGCGTCAGCACGGCCAGGAACAGCCATGTACAGTCATATGCATCGATGTTTCGCTTTATATTTCGGTATATTTGTTTACTATGTCCTATGCACGTGTGTGAATACCAATAATAAAATCAATATTAGGTAAATGTAACCAAACCATCGGTCTTAGCACCAAGGAGCAATCTCTTCCTGATAATCTTTAGAGTAATGACAAAAAAGATAAAGAAAGCGATGAAAAATAAAGTGATGAGGTTTATACGTATTTTTGATCGTTAACCTTAACTGTAATTTAATATGTAGATAAATAAAAATCAGCTAGGTTCGATGTAAGAAAGATGTTACTACAATCATTTGATTGAATTGACGAAAAAAGACATACCGTGCTAACCGTATATAATAAGATTAGAACAAAAAATATTTTGGTGAATATGTGCGCAAAGAACATGCGTTAATACACGTACCTAAGAATTGCACTAATAATTTAAGAAAATCATGCGGCAGATAAGTTGGTATAAACCAACATATCTATGATCAAAAAAATAATGTTTGTTATTTCGGACAAAACGTAAAACTAATAAAAAAGCTCAAATACGAAAGACCGTTTATTTTCTTTTCAATTAGTTATAAATCTTTCTACGGAAATGTCAATACGGTACATATATAATAGCACCTAATAATAAAACGGACCCCACTTACATTAATTTAAAATATTTTTATTAGACTACGCACCAGTGTACAACGTAAAAAAACTTATT
Organism: Megathymus violae; assembly: GCA_003671415.1. Taxonomy (NCBI): domain Eukaryota; kingdom Metazoa; phylum Arthropoda; class Insecta; order Lepidoptera; family Hesperiidae; genus Megathymus; species Megathymus violae. The sequence continues at coordinate 9,876,979 of PDGT01000005.1, forward strand.
TGGATTTTGTTTAAGTGTGTGTCGGCGATTGTACGTGCCATGGTCGTGACCAGACAGCGATTTCAATTATTATCTAGAAGTTGTTTCTCGGACTAGTGGGTAGTAATTTTAATCATACTGTTCTCCCGCTTTTATGTAGATACTTCTATGACCGAAATGAAAATAAAATAAAACCAGCAAAAACTTGCAATACGCTTTTCTTACTGAGTTTAAACGACCCACTGTATGCAAGGGTATCTGTTAATTAAGGAGGATACTACTTCATCAGCTCTAGTGAGGATTGGTGAGAGGGTTTCGTGGTGCAACTTCTTCCAAAACCAAAAAACGACATGTCGCAGTGCCTTCCAAAACACGAAAGCCCTAATGGTAATTTGTTACTAACAATTAGTTAGTTACCTACCTCTATTCTGATTACTAATTTAGTTCATGTGGTCGATTGAAACAATATTATAATTTCTTGTACTGAATTATATTGCAATAAAGCATAGTATACTAAAGCTAATTTGTCTACAGAATTAAACTGTCACCGGGGTTAACGGTGTTTACATATCACAAATTAACGTAAAAACCATGTTTCGACTTTACACCTTATCGTCAAGTAAAAAAACATAACATTCCATCTGTCTTCTCTAAGCCTTCCAAAACGATAAATAAACACTAGTCAAGCTCTCATGTGGAGTTTGTTCGGGGTATGTTATTATTAAACCATGCGATAAAATATTGTTTATTTCATTTAAAAATATCTAATGATAAACTCACTATCACCGCAACGATATACGTTAAAATCATTCCTTAAATAAACTAAATGTTGCAACATTGTCTGTTTCCTAACATTAAAATAAAATAGGATAAAAACATTTTATAATAACAATACTTTTCTATTCTTAAATTAATAAATAAAATACATCCATCGTTTATACGTTTTTTCCTTACGTTTCTGTTTCGTGTTTAATTTAAATGCAACTGTGTTTTCATCTTAATTATATTCGTGTAAAAACAATTATGAAATCATAACTAACTCACAAGAAATAATGCCTATGAGAATTTCGTAGAAAATTATGTGTATAAACGAGAGAGTTGCTTCGATATTAAGCGATCGTTGCGACTGGACAACTACGTAGGATGCGATATCGAATGAGTTTCAAGATTGACGCCGTCTTATACTGGCCATGGCTAGAAAAGCGAAGTCGGCCCGAGGTGACGGCGGACTCAAAGCTTCGACAGGCGTCCAGCGCGGTTCATAATTAAGAACGGTGACTGTTGAAAAATGGCTGCCGCCCCCGGCCGGCCGTGAATAATCGCCGTAATTACGATTCGGAATAATTTCCAGCCAGTCATAGCGATGCTATCGGTAGGTGTTGACGAGCGCCGGACGCTCGTTACGCGCACGCAGCGATCCACTTTCGTGAAAATCGCATTTTCTTCATACAGTCCAACATACTAAGCCGACGGTTGTTTATTAAATTTTTACATAATTAACAAGGCATATTCTACTCCAATATTAGTTGGTTACTTTGCTGAACATAGATTAAATATTAATAATTATATTTATTTTATTTCCCTTCACTGAATAAATGAAATTACATTCTATTTCAGGATATGATCGATTACTGTGCACAGTATTAATAGAAACCGTCCGAGCGTGATTTAAGGACACACACACATACATACACACTATCATATATTAACTATTAATACAATATTGTTGATACTTGTAACAAATATAGAATACCAAACCGCTTCTATCTCAGTTAATTATGTGAAATTTTCCTCATTCATAATTATGAAGTTCTAAAATATTATAAGCCGCTACTCCTCCTGCTAGAGACAACAACAATTTCTGTTGCGTAGGTCGAAAGAGCCAAGTGCAAAAACAGACAGAGATAAATAACTTATTTTTTTATTATTTATAAAAGATAAATTATTGTAGTTCGCTTGTCAATTGCCAATCTCACAAAGAGGATTGAGGACAAATTGAAATTATTTTGCATTACATCTCTGGTTCCGCTGGTGGTGGTGGTGGTGTATCTGAAAAAGTTCCGTTGTACCGGCGGCTATAATCTCAACTTAATAAATTAATCATACAGTACATGTATTGATACAAGAAATGTAATTAGATACTAAATTAAGCGACGGGGTCAAATGTGCACGTTCTGAGTGTAAAAAAAAATTGAACCAACTAGTGATCCCGAGAGCGAATTCGTTGATTTGTTTTTCATTGAATCTGATATCCATGGTATAGGAAAGTAGTTTTAATCCTTTCTCTCGGTTAATTAAAATAATCCGACCGTCCGCTCGGAGGCGTGCCGCTTGCGCCACTCTACGTGGGCAGATTTAATTAGCTGTAAATAGTTTTTTGCGCTTGCATCATCAGCATTGCTTACACTATGGCGCCGGCTTGTAACAGATATTTTAATCTATTGTTATGAATATAAGTTCTGTATTGAACTTTGTGTTGAAGTGTGGCGTTGCCGTAAGAACGTACCTGTACGTACCTGAACGTAACGTGTAGAATAATTTTCAAAGAATGTTCTTGATTTTTACCTCACCAAACTAGTTAATTCTCTTTGGACTTAGGTATACCACCACCTATCATCACCATTTTACCTATCCCCCAATTTACCACAACAATGACACGATTTGCATTTGACCTACATATTTTTTGTTTACGTAAGGTTTTATAATTGTATCGGTCGAAGTGATTAATTTATTTAAAATAATTATAAATATTTAAGGGTTTCTGTAATACATATTTTTATGTCAATCCTAAAGTTTGTCAGATTTGAATCGGAATGCGTGTTAGGCGATTCCTGAGCACTGGTCGGCCAGATTCTTCACGTGGACGGTGTAACTGCTTACATGAAGGTTCAAGTTTCGAAGCAGAAGTTAATCGATCGATTCGCGGATCCGGTGAGAAGATTCAGGTGGAGAATTTCATGAACGACTTCATATTTGAAATCGTACGTTAAACCATTGGTCCTCCCAGGCTATTAATACCAGTTATAGGTATAAAATCTGAATCTGACATAAAGTTGCTTCAGAATAAATCATCAATCAATTTTTTTTTTATTTGTGTACACATCTTGGTTCTATGATATGGTCTATACATGGTTTTAACCTTCCATTCATGCCGACATACGCAATGTATAGAAATTCATAAAATATTATAGTATAAAAGGCCATGTTGCGGTTTTTTTAATTTGTCGTAGGCCTTCTTAAACGAGATGTTTTTGATGTTACTTGCCATTAAGATTAAATAAACAAGAAAGTGTGAAGTGACGTTTGCAGAACTCAGTAGGTATCTGTAACGAGTCTCTTACGGAACGGGGCGCTAGACTACTAAGTTTTAAAATGTGCGGCGCAGGATCGGTACGAAGCAAAAACATCATCAACATTCGAAAGTTGATCAGTAAAACAATTGAACACGAGTATATATTGTACGATTAGGACATTCACGTTTACTTGTTGTGTAGAGTTTATGGAGCTAGTAGTTTTAATTGGCAAGTCAGTCCCTTAACCTACTAAGCCATAGCGTTAAATATAAGATTGTGAGTTACCAAACAGATTTAATATATGTACCTATATAGCCATAAAGAGGTCATACATACAAAATCTGTCTGGTCATATACATTTTAATATAAGGGGATTTATTATAAAATACACTCAAAAATTACATTTACGATATTTAATATAGATAGTCCGGCATAATTTCGACCCAATTTAATATAATTTGGGGTGTAAGTGAAATCTATCATTGAGCTCAAGTGAGCCTACCCTGCTCGTGGAGTACCCTGTTGAACAACGAACGAGGCTTTAGCGAACAGTCATCGTGTTGTGAACAACTGGGCTCTGTACTATTTTGTTTATTCCCAGCCATACTCGTGGATGGCGACAATGTTCTTTACCCGCCAGGTTAGCTACCACATTCTTGAAGTAACGGTGAATTTCTTTACGTGCTTTGGTTGCAGTATCGTAGACTCGGAGTGCTAGGAGGTAATAACTGCTTCCATCTTATTTGGCTAGGCGTTGCGTCGGTAACGCTTTATTATGGTAACGGGTGTGTATGGGCCGTGGTGACTAGTTACTTTCATGTGGCTCATTTGCTCGGTCTGTGGCTGTTTACTTAAAAAATATTTAACGATACGATTTGACGTGAAATACATGATGAGACCAATTATGTTCGCAATACTTTTTCTACCTAACATCTCTTGTTAATATACCTAATATCTCTTTGTTAATCACAGGTCACCGGTTTGCCTTTATATTTGCGTTGAGTATAATACAATAATATTATGTTTTTATTTAATTAAAAGTAATTTGAAAAATATACAACTATTCCTATAGAAATGAAAATCCTTCAAGCTATGTTTTGTGGAGTAACTGTTGAATTAAACATTCTAGTTCCAGGGACACCCTCAATGGTATAATTAGGGGTTAAAATAATCTAATTGGTAGGTATGAGTAAATGTTCATAAATATTTCACTGTAAGTGTTGCTTGTAGTAATGCAAAGTTTAATTTAAGACCATTTAAAATGGACAGCGCAAAACGAAATAAAATCCAATCAACGAGGGAGAAACAGAATCAACCCTTCATATTAATTTGCAGTTTGCGCGTGAATTAAGTAATATCTAATTAAAATGCGACGAAAATCGTGGAATATAAATTGGTTTCATGTACTTGGATTAATTTAATGAACGAAAATATATGTTTATATATTTATTTTATGAGCATTAGTTTGCTGGTGCATTTTGGTTAATTATTTTTGAAGCAGTTACTTCTCATTTTTCAAGGTCTATCTTCTACATTTAAGTTACAAACAGTATTAAAAGAGCTGTAATTACCACCATGATACTGGCAAAACCAACATCAAGTTTGATGTTCCTTTATTTTATGACAACGTATTGTCAATGAGAATAGATTTGAAAATGGCTGTAAAATTAGGGAGTTCAGTAATGTTCGCATTCATTCATATTCGTTCGGATTTAATTTCTCTGCCTATGACGAAACCAGCTTCAAATGCAGTTCTGCTATGTACGTGCATATAGATATATAAAGGTCTCCGTACATTCTTGAATTTAAGTTAATCTCACATACTCAAGATGCAACCTGTTTAACAATAGACCAGCCAACGTGGCTTAATTTTTTCTTTTGGAAATGATTGAGCTGTGTATTACCCCTAGTTGAATCATAATGATCGTTCTGTGTGGAGTTAAAATTAAATATAGGTTTATAAGCACCTTTATAGATACTTATAACCTTTTTTTTAAATTAACATTGAAAATATTTGAACGATTCTCGGTTGCATTCCCTCTTTTACATTATGGTCAGTGACGCGCCTCTCTAGCGACTAGTATAATACACATAAGTACTATAATTTACATATTAATATATTAAGACTGAAACACGAAGATCGATTCAAACCGTGTAGTATTTATCCGATTCACAAACATGTAGGTACATTTTTTAGTCATTACGTTACCATAAATAAACACCATGTATCTGGAACGCAGCTGTATCAACTGACGTCACTTAGAGGACGTTGTTAAGTGTTCTGTTTTTCTAGAATATGTCTCGCTGATGCATAGAACCTCTAGGAGATTTAGAAATGTTCAAAATGAGAATTTGAATAACAGATAAGATAAAAAAAATATTGTAATAAATTTTTCTTTATTAAATGCTTTGTATTTTTTTATTCTTATGTATTACCGCATTTCATAAATATATATAATGCTATTTAAAAAGTCTATTTCTTTACTTTAATATACTTGGCCTATGAAAGTACAATTTTAAGTCTATTGAAGAAATGTAAAATAAAATTAGCTCTTACGAATAATGGAAATTCGTTCGCAAACTAAATTTTTTTATCCTTTATTAATATGTTCCAGCATTAGCTTAAATTGTGGAAACGAGCAAAAATCTGATTAGAACGGTCGAAACTTATGACTCAAAACGTTAGAATATGTAACTTAATTGTCTAGACCAGTGCTTAGGTTTGAAAACTCTCAGTCCGCAAATAAGAATGTCTTTATAAATAGTACATTTTGAATGTGACCCGCGCAATTTTATTTCCATTAGCGGTACACAAATATCAAAAGCGAAAATTGCAACGGACTTCAATTCCCACGATAATCGGTATCGGACCGGTCGGGAACGTCCACTTAGCTCACATCGATAGATAATGACCTTCCTTTATTCGAATAGCGTGTCAGTTTGACCCTTCGCATTCATACGAGTTTGCGAATCTATTCCTCTATAAATCCTTTAAGTCGATATTTTGTGCATGAACACGACATTATTATCGTTACAATGACAATTAACTAGTCGTTCATTTTGCCGACTGGTTTTGATTGGAACAGATTCAAACACGTAATTCAGGTACCCGGTACACATGATTCAATGATCTACGCTTTAAAGAGTGGATAGTTTTAAAAACGTGATGGATAGTTTTAATCATGTCGTGTTTATAGTTTATTTTTTGTTTCCCTTTTTTTTTACACTGTTGAGATATTATGTCATAAGCGTTATTGTGAAAAACGGTTAATTTAACGGTTAATTTGGATATACAAATTAAAGATGTTTAGTAAGTTATGAAGGCTATTTCTAAGGTTTCGAGTCTAAAAAAGATGTGAAGGGCTCATTATTTCGAAATTTATGTTTTACGAAATCTTGAAGAGCTGTGATTTGTGACAATGTATTATTATTCATTGATATGAATCTATTAATTACATTTAAATTTTTTTGATCTTTTAATATTGCTTATTTATACGCATACTTAAAGAAATAGTATAAAATTGTTAAAGTGAAGAAGACGTTCGTTTTTGGGTATATTGCAGTTTTCATGATATCCCGTGTCGTGCTTCAATTTTGAAACATGAATATAATTCTTGTGCTATTTTCCACAAAGCTGATGTCCAACTCAATAAACTGACCTGTCTTACCTAGATATTCCTCTCAAAAATTGTATGGTTCGAGAGCGAAAGTGTAATTTGCATATAACAATGCAACACCTGTTAGGCGGCGTGGCATGTGGGCGCTGTGTCCTCACAATGGCGGTCCTCATTCAAAATAACAGTTGCAGCGTAGTGAAAATGAACCTTTTTTATCATCATAAGCCGTCAAGGTCACTCGTTTTACCTATCATCGTGTGGTCGCGTAGATACGTGACAGAGAACCGTAGAAATGCAACCTTGAGGTTAATGAGCGTAAGATGATTACAGTGCGAAACGTTGCGTTTAAGGCGAAAGGTTAATTTAATAGATGTTCAAATTAGGCGCTTGTAAGCCAAACACGTGTAAGTAATTGCTTAAAGGTTATAATTTTTAACAGTTATGTTCTAATGACTTTAACCTAAAATTACTTTTAAACTTACCTAGTTTCATTCTTCATCATCTTTTTTAAATCATTTTTCATCATCATCATTTCATCATCATTTTTAAAATTTAAACTTACCTAGTTTCATTCTATACTATATTACATTATATATTTATCAATATGATTATTGTGGTAAATGTTTTTTTGTAATATACAACGCAGTCTGTAGTCAACATTGTTAAAGATACGACTTTGTACTCCTATTCGGAGGTTTTTCTACGTTGAGAGTAATTAATCAAATAGCACTTCGATCCAAAAAGTATCAATAATTGATTAAGAGAACATTATTAACTACTATATAATTTATATATAGCTTATGATCTTCCAGAATAATGTACCTTTCAAATGGTAAAATATTTTTCAAACAAGTACCGTGGTGCCGGGATTACTTTTCTCATATACATAAACTCACAAAATTTGCATTTTGTAAATTCTCTCTTTATAATATTAGAATAGAATAGTATTAGGTATCATCGGGTCACTTACTTAACAGTGACATGGCTGATTCACTTACAATTATAATGAATATTTTTGTAAATATAATATAGCTATAGTTTGTCCTTACATTGGTACTAATTAGAACTATTCGGGCTTACTGCATTCAGTTGTAAAGCTGGGGACCCATAACATACTTTTTGATTTTTTTCTTTCAAAGTAGGTGTAAGGTTTATGCCCTTTATGAGATGAGCTATGAGATGAAATGTAAAAAAGTTCTACTACCTATTAAGCATGTGCAGTAAGTAACCTTCTTCTATCGAATCTGTTGGTTCTATGTTAATAACAGTGCATAAATTTTTAAATAGTTTTCCACCACTTTGTATTAAAATGGGGAAAAACTGACTGTTAAATCCAGGCTTTTACGATGTTAAAAGGTGTATTTGTTACATGGCTGCGTAGTAGGCATGGACTATTGAATGCTGCAAAGATGAAGTTTCGGAGACAATGGGAAAAGTTGGGCTGTAAGTGGGTTTGCCGCGTTCCACTTTCAGTGTTTTAGATTTATCCAGAAATTCTAGTTTAAATGGAATTTTAACGATTCAATTACACTAAAGCTGGTGTGTGCTAATGCTTTATTTTACTATGGACTTAATAATAATAATAAAAAATTTCTACTTTTGCTAGCGGTCTAGTAATCCACTGCATGGCATGGATATTTCTTCTCAATCTACAACACCTTAAGCGTTCTCCGCCATTATGTACCACTGCAGATTGCAGAAATAAGTTTAAAACGCAAAAGTCCGAAGTTGGTAGGCTGACTAGTGGACGTCAATAAGGCCTATAATACTTATCGTGTCCTATAGAGCACGGAATCTTTTATACCCAACTCCTGGATCATTAACTAAAACTTGTCACTACCGGTCACCTATCCAACCAGCCGTCCAATGATAATACTGGAATTATTAATAGATTTTTTATTCTTACAATTTACATTATATTCCTTAGGTCATCATGGTACTACACATTTTTACACCACGATGAGCCAAAGATTACAAAATAAGGGACATTATGAAATCGGGCCGAGCTTTATCGCCGTAATCTACAACCTGAACAAACGATTAACAAGTTAAACAAGCTACTGCGACCCATTAGACAGCGAGCGGTATCTTTTACATCTCCTCGGAATAAATTAAACGTGCGTCCACGTGTTCCGATACCGATCTACACAGAAACACGACGTTTCTAACGAATTTACGATCGAAAACATTTCTAAATAAAAGAATTTGCATACGCTGTTTCCGAACAATGAAGACTGGTTGACAAGTGATCAATTGTGCGATTTTCGCAAGTGAATAGCCCTTAATGCAAGGAGCCGGTTTTACGCCGGGTTATTAAATTACAATAATTCTGCGAGAAAGCGGACGTGTCTTGGTCGAGGGTTGAATTGTAGTGACCGTTGGCCGCTGGTCGTGTTCCCTGTTCAAAGTGACTTATGGAATACGGTTCTATTAACAGAACTGTCTGATCAACGACTTACATGCAATTGCGTGACATAAATTGATTGTTCGACATTGCAGTAATGTTGTTGTAATTTATAAGAAATAAAAATGTTGCGTTATAAAAATTTATGGGAATTTGCAAAAGCTAAGATAACGTTTTGTTTGATATTCTTATATAATATTTAAAATTGTTAATAGCATTTTGAATAATAATAAAGCGTTTTGAAACGACATAAAAATAATAAAATAAAAAAAAATCATTCATTTTTCAGTTCGTGATACAATTGTACGTGTGAAATCTAAAGCTCCGAACTTATAAAATTATTACATTAGAAACTAATAAACTTCTTTGCAAAGTTCTATTTTTTCCTTACAAAAGTAGTATAAAACCAGAGCATGATTAGGTTATATGTGTACCCCCTTTCCCTAAAGGGGGTCGCATCAGATGTCGGCTTTAAGGCCTCCAGGCCAAAGCCAGCCTCGGGTGGTGTTTAGTGGGTAGGCCCCTAGGTTTCTCGGGAGTCCCACATAACCAGCGCAGCCGGCTGCGCTGGTATGCTATGAGCATTCACCACCCCCCTCCCCCGCTTCCCGGAGGGTAGCCCTATTTCCAATTGTCTGGGCGCAAAAAAAAAAAAAGGTTATATGTGTAAAGCTAAATACTTCATGAAAGATGGATGCTATGCTATGATAGATACTTCAGAAGCATTATGTATACAAATTTTAAGATTTGAAAAAAGATTAAAAGTAAGTCGAAAATGGTAATTTTTTGTCAAAGAAAAATTTTGGAAATGTTACAATACGTTGAATTGGGTGTAAAATCACATTTACGGAAGCAAATAACTATAGAACCACGTAACTCCATTCCCACATGCAAACCCGAAACAAAATGGCGGCGTGATGGTTGGACCAGAAAATTAATTTCTGAAGACACGATTACTTTTAATATACTTGTTTAATAAGCGACTTAAAATTGCTGTCATAAAAAGTAATTACATGCTACTAATTGCAATTGTATTTTTTTATACATTTCGTTACACAAAGCGGTTACCTTAATTGACCCGACATTATTGAGCATTTATTACACAAAATCATTTAGAAGATTGAATTTATATTATTTATACTAAAACACCATTATAACGCTAAATAAGATTTTTAAGGGCCAAATCACATAATATATAATAAAAGAATACTATACGCGGTAGTTGAAAATTATTAAATATAAAGGAAATCTAGACTAACATTTAAATAAATAAACAATTACACAAACACTTTCCTACATTAGGATTCCATGGATTGTAAAAGACTTGGATGTACTCGTGTGTTCTCGATTATCAATTTGGATAAAATCAGATATATCAAAATCAAAACTAGAGACATACAGGTATATACAAGTCATCATTGTGTCTCATATATAAATATCATCCCCAATCAGGAATAAAATCCGCAATTCTTATGGCAAAAACACTACTACTGACTGCAATTGAATTAAAATTTAAAAAGATGAATATTTCTTTTTAGATCTTCGCTAATAATTATTGTGTATATGTACACAATAGATCCATATATAGCTTATGGCGTGAGTTGTGTGTTTACATGTTTTTATATATTTTAATTTGATATTAAAATAAGAATGAATCACACAAAATAGATATACTTTGATTAGACCACTGACATAGCATTCCTCAACGCACTCGTTAAATTATTCGACTAGAAATTTTGATCGTCACGCTAAACGTAGAGGGGTTGCATGTATTTGTTTCTGGGGTGCGGGGTTTGTTCCCACGTTGGCACAGGAAACTTTAAGTTGCGGTTTGTGCTAAGCTAGTAATTACTTAGGTGTTCATTGAATGTTACTAATTAATACATAATTTGAAGTAGAATCGGCATTTGGTTAATTGCGAAAGTCAATTTAGATATCTGATTTGGGCGTTACGAGTATTTCAATCCTTTAGTAGACACTAGTACGTAAATGTATTTAGCTTACCAACATTGTGCTACATTTTGCTATACGACAATTTACTACATAATTTGTATCAATTATTATTAATTTAGTACGCGTGACCTTTCTGAGTTTTTGAATTTTAGTTTTACTTACCTTAACATTGAATAATGTCCATAAGACGTTTCTACAATTTCAAACTAAACAATTGCAGCGTTTGATTTTTTAGAATACTAGAAATATAACACAGTAATTTCCATATCTATTTATAAATTATATTTATTTATTACGTATATTAATTCAATTAATTATTTTAAATTAGTGAGAAAATAATGCATACAAAATGAAAAAAAAAAACTACTTGATTTTTACCATTCATAACATCTCTAAAATCTAAGGACAGAAATCTAAAACAGGTAAGAAAAGGTTCCGTATAGACATGATACAAAGAATTTATTAATTGATTGTTAAATTATTGTTATTTGTTTAATAATTTGTTTCTTTAGTTGTTTTAAATACCAACGCGAAGAATAGTAATTATGTGTTACTCTGTAACAGAAAATCCATTTAAACGGTTCCGGCTTGGTATAATAATAATCGCTACAAAACAGAAAGGACGTCCTGTGACGAATCTACGAAGGTGCAAATACAAAAATATGTCTGAACTCGAAAGGTGACGTTTTGTAGAAAATACAATCTTAAGTATTTGCACGACGGGATACCGTGATCTTTGGTGATGCTTTAATTTTTTGTTGACATCGAACATCCCTTATACGCGTGACGGGTCAAATTCGCGATTTTATTTATAACATGTCGTATTATAGCAGCTGGGGATTGTTAAGACGAAAAAACGTAAGAAAATGATTCGGCGGACCCCTCCTGTCTCCCTTCAAGGGGCGGACCACCCTTCGAACGGGTTTCGCCACCATAAATCCCACGTTCGTTGTGAAAAGATATTTTAAAATGCGTATAAAATTTATTCAGGGCAGAAATAATTCGATGTGCGTCGGTATTTATTTATTATTTGGGCTGAGTACGGCCCTGTGCACGTGTTCTCGATGTAGACTTGTCGAATTTATATCGGTTAAGGCATATAGAGAAAGGTTTAATTATTTATTTAGACATTTAATTCAGCTAACGGGTACGAACTAATTTATTTGAATTAATTGAAAAATCTCTACTATGGTTGATACAGAAGGTAAAATTAGTCAAGGTTCTATTGCTCAACAACACGTTGTACCTTTATATAATAACATTATATTGAACTGTTCTCCGTTTTTATGGTTTCAGTACGTAGTCGTTTATTTATTTATTACAGTCCATAACTTCTCACCGTCGGGCGCAGTTTTCCTGTTAAAGTTAGAAAAGTTAAGGCCATATTCCTGTTAATATTATAATGTATCACTTAAAAAATGTGTTTAAAAATTTTAAAAACTTTGCTTAATTTTATGATATTATTTTTTGTTATTCTTATTTATTTTAAGCGTGCAGTATTCGATCCCCGTCCTTTAGACGGATTTTTATATATAATGACCTTGAAGGGCATTCAATAACATTCAATCAACGTCAAATAACATATATACATATCATTGTAACACTACGAAGATCGTGTTAAAAAAGCAACAAAGATTTGAAACTCCACTTAAATAAGCGCGTTAATTTATCAACAAACCGTTTGATACGATTCAATGGCATCATGCCGTTACATAAACCACATAATTATTGTCGAGATTGGAATAACAAAGCACAGCTATTGAACAACAATAAGGGACACACAAACAGACACGCCTACTCACCCGGTGACCCAAAGAACCAATAAAACACTCCAAACGATGTCTTAATTAACCAACAATGACTACAGAAAATCCTTTCAGTATCACATCTTAGATAATCATAACAGAGGAGCACAATACCGCCGGAGGTATGGTTAAACATTGTATTTATGTTGAACACTTTACACCAATAGATACAATACAATACTATGGTTTTTACAATGGCATATTTGAAAAGAGCCGTTTCATGTACAGCCGTGTACGTAAATGCTAAACAAATAATGCCAATGACCTCTCGATTATTATTCATTCACTTGTTGCGTATTACTGTTAATTAATTAAGGACCATGCATAATTCCGATGAGTGTTGTTATAGTTATCGAGTTGCTTGTTTACGTACCGTATATTATTGCATTTAATTACGCAGCGGATTGCAATATATGTAAATGCACTGTACGATATTTTTTTTGCTGTCAGTTTCAACCTACCTGGCTAACTATATGTTACTAGAATTAACCGTGAAATGTTTTAAGTGTGTCAGTTGTAGTGTTGGGGTTCTCGACTTTTCTTTTTGGTCGTCAACGCATCGGTGATGCGTTTGGTGTAACGGATCTCTATGGAAACGATAACTAAATATCTCTTCGTGCGTGTGATTGACGGGTATTGTAGTTGTGATTGAAATATTTCAAGTTTTAACAATTTAATGATAATTAGTGATTTTTAATAAGTAACAAAAGTAGTAATATTGGAATTAATTGCACCAATTCGAAAAAAACATCAAAAATATTTGATTAAAAAATGAGAATTCAGTATTTTTTATTACTTCGATAACTGAACCAAAGTAACATAATTATATCATAATTATGCACGGAATATATGAAAATATGGACACTCAATTGAAAACAAGTTGAAATGGAATACTATTGTAACTTACATATTATGTTAAAAATTTAAGTACCTCCATTATGACGTAACACTATTCTGATGGAATGTACACCATATCAAAGTTCATCGACCGCTATAATAGTATTATAAAACGATGATACATTTGAATATCGTCAGGTGAAATAAAACTTTGCATTTCTATCGGAATCATTCTTTAATGTGTAAATTTTTATTTTGTTTGTGTGTGTTCCATTGTTAATTCGAAGATGCGAGGCGCGTGCCGCAACAAATTAACATAAAATTTGTTTAATAATTGATGTTCATTAATTTATTTTATTATTAGATCAAATATTCGTTTCAATAGACATTTCAAGTTTGTATTTTATTGTCAGATGAATAAGAATTACATTAAAAAAACATACCTAATTAAAAAGAATAAGTCCTACATTGGCGTAGTTAATCGTGTGTGGTTGAGAAACAAAAAAAAATATCTGAGCGTGAGTGACATTTAGCTTATACGCAATTATTGTTATCCTATTATCCCTATCACCGCATACCCTAACTGTCACACTATACAGATCGCGGCTTCTGTCACGATATGAGTAAGGCCTTTACGCTGACCAGATTTCAAACACGGCTGTGAACATTACAAAGAACTCGCAGTTGCAGGTTTGCCAATACACGTGGTAAATAATTGATAAGTTATATACATACGTAATTTGGAATATTAGTGGCGTGTGCAAGACTAGAATTCGGGCTTGATTCGAAAACTATGACATTTTACGTCTCGCGTCAGACTGTTTACATTTAATATCACAGTTTATAATGACGTTCTTTTCGCGCCAGTGAACCGACCATATGTAAAATGAGTCTAAGACTGGTATTAAAAACAAAAGACATCAACGGGTGATGTGATACAAGATGATTCTGATTACGTTGTGTTTTCTATGTAAACAGAGGCTTTTAGAGTCAAACTAACTCGCAAGGATAGCCTGTGTAAGGATAAGCAACGGTGTAATCACATGAGACCTGTAATGTCTATTCAAGAGGAGAATGAACAGGCTTTTACGAGTTAGTATGTCACGTCGTAGATTTCATCACCATGTACCATGAGGATTGTTATCAGGTATTAACTTATTTTAGGTAAAAAAAAATCTCGAAGTTTTTCCTTATGCACTGGATAGTCAAACAGGGTTTTATTAGGTAGAGTTTATATTATCTGGAATTATAAGAAGTAAACGGCTCCTTTCAAATTTGAGGTTAAACAAAGTTTTTCTGTTCGTGTAGTGCTCTACTGGACAATTGGTAAGACTATGGCGATAAGCCCCCTTTAATTCAAATTCAAAATAATTTAATCGTTTAGGTATTTTGTAAATACATGTGATTTTTTTTTGCTTCTATTACCGTTTCAAAAAGTACTTTAAGTAATAGAATAAAAACGGTGAAAGAAACTCCTAATCACGTGTTTTAAATAAACCTACGACCATTACAAAAGTAAGTGTTAACCTGCGCGGAATGGTTTGTGGCACTATTATTTCTAGGCGTGGGGGCCTCCTCGCCTTTTATATATGATTTCATATATATGACAATATTCTTTATCTACAAACTGATCCTTCTACCCGACTCTATACAACAGAGTATAATTCGTGAATAGTGGTAGGGATTTTTACCTAACTGGCTAGCTACCACTCTCCTTCTAGAATCTTCAGCGAAATTTCTTTAATATCTTTCGTTTGCAGTGTCAGAGTCACTCAATAAGCGGACCAGCCCTTTCTTCTTGGCCCCCAACCTTCGCCTTCTGTGGCTTTCGTCACGGAATTCCATGGGCGGTGATGACCACTTATCATTAGGTAACCGGTTTGAATAGCTTCGATCTACGAATTTAGGCAACTGCGGGCGCGTATAGGCATTGGTAGGGTGGCAAGTGGTTATCATTACATTGCATTCTTTAAGCCAAGAAGGGCGCTTTACGGCGGCATAAGAGCTTCCAATACTTTGGTTACTAATCCTTCGAATAATGCACATTGGAGCAGCGTGATAGTATACGATTTAGGCCTTCTCAATCACGAAGTAGGGCTTGAGCCCTGCAGTCGGTCAATAATGAGTTGAAACTATAAGGAACGATGGCATAAACGTATACATTTAGTACCTACATTAGTATCAGGCAATTTTTATATTAATGTATTGGAAATGTGTATAATAAATATAATAATTATGTTAATCTATCGACATCCAATATAAGTTATTTTATGATATATTTTCCAACGCGGTTTAATATGATAAACACATTTATAAAGATTATTTTTTGTATAAGTATTACATACAAAAATACATGAATATATATGTTAATTACTATTAATTTATGATAAAATCATCGTATTTATTTTTATGTCTAGATTACGTGTAGTGTTATTTTTTAGTAATTAATGTCCGAGTGAAATTACGCGGTGGGTGCGCGATGTCCGGCAACTAGCCGTAATATTACACCGGTGCGTACCAGGCGGGGACACAGGGGATATTTAGTTGAGGCCAGTGGAATTTTATAGATTGGCTGTGACTATATGGACTGTTTATGAGTAACTACACAGTAACTCGTCCTATTATAATAGTTATTAGTATACTAATGAGTTTAATTAGTAAAGCATTTTAAAATAAAAAAAAAACATGGCATCAAATGAGAAATTATTAGCATAAAGCTTAATTACAAACATGGACAACTATCAATAATAGAAATGTTGGAATATTAATTTCATTTACAATAGTAAAAAGTAAAAATAACGCCAAGAATTCATATCAAGATATGTTTGTGTAAATATACAAAACCCATCCGAAAGATTTAAGACCCGAAAACAAACTGTATAAACTATATGTACAACTGTACTACTCGTTTATTAATATGTCCTCTGATTTACCTATCCAAGGCCGCAGTTGCTATCGAAACAAGCAAGCGTAACTTTCTATATCTTGATGTTTCTGTATTTCTGTTTTTGCTAGGGGTAAGAAATTTTAAATACGCTTTTAGACATAAAAATAATTTTTAGAACACATATTTATGCGAACTCTACTCAATAGGATGTTTGTGTCTATTGCAATTATGATGTTATTAAATTTTAAAAACTCCATTAAGCAAAGCTATCCGCGCCGCCCCGTTCTACCCGTCGCGCTCAGCGGCGCGTGCAACCGCGCGGCGCAGGAAGGCGCGTCTCATCTCGCGCAGGATGCGGGCGCGCGCAGCTACCGGCTTTGCTATCAGTTACCTTGCAATCCTATCTGTACTAGATAAACACGTGTTACTGACCTCGCTGACCACATTAGATTTGGTGACGATTTCCTAAGCGTCCGTGTCGAATACGATCCACGTTAGAAGGAGTGGGCTGAAAAATAGACCGAGCGACGCTGGGTGGGTTTATTGGATCGTGTCCTAAAATTATACTTAGTCAGAAACAGTTGTGTAGATCCTATCATTTTCCCTCATCATTAATCTCAAAAGTGCTGATCTAATCTTAGTTAAGTGAAACTTTGGCACTAATAATTTAATTTATGTTTATGAATCATTATGCTGAATATTATCTCAAACACATAATATGACAAATTTTCATTATTAAAGATTGTGTTCAAATATTTATATATACGCAATGTAATGCTATTAGGATACTTTGACTTGTTTTCAAAGAGTTCAAATGAGTTACAAATCAGAGGATAAGAAGGAAGCAATCAAGCAATCAGCTGTATTAATAAAATCAACAAAATTATATGAGTCCCACGGGGGATAGGATTCGATACTATTAACGAATTCAAGAATAATTTCCGATTCCTTTGATATTTAGGAACTTACACTTTTCCTATAGGTTTTCCTATTTACTATCTATGAAGTCCTATATTCAGCATTAATTTTTTTTCAAATTTGTCCACTGCAAATTCGTAGATGAGGAAGGGAGAAAAGAGATTTAGTACATTATTTAACACATATTATACAATGCATTTAAGAACAAGTATAAATAATATATTTGCAACAAAGCTCAAAATATCATAATTTATTCATTTACAGGAAACAAATAGTTGGAGCAACTTTTGAATATATATATCTGTTTATTATGTACGGGACTGTGTTAAATATGCGAAATTAACACGCAAGTTTGAATAATTCCCGATCGGTACCGTGACATTCCTAATAAGACTAATATCAATCAATCTCAAAGTCGATTAGTCGAATAGCCGATAAAGCAAAATAGTCATCGGATAGGAATGACAAAATTGCGAACAGTTGCCCTTACGAGAGGTTTGGTTAGAGGACTAGTGGAAACACAACTAACATAGTCGAAGTCAATTGTACTAATTAAGCTGCGTACTACGATGTCGCAATAGTCGAAGCGTAGGCCACAGGCGATTAAAATCTGAGCCTTGTCTTACGTAGCTCGTTTCTCGTGGACCGGCGCCAGTGTTAATTGATATATGAATTGGTTCGATTCGAATCTCAGTATTTATGTCAACAGGGTCTAGTTATTCTGATAATTATATGATTGTTGGCTTTAGAAAGTGAAAACATAGCTTTGTTTCTTACTGTGCGCATACAAAAGTGTAAATAGAGATGTCGTTTAGGGAGTGCGTGATACCGTTATTGATAGCAACAACCGAAAAATGTTTTTATTTGGGTTTCAAGTTATAAAAATAACGTTACGTAAAGTTAAGATGTTATTACAATAAAAAAAAAGTAGGTCTCTTAGCGTGGAAACAAAAATTTGAAAATAAACCTATGTGGCTGCCTAACTTTGCAAAATAGATTTTTTATCGATATGCCAATGGCAAACTAAGACGCAGTCCTTAGTCTCAGGCTGTTGCAACTAATTGATATGGGTAACCAGCCTAAAATACAACTATTGCCTCATTTGAGATGGTTCCACTCGGTGGTATTAAGGACTGAAATTGAACACTTTATTTGTGAGTGGCAGTGGCAGTACTTTATGTGCTCGATACTTCTTTGGACCCAAAATTGGAGAATAACTTACACTTATCGTCCAAAACTTTATCGAATTATTAAATTAATCTTCTTCTTTATCGCAAAAGGCGGTAAGTCAAAGAAAAGTTTGTAAACCAAGCATTCGAAATTCTTTAGGAAAATTTTTTAGTGAAATCCGTAGTAATTTATTTTGTCACGAACTCCAAAGTGTTAAAAACGTATTTATATATAAATCTATATCATATATGTAGTAGTATTGGACAACTCTTTGAAATGAATAGTTGTCGACATGATTTGACTGATCACTATGAGAGTTTTTGTACAATCAAATTTATTGCAAATCGCCACTAGATGGCGCCATTTGTTTTAAACTTGTAAGATCAACCGAATATGTAGAATGACTCTGTCAATCGTAATGTAAACGTAACCTAATTTTCCAATATTTTTATACAACGAATTATAGTTTTCATTACATTACACATATATATATATATATATATATATATATATATATATATATATACTATTTTGTGCACAGTTATATTAATAGTAGTTTCTGTCAAAGTAGGAGCAAAATCTACAAAGAATGAAACAATCAGTGTAGCTGTCTACGACTTCTGAGACTGCTGAGATTATTATTTCTTTAATTTAGCCAAAAGTTAGCTGTTACAGTTGCAAAAACAATAAGATTGTTTACCTGTAAAATATCTTCAAACCTATTACTGGTGAAATCAAAATTATTAATATACAAAAAATCTCCAATATTACAGCTGGTAAAAAAATTGGTAAGTTGGTAAAATCGCAAGTAAGTGTATGCATACTCAGGCTTAAGTTAATTTGAACTTCATGATGGATGTAAGTTGCAGAGTTATTTATGATTGCATCCTTAGATCGGTAACGATGCTTTCTAATTCTAACGGGGATTCGAGGAAGGTGTAAGGCTATTTGTATTCGTATCATTTATCAATGTCCACATGCTTCATCAATACGTTTAGATTAATACGGCCTCCAATTGTGATTGGCGGATATTTTAATTCAAAAAATATGGGTGTACATTTACGAGTGAATTATGTTTATTTACACAGGGACTTAATTAAAACAGTTGAAATTGGAGAATAGATAAAATGTATTTGATGTCAATATAATAAGTAAAAAGTTCAGTTAGAAACTCATCTTTCAAGTTCTAACGTTTCGTAATTTGAATTTGTGAAATTGAAGCTCGCGTCAAGAGTATTCTTTTGATGTAAGATGATTATTTTTAAAACAAGAGTGTTTCGATATGACTTTGAAATTTAATCGAAGGTATGTTTTGTAAGTGTGAGTAGAAAATATTTTTCTGAGGAGTTTCTTGTGTGGATTGTTGAAGTTTGTCTTTGAATTTTGTTTGTTATACCTACTTTGAATAAAATTTAGTAATTCAATTTCTGAATAGTTTTTCATGTAGTCTCTACCAAAAGCCCTTTTTAATTAATTAAATGAAAAAGTTATTCATGCTAAATTTATGTTAAGATATTTAGTAATTTTACAAACTTTGTATAAGTCATTGTGTATTCCTTTTAAATTTAATTTTAAAGGGGACATTCCATTCGCAAAATTTCCGTTCGAATCATTCACGTCTATTACTTTCTCGTTAAATTGTATCCATACTGTTACTTTAAAATAAGTATTTTATGTGAACTTTGAATTTAAAACTATTTCAAGATTGACCCCGAAGTACATATAAAGGTTTCGTTACTAAAGCTGGTATCTTAGCGCCCCTCTTCCCTAAGGTGGGTCGCATCAAATGAAGGTTTAGAGGCCGTATGCCGCAAAACCAACCTCGGGTGATGTTTAGTGGGTAGGCCCCTAGGTTTAGCGGGAGTCCCACGTACCTAACCTGCGCAGCCGGATGCGCTGGTATGCATGAGCATTCACCATCCCCTTCCCGTGCATCTCCGGAGGGTAGTCCTATTCCAACTGTCTGGGCGCAAAAAAAAGCTGTTATAAATATGCACATAAGGGTCACAACATTGTCCCATCGGCGTCAGTTACGTCCAGAGGACGGAAGCGTCAAAATGGACGAGCGCGCATCCGACATGCGACATAGCGTCACGCCGGCACGAGCATGCGTTCAATTATCAGTGCGGGCCAACGCGTTAAATTCGAGATTCTTTTTATATATCTTTCATATAAAAATTCGTGACATATATTCAATATAAATGGTAAATAGGGTCAGCGCTTTTGTATTTTTTTTACATGACCAAAATCGAATAATTTATTTAATGCATAGCATGCCTAGTTTATTGTCATTAGCATAAGCACTAGTGAAAGTGTTTATTTTATGGTAAAAGCAGGCAAGCGAGTAGATGGAACACGTGATGGTAGAATGGGTATCACTAACCATGCACTTTACAAAAATGAAGCGATTAAATTGCTTTTTAAATAGCCCGTTAGCACAGCAACAGAAATACGTTCGCAAGTTAAACCAGATAGGTAAAAGATACCATATATGAGTACCGCCAGGATTAAGCTGGCTGATACAGAACGCAGCAACTTCCGAAAGAAAGGATTAAGCTATTGCATCCCTTATTGTTTAAAGGGTAAAAAAGGCTTAAAATTTTTCTTGCTGATTTAGTAATATTTGAGTTGCAGTTAATTGGTATTTATTATTGTTATTATTTGTATTCTTTTATTTTTATGTTTGCTGGTAGTATTTTAATCCATTGTAGTATTGTAATAAACGTATTTTCTTCCTTCTTTAACATTTTTCGTTAATGACAGAACAATAATAAGTAAATGCCCCAAATCACAAATGCCCAGTTCATCATTATTATATTGTCTAAAGGCGGTCGTCAGCTGTCGTTGGACGGAAGCAACAAAGCGGACGGGCAAATTGGATTCACATGCGAAATATGATGTGGGGACAGGTTGCATGTTGCACAGTGTACATATAAACACAGAAAAAGGTCTGAAGGTATTAGACAAATCTTATCATATATAATCATTTTTCATCATATAACAGAATATTAATACCGGTGTAGACTGTTACTGTTTAAGTTAGGTGAGGCCTATGTCCAGCAGTGGACCTCCAAAGGCTGCTGGATGGATGGATGGATAGACTGGTTATAGGCTGTGTGTCGAAAGTGTGTGATCAACTGGATCACCCCCATAAGACTTAACCACGTTGTTTAATCATAGCGGACCCTACCGACTACTTAACGTGTCCTCATGAGCATGTTGCATTTACTGGTTCAAGCTGATCTGGATTTACCCAATATTGCTCACGATAGATACAACCCGCTTGGAGTGTTTCCCACTGATTTATATAAACATAATAATAATAAAAGCGTTATACTCACAGGCAGTATTAAATGTATCGGTCTGGTGGCCACGGATGCTGCGCAGGCGCGTCGCCGGAAACGGAAGTCACGGGCGCGTTCGCGCGCTCATCTGTGGAAAAAATGGCGGCTGACGGATTCAGTAGGTTGGTCGCAGGTCACTGGGATAGTTAATTAATTCTCTGGTTGTACTTGGAATGTCGCAGTGGTATTTCATAAATTTATTTTCAGTTATATTTGTGTGAATTACATTTTATTGTTGTGTATTATTACTATTTTATAATAGTTTCATAAATAGAAGGAATAAGAAAACTTATACCAGATATATAGAATTATGATGTCTTTTTAAATGATTGTTTCTTGAAAAAGACTTTACTACGTTATTGGACACAACCTAAAAGAAAAAATGACGTGCATAAGTGAATGTTTTGATTTGAAAAGAAAGACAATCTATAATTAGTTCTGATCGAGTTAAGTAGCAGCTGTCTAGGTGGTGCATGTTCGACAATGTTGTAAGGCCAGGCCACATTGACAACGATGTCGCGTCGAAGTTGACGAAATACTCGTAAATTTTTTAGCGTATCCTTAGGTGCCTATTTTTTTACGGTATAAGTATAAGAAGGTAATTACATGGTAACAGCAAACTTGATCGTGTTCGTAGCTGATTGCAATTGCAGCGGGTGGTAATTATTGTTATGTTATATTTTTGAAGTACAAATAAGGCGGACTGCTTACATCGCCATTTTTAGAACGGGTTATAGACCTAATGTTTCAAAGCCTAAATGACAAATGGGAAATCCATAGAAATAATAAAACTGTAACGAGGCCGAATCTGTGTATTTCAAGACCAATACGAATTGAGGCCGAGATGTTTGTTAATTAAAACCTTCATTAGACCTTATTACAGTGGTAAAAAACGTAGACTTAATGCTAGAAGCATTCTCTGCCTGCCGATGTTTAAGAGGACTGTAAGTGGTCGAAAACTGCTATTTAATTAAAAATCCCCACGGCAGACACCTACGAGTGTCTAAGATCACGAAGCGGCATGGATTTCATTCACTGGTGATTACAAAAATTACTGAAATGTGTCTCATTTCAGAGTCTTGGCATCTTGTTTTCTAATTGAAAGGTAATTTTCTCAAAACATTGTAAATTACTAAGAACGGACTTCAATAAATTCAAGCAGATTATTGTTAAATTACTAAACTTTGAAAAAGTGCAAAAGAGTGCAAACAATTGCGTCCTAGAAGGAGGTGGATTAATAGGATACCATTGTTTTCAAAGAAATATAGAGTTCCTCAAATGGCGACCTCGCCTTATTAATATGAGTAGGTAGAATTAGAACACTCCCTGAACGAACTGAGACAGATTTGAGTCAGAATTCCGTCCAATAGCGTTCTTGATAGCCGTTGATTGATCAATCCAATCAGTTTTGTATAAATTAGGTAATGATAGGCGTAATTAATATCTTATATCAGAAAGCTTGATACAAACAGATATTACAATAACTTGTCAAAGTAATAGGAAAATTTGGTTTTAGTCGAGTCTTATTTCAATTGTCACTGTGAACTGTCTTCAGATCGTGAGGTGATGGAAAGCTGGACGTGACATTAGCGCGCGTGACCTCGCGCCGTGACCTGACGTCGCGCCGTGAAATGCGGCAAATCGCCGTGCTCTTCGGCCGTGCCTTACGCTCTCTACATCCTCTTAAACAATGCGATATTCGTGTCGTACACATACATCGAATACAACGGGAAAAATATCGGAAATAAAAAGTATTTCATGCTTGTCACAGTTATTTTTGGCGATTTTTCAAATATTTTTTTTGGCTATTACTTTACTGTTATTTTTAGCTTACTACAATTTGTAAATCCGATTTTATGATATTGAAATAATCATTCAAATACATAAGGAACACGTGATTTAATGAAGAGAAAACGCATTATTAATTATTACGATTTTTGACTAGATATAGATTTTTATTATTATTTGATTATGCATATTTCATCAGACAACCTGGTAACCAGTTGGTGAACCTGCCTGCGAGTGGTTCTGGGCTCGATTCCCCACTGGGCCAGATATTTATGATATGGCAGTTAAATATTTATTCTTGGATCTTGATGTATGTGATGTCATATATGTGTACGTCCACTAAAAGATACAGTTTTGACACAAGAATTTTAGTGTGGGAGTGTGACTTTGTGAGCGTTATCTTTATTTTTATTGTTATATTAAAACAAAAGAAATTGAACCATAAATCAATTATGAAATAAATAATTAAAAAATTAATACAAAACCTAAATAATCCATTAATTAATATGCAATTATTCACATGATGAATATTGAATTGTATGTTTCTTTATACTAGTATTCCATTGGGCATGAGTTGCTGTATAAGGGGACGAAATGGGTTAGTAGAGAAGGCATATTATCACTGTGCTACACATAAATAAGACAACATAATGCTTTTGTAACATATGTATATGGACGACTTGCCACTGCTATTACGAGAGTCAAATGAAATGAATCATAATAGGTATGATGATGTAAATCTACTTTTACTCGAAAAGTATTGCAATGTTTCAAATTACTTTGATTTCAAAAGTTAGGGTGATAATTCAGCAAAAGCGTTGGTTTGTGATTTTTGCAAGTAGTGAAATATAGACTCTTAATGTACATAATTCGTTGATTGGATCGTACGAGTACGAAATATTAAATGATGATATGAAACACTAAATGTAAAGATAAATATTGAGAATTTTATTTTTAATGCTCCAGAATTTGTTGTTCAGTGTTACGACTTGATCGTATTATGTAAACGGCACACGCTATGTCCAGTGTGACGGCCATGTGTGGGCCGGCGACTCGCACGCTCCTAATCGTCCAGTGAATTAGACAGACCGACGCCACACTTTTGCAATTATCACAAAAATAATGTGAGTCTAATGTGCTTGGATAGAAAGTTTATAACTTTCAAATTTTATGCTAACTGAATAAACACCCAATTTATTTTCCGGTCTAGCACATCTATTTTCTATATAAATAAAAAAATTCTAACTGATCGCTTTTAACATGAACGATATATGGGAAAAAATATTCTTAAGGGCCTTTATTAACGCAATAGAACACAAAACAATAGTTGTTAGAATTTTTGTCTGGTTGTCAGTGCGTTTGTTCGCGCTAATCTAAGAAACGGCCTTACCGATTTCGGTCTGGTTTTTACTTATACATTGAAGTAAGTGTCACTTAATACTTAAAGTTTGTGTTATTGCAATCCGTCCAGGAATAAAAAAGTTATGAATTAATTTAAAATAATGTAGGTACTATTTCTTAGCGAAAGGCGTAGTTTTCCCGGAGCGATGCAAGGGCAGTTCGCTAGTGAAGAAATTTATGATTTATGTACTAGCTGACTGCCCTCGCTTCGCTTCAGAAAAACTACCTTACCTTTTAAGACTGGGTTTTTCACTTTCTGTGAATTACATATATTAATTCATATTTTTTTCATTTATGGACGGATTGATATGGAACGAATTGTTAATATTAAGTGACGCTTACTGCAATACATTAGTGAAAAATGTAATGAAATCGGATAAGCCGTTTCTGAGATTAGCACGAACAAACGCACAGACAAACAGATATACAGACGAACAGACAAAAATTGTAACAACTATTGTTTTGGGTTCTATTGCGGTAATAAAAGCCCCTACTAGTAGTTTTTCTCATATGTTCTTAACGTTCAGAAAGCGACCAGTTAGAATTTTATTATTTGAATAGATAATTTTTTTATTGTTCGTATCTATTCTAATATTATAAAGAGAAAGTGCGAATTTTGCGAGTTTGTGGAACTATGATACCTATCTGAAAAATTATTTTACCACTTAAGGTATTAAGGTATATTATTCCGGATGGACAGTAAAAAAAACTATACGGTTAAAAAAAATGTCTATCTCTTCGTCTAAATGCGATAATCCCAAAAAATACGGTACTTGTATTCATACGGCTTTCACCAGTAGATAGATGCTTTCACGAGAAACGTTTAGGTGTACGACACCAGGAAACATTTATAAAACGTTTGATAAAAATGTGGTTTCGAATACTATTTGTGACCGTAAAAATCAAACTTCTGGAGGCGAAGCGAAGAAGGGTTATTAGTTTTAAGTAAAGACAGTTTAATGTATATTTAAATTTATACTTTGATATATTGTAGTTTTATATAAATCGAATTGAAGGTAAATAAATAACAATGAATAATAAATGGTAGTTTATGTGTGGAAACGTTTAGAATTTAGATGGACTGAAAAAAACCATAAACTATAAAGAAAATTTAGTTTTTTCATCTGGTTGGGTCCTTCTTTCTTTATCTCTTCTTCTCAGAAAAATCCTTTGGTTGGGCCCATTATACATGGTAATTTTGCGGCAAATACCTATATTTATACGTAATATAGGATATATTTAAGTTTTAATTGTAGCAATTTCTTTATTCGTCACTGTTTTAGTAATATGAATAGACGAATTGGTATGTAAATTAAATTGAGAATATTATAAGTTTTAATATTATAATGATAAAAATTATGCGACTTAATTAGGAAAAAAAAAAGAATAATGTTCTGAGTTAAATATTGGGGCGATAGCTGTGTAAAAATTAAATAATAGTTCTAAAAAAGTTACAACAGTTTCGGGAAACATATTTTTACGGAAAGTTTCATGGTTAAGGCTTACTGGGGACCCGCCATGTAATATAACTAATGGGATCGAATTCCTTACGCGGTACCTTGATGCTGATGGAGAAATCTGTGTGATGATAGTGAATCGACTCACTCATTCATTCACTGATCATATGATTAAACATGATACACAACAATGAAGCCGAACTTGTATATGAAAGTTTTTGTTTGATACAATCATACTACATTTTCAGTTCTAACTGTTTCAACTCGGTTACATAAAATGTCATAAAACTTAAAGGTACCACGCGAACGTAGTCGTGGGTAATAGCTAGTTGCTTACATTGTGTATTCAACGTCTTTATTGTTGACTTTATTTATTAATATATACATTTTTCATAGTTAACACCGAATCATCGTCGATTGTGTAAAATTTAATTTTATTTAAGTCTCTTTGTTTAAATATTAGTAACTTAACAATTATTTAAGTTAAAAATTTAAATAATTAATCCTGTAAAATGTGTATTATTATAAAATTTTGCCTTATTGTATAAACGTTTTTATTCGAACGACCAGTATATAATGTGTGTGTATGGATCTCTGTTGAGTTTGTAGAGAGTACATAATTTCTCCAGAGTCCGCAGCTGTTCTGCAAATACGTTTTAGTAAATAGTGGAACGGGACTCCCCTACATTCCATTCGATATCTTATTACTTAGCTTTAGTTAAAATTATGGTCATAGTAAGACATTTGTGAATTAAATATCCGGTTTCACGTTACCTTAGATATGTATGTTCCACACATTCCGATTTTGCATCGATAGTATTTTATTAGTCTTTTAGTGTTAATAAAGGAATTAAATGTAATATTGATAGAAAATTATACTAGCACTTCTGTATGGAAATAAGAATCAATAATGTGTGAAAGATTATCACTTGAGAACGGCTCGATCAACTTGGCTGTGGCACCTTGTGTCCATAATTGTTAAGAGAAGATTTGTATAAAATGAATTTTTTGAAACCCATTGGAGAAGTTAGATATTGGAAAGGTACTTTTTTATGACAATCTTAGAAAAAACGTTCACTTCGACAGTTCTTTTCAATGAGAGATTCGGTTCAATTAAATAATTCTCGACGAACTGACTGACTGACAAAGTTCAGCTTAAACCGCTAAATGCTGAATGAAGAAATGCTATAAAGTAAACATACTTGTTTTTATTTTCTTCTTTAGTTAATTCGTCAATTGCAGCCGATCGAAGCCGGGGCGTGTCACTAGTAATAAATAAATCCGCAACCAGTTAAGCAGTAATTAAACCACCTAACCTAAACATTGTTTGTTTAGCCATCGGCACGGCGTGCCTTCAGACCCGGCATAATAATGTCCAAAACCGAAAATAATAATTCACGAAAAATCAGATATAAAACATGTAGGATAATTACTAGCGGGGACTGGCCCCCATTTTCGGGTTTCGCCATCAAGTACCGTGTTTCATTCTGAGTGCCGGTGCTGGAATAAATACGATACTTGGGGGACTGTTTATGTCATGGAAGCGGGTTTGTGCAAGCATTCACAGATTTAGTTGGGGTAGTACGGTACAGTCGAGGCAATATGTAATGGAATACAATTATTTGAGGCGGTAAAATTTTGTAATCATATACAACCGGCATAATTAATAACGAGGATTGAAAATATTCTTCATAATATTTTTGTTTGTAAAGAAAAAGCAGGTGTTCTACTTTTTCCTTGATTGGCAAAATTTTGGTGAGGGCTGTGGTGTTAGGTCCATGAGCGTAGATGAAAATATTCATCGGATAAAATAATGTAGTTTTAAAGAACGTTTCTAATTGAAAAATGTTTAAATATTTTACTGATATACGGCTTATGTATTATAAAATCAATTGCCCCATGCATATGGTACAAAGTTATAACTTATAACTTTATGTACCTATAATGAAGAACTATCGTATTGTGTATTACAAACAGCAATCACTGAAGTTTCGTTAAAAATGATTAACTACTCAATAGTAATGAAGCAATCTGTTTTTTTTTTAATCAAAGTAATTATTACTGTTACTATATTTTTGTACATTTTTTTTAAACTATGCGTAAATCAAGGTAAATCTAAATGTTTACACATGTACAGACATGTGTTCGCGACGGTACCGCGGATCGGGCCGGGGGTTCGGCGCACACCTGGCCACCGCAGCTGCGCGTTCAAATCTCACGCGCAGCTTCCACACACACGTACGCACACCAATAAACATACATATTTCATGCACATACACAAGCTTCCAAACCGCACAAGCAAGCAACCTTACACATGGATGAACGTATATAGCTTCTAGGTACAAAGTAAACGTATGATATGTCAAGATGATCGTTTCATTTTAAATTAATTTTTGGCATTAACTTAGCAGTTATGTTTAAACCGCATATGATGCTATACTTCACTATACATATAAGTTACTTGTATAATATAGTACATTTGCATGGCCTCATTGTTTGATTAAGTGCACAAGATGATTTATTAACAAGTTTTTCTGATAAAATAATATTCAACAAAAATGAACTACATTACTCTTTACTAAACGCATTTTGTTTGTATTGTCCCATGAAAATTTTCCACGGAATAATATAATCACCGCCAAAAATGCGTGAATCAAATACTATATAAATATACTTTCTGAATATTCTATAAAGTGTATTGATTACATCGTATAAAACAAACATTGCTAGTCTGAACGCGGTAATCTCGAAAATAATCGTACGGATGCGTTTTTTACCAACACATAAAGTTAGTCACGAGAATGATTTGTTTGTATAGAGTTAATAAGAAAAGTTTATATGACGCCAGATAAAACCAAATGTAACAGTGGTTTTGGATGCGGTTATATTCTGTGGACATAAGGATTACTAGCAAGCAAACCGACAGCAGTTACTAGATTATATTATATAGTAATCACAGGTGTTGCATAAAATTAACCATTGAATTAAATATATTTAATTCGCTTTTGTAATGATAAGATCAAAGTGTACAACCAACAAAAAACAGTAATATTATAAGTTATTCACAGTGATCGATTGATTTATAATCGGAACAAAACTATACTTGTACGGTGAAGGATTCTATTGAATAACAAAAACCATAAAGTAACATATCGTTGAATTAAATTTTCTCTTTCAATACGACCGACCATTCAGCAACAGGTTACATTATCAGAGCTTCTGCCGCAAAACCGATGCATCTAACTTTCATGAATGAAGGATTCCTAAAAAACATTTCTTACAAGTTGTATTGTCGGTACACAATAAGCGGGCGCCGGTTAACAAAGAGATTTACAAGTGTACAATTCACGCGATAGTTCTTTATGATGCGACCTATTTATTAAGACCTTTGATGTTGAGTCGCTTGCCCCTGTATGCAGTAGATTTGTGCGAAGCGATCCCAGTGGCGAGATCAACTTATACTGGATAGGTTTTAAATGCATGATATTGTTGTAATATCAATAGTCGCGAATATTTTGTCACCCGCGTGTCTTTTGTGTCAGCGATTATCGTAATTATGTGTGGAGCAAACATTAGGTCACTGGTACATACAAAGGAACACATGATTTTGCCGTTATTGTTGGTAGATTTGATCAAATTGTATAGGCTTTAGAATTAACTCTATAAGTCTTTATACGAAATTGACACAATTGCTTATTTACAAACTTAATTCATTTCATTGGTTTATTTTGATTTATTACAGTTTAATGAAACGTTATTATATCATCATTTTGTATTTACTTTACCTAGTATAGATACTAATAGGAAATCTTGTCTTGCTTCGAATAATCAAATGAAACTCGGATGCATGTCCGAATAATTCGAAAGAAGCTCCATAACATCTCTATACTCAATTAAAATATTGCACTCCTCGTGATTCAGGACATAGCTATCAATATTCACAATGTAACACCAATTTGTGTGTTCTTATTTTCAACAATAAAAAATATTACGATTATGATTATGAAGATAATTAATGGCAATTGTAACATCAAGATATGTGCTAATATTTTATTCTTTTAAAAATTTATTAAGCTGTGATTACAGTAGCGTTAAAAATATTTACTAAAAACATATTTCAGGAGCATATACAGACACTACGTGGTAAAATTATGTGTTAAGAATATCGTTTATAAGTTTTGGTATCGCTTGCAAAATATTTCACTAATCATTGTAATTATTAAGCGAAAAAAGAAACGATTTATGAAAACTAAAATTAAATTTTACATAACGTGATTTTTTTTTATTTGATTTTAAAGTAAAATATTAACAAATTAGCTCTCAATAAAAATACCCGGTACTATTACAGGGACATGTGAACTATTACAAGGACATAAATGTGTACAAATTACAAACCCTCGCGTATTATTTTCAAGGTCGCAAATTCGCTAACGTTTCATCGCTTCGTCACTAATAAATATTTTTATGTTCCCAATTTCTTTACACATATATCATGTTCGTTATATATCCTGTTTTATTCCACCGGCCTCCCCTCCATCTGTCAGTCCCCCACTGGTGTTCAGTTACCAGTTTTTTTCTTCAGCGTGAGACCGAAAGGCGGGGTTAGGTTTCCACTGAAAGACTACACCGAACCATTGCACGTGTACAGATGACGTTTGCCAAAATGGCCGACATGACGGTACGTTCAAATTTAGAATTCATGTGTTCACCAGTGACGAGGCATTGCAATAATGTTTTGTGGCTTGCAAATCTATATATTAATTGCAAAATTTATTGAATAAAGAAGTTAAAAAAATAGTGAAAAAATTTATGTTAAATGTACATAATATATATACATAATTTTTTCTTAAGTTAAAAGAATCTCGGCTAATTGTAGTTTACATTTACATAAAGCACTGCTAGCTAATGATATATCTACTTTCGTTTCGGTTCTAAAGTTTTATAATGATTTTCAGTTTAAAGATTTAATTTTCCTCAAATCGATGGTTATTAAATTATAAGGTACCTATGACATATCTATGTACGTACATAAGGGATGCAAATACAGGAATAATATAGTTGGAAGATATGTTTTCTCTGGTACGCCTATCATTTCGCCGTCTTTTCAGAGGACAAAAGAGCGGAAACTACCTCTTGAGCTTAACCCGCTCAAAGATTTTGTTTGGTAGATTAGAAATAATAAGAGGTTACGGGTTTTTTAAGGATTCACGTCCAAGTATGTTTGGGTGTAACGGTAGGAAGTCGATTATTATGTTAGCACATCCGAACGGATGTAATTCGGTCCAGGTAGACGGTACCAGTCTGTAATTGATAGAGATATGCAATCCTGGTAGTTAATAAAATCTTGGAGAGGTATAAAAAGACCTGGAGAAATTCGACATCTATTTCGTTCCACTTTGGGACTGTGAAAAAAATTGATTCTTTTCTTTGTTTTGTTTCAATAGCTTGTTAAGTAATATTACGAAGATAGGTTTGTAACCCGTTTTTGGGGTAAGCTGTTTGGTTGCTGGCTATACCAACTATTACCAACTTGTTATATTGCATTGTATACTTTATTTTTACTATAATAAACAAACCTGCGACATTGGACCCATATTTATTTATGGTTGATTTACTCTTAAACATTTGAGTGTAGAAGTATGTTAAATAAGAGTTTAAGAAAATAACATCAGACTGATTCACTCGTGCCCTTATTAATAGTTATTCCCGGCGTGTTTATTGATCGAAATAAAAATATTGGGGTCCCAGAGGTACGAGGTAAGGACGAGGAAAATTTTACACCGGGTCTGTCGGAGCAAAACGCAAGTCACCGACTCGCAGGCTGGACGCAGGCTTTGAAGCCGCCGACGTTCGACATCGGCCGATAGCCAACAAAACGACAAGCTGAGACGATTGTACGCCAAGTGATAGACGCCAGCGTAACTTAGTGTCTTAGAATTGTTGAAAGTGAGGATAGAATACAATCATTAAGAGTTCTACAATATTTTCAGAACGTGAACTTGAGAATCTCAATTTTAAAGAACTAGGTATCAGGGTTAAAAATTAATAAACCATTCGCAATATGACTTATTATTCTATTTGTGTATAAGTTGGAGGTGTAAGAGGTTTTTGTATCCTACTCATGATGAACATTACCACACTTCAAACCAGGTAAGGGTCAGGTTAGGATATTCGTGCGTGGTGGTGCATATTGTTTCCTTTTTGGTTAGCTACCACCCTCCTTCTAGAAGCAATCGAGAAATGTTTTATACATGTTTCGGTTTCAGAGATGGAGAACATAATGTGACTAATGTAAATTTCCACTACTGTTTTGATACTATGAATGTTCAGTAGCAGTAACCACTTAATCGTCCGGTGATTATGAAAAATAAAGGTTTTTTAATTGTGCTGTACAATTATCCGAGGGCATTTGTCCACCGGATTTTAAACACGATTTGTTAAATGCTATCAAATAAAATTGAATATAGACGAAGAATTACGTAAGACACTGAAGTTCATAAATGGCTCACGGGAATCTTTGTTATTCTTCGGATTTTAATTATTGATGTGTTGATGTGAGGGTGTACAGTGACATATAAGTAACTTTTGAATTATGTATACTGTATAAAGCAGTTCTTCCAATGCAATTACCACGAGTTTTCCCTTGATGATTTGAATAGAACCCACATTTTAAGAGGAGACCGAGCTACAGAGAAGTGTACTGAGAACATTCACATGTAGTGATGTTGTATCTAACATGTTTCTACAAACTCGCTGTCAGTTCACAACTCGGGGCGGTGCGTAAAAAACGACGCTTACGTCTCTCCCGACACTTGTGAGATGATGGTGTGAATTGAACGCTAAGATGAGTAAGCTCGCCTGATAAACAACTGCGCGAGTGCAGTAATTGGTCGGTATCTCGTGTCCTATGCACCTCCGATATTTTGTCATTTCATTATGGTCAATTATACGTATGATAGGCGTACGTATGACTTAATGTGAAAGGTAAAGACTGGAAAATCGGAGCCATACACGTAGTGTATAGAGATGTACATATATCACATCGGTTGATTTCTACCATTGTCTTTCTTCTGGAAATAATAAATAATCATAGTGTAAGTTGCGTTTGTGTCTTAAATAGAAAGAATCATATTATATTTATAAGAAATCATTGTTTTTGTAATAAGTACTTACTCGTATTTCACGATATGACAACCTCTCGTAACAATAGATACAACATGAAGTTGGATGGAGGAGTATTGACATTTAAAGCGTGAAAGTTGTAACCAATCTCGATTAGTCTTCATCATTTTCCTTTGATTTCAGACGCAACATGTACCAACCGAGATCAATATTAAAATTTTGTTAAGCCATTTTGATAATTCTTCGCTACATAATCAGTTACCGGTTAATATAATGGCAACAAATAAACTAACCAAACAACGATACATAGGGTTGTTCATTGGCAGTCTAGCAGGTAGAGTCCCTTGTTTCACTAATCCGCAAAAAGCGAGGTAATCCTTCCGGCGCGCTGCAGACTTTGTGACGCCGCTCGATGAAATTGATAATCGGTTGGCGGTGTCGAAAATGCAGCCAGGGCTGACGCGATGGGAAATTCTTAACGTACTTTTTTTGACATACTGCTTTATATAACGTGGCCAGACTTGTCGTTTCGTGTTAACACGGAGCGCTCGAGATTTAGCTTTTACGAACAAAAAACCTATGTGACTAATTATGAATCGCTGTCAGTATTCTTAGCAATCATAGGGAGGGCAAAGGGTGTAACTAAGCATGGTTTCGAGCGACAGTTTTTGCAAAGATAAAATTGGTTAGTTTTAGTTGCATCTGGCGGTTATCAGTTTCCAATTTTTTTTTAAGCATAATAGACGTATTATGAGAAGTTACTAAACGTAAGGCTATAGAATATTAATCAATATTGTATAGTGAACTATGCTATAAAATTCCAAATCTAAGATTTTATCTAGGGTTTAGTTCGCCGTTCATTGTATCGCAAAAGTTCGTCAATAGGAAGGTGGTAAATTATAAACCCACATTGAATATCCTTGTCCTAAGGTCCTGAGCATCATTTTACTACTGCAATTTAGTAGTAAAAATATTTTCTAGAAAAAGGGTATTATTATCAATATATGCGTCGTTCATAATGGTGATCCACCAAGGTTAAAAATGTTATAACCTAACATTAAAAATAAGACTACTACGTCATCTGTTTAACTAGTTTTAATGTAACCTTAATTTGCGATGTTAATAAAACCCAAATACTTAGAATATTTTAAGCAAATGCAAAGTGCATGGACCTAAGTATGAAAACACAATAATTTTTATACGTTATAATGATTTTGGATTATATTAAGAATGTTTATGTGGATCTCTATGCCTTGTCTATGGGAGACTATTCATGTAATATCCTTTAATTGATAATTTAATATTTTCACATTGTGCCAACCCTAACCATAGTTTTAAAATATCAATTTATCTTTGCAGATCGACTGTTCCGCAGTGAGGATTACCTCCTCTTCTGTGATTTCGCTATTACGGTGTTCTAGGAAGGTAGTGCCAGGTAGCCGGTTTCAAACGTTCATTGTCCACACAAAATTAAATACTTGCAAAAACCCACTGCAATACATACAACGTAAAAAGAACACTCTACTTATGGATATAGAGTTATTGATTGCGTGTAACTAAAGACCTGGTTCGTTCTAAAAATTTTCAATGATTGTCAGCAAAATTAGAGCTTTGCATTGGATTAAAGATAGGCCAATTTACTGTTATTTGTGAATGAACATGGTTTGGAATTAGATTTTATTAATGAAAGGTGTATATCCTTCAAAATGTAATATTTTGGAATGTATTGGGGCAGCCTAGAATACTTCCCCCCAATCCCATGCTGGCAGAACAGGGTGTCGTAAGAGGCGACAGAAGCCAGCCTACTTGGTGGTAGGGTTTTGCGTAAGGATTATATTATTAGAATTATTATTAAGTGTATATATTTCAGTGGTAATATTATCTTTCCGTGAAGCCTGCCTGGCTAGCTACCACCCTCCTGCTTGAGTCAGCCGCCAAATGACTCGTCGTGTTCCAGCTGGGGGCTTGAGAGCCAGTACTTTCTATTTTTCTTTTTCTTTCATGGCCGACAACGCATAGGTGATGCCTTGGGTATTACTAATGTCCATGGACAATGGTGACCACATACTTTCAGGTGGCTCGTTTGTTCGTGTTTGCATTTAAATAAAAAAAAGTCCAAGTCTGTTCATGATGCTCCTTGTTGGACAGAAGTCCAGGCAGTGTCTCTAGATCCCTTGTATCATTGTGTCGTGTCATTGGGCTCTGGACCTCCAGGCTTGTCCATCACCCAGTTTAATCTTAACGGTACTCGTGCATTAAAGTACAGTTCTTTAGCTGGGTGGATAGCTACTACCCTCTTTATAGCATTGAAGTATCGGAGAGCCAACTAAGATGTAGGTATCCCCATTCCTTCTACCTTAACTTTTGTATAACTGTCTACCATAGAATATGGCACATTAGTGGCTGTGCTTACCTAACAAAGGTTTCTGGTCGCGACTCCTGGCCGTGATATACTTTTAAATGACATAAAAAAGTTTTTTTTTTAATTAAATCAACTTCAAGAAGAAAACCTACAAAATGGTTAGTACTAAAAACCGAAAATGAATTTAAATAAAATATTATTACGTAGTAAATACATAATAAAAACATACACACGAGCCTTCTTATTTCTAGAGGTCTGTTAGCAAATATGTATATGAAACGGGGGGATGTAGTGGCTGAAGGGACTACCCGCAGGCTATGAAGTTCAGGTCAGTACTTAGTTCCCTAGCTACACAAATGTTTACATGTCACCTGGATCCATGTAATAGAGGCGAAATATCGACGTTACGATAGGTATACCTAATCCTATTCTAAGGGAATCCTAGTGTGTGTAAGTATGTGCCGATTAATTATTATTATTGATTATTTTATGAACAACACAAACTTTTAGCAGTGACCTCTCTAATAAATCCGAAATAATAACTAAGTCGAAGAGTGTCAAACATTCACTATTGATTAAGTAATAATGTGGTGCCAGAGGTATGTCGGGGACCGGCAATGAGCGATTGTCTATTAAAATTCCGTTAAGATATGTAATTACATTAGCTGCCTAAAACCATGCGTCAATCAACCTAGGATACGGTTATTACTAATGTAACCATATCGCTTGTGTAATATTAACGGATACGTTACTAGCCTGAGGAACAACTATAAAGCACGTGGATACCCTTTCGTATTTTATTCCACATTCGGTTTGAGATTCGAAAAATATTTATTTTGACAATTCAAATAAATATTAATTATTTGAGTGTAATAATTGACCCTATATCCTGTTTTGTAGGTCAATAAAAAAGCAATTACTGTGTTTAGATAACATCCACTAGGTATATGTTTTATTATGTAACGGGATCCTACCTATTTTATCCGTTTCACCTTTCACATACGGGAAATATGCGGAGTGCCGTTCATCTCTGTTTGTCTTGTTGTGTCTCCATTCAGGTCGTTTGGTTATAGTTTGTCTGTCTGTCTGTTTATGTAAAATACATAAAGTGCAAAGTTTAATGCGTGCAGATACAGTAAGTGTCGTGTGTCGTGATACGGTACAACGAGACGTAGGGTAGATAGATTAATCTACCACTAGTTTGTCAACAGTTTCTCCCCGCCACTACAGTTTCGCCGTGACTACGATCCATGCAGCTGGGTCGAAATATTGGAAATAAATAAAACAAATCGTGAGTACCCGTTACACAATAAAATGCATAAATTCCGGGATAATATTAGTTTAAAATCATATCCACTATATGGATGGAAATTATTCAAACCAATAAATCGTATAAAAAAATTAGGATGCTATGTGCTACGGTATTTTAATTTTCCACTTACATACATACAACGTTTTTGATACGTTTGTAATATATTTAACGATTTTTGTATATATGTTTTTAAACGATTATTAAAAAATGTCATAGTATAGAAAAATATAAAAGTTTCACATACATACATTAAAATTAACTGTAATATATGCAATAATATTTTATTCAAAAGTCTTATGCAGATATTTACAAAATTTATCATGCGTATAGAAATATGATGGTCGCCTTACTTCTTACCCAAGTATTGGACCCGTCATAACTTACACATGTTGAGTGGTAGTAATAAATGGAGGTATCTATGTATCTATTAATACTTCGTGTAAGCGAAATGAAGTTCGACATTACACCGTGTAATATAAAACTCATTAGAATTAAGATAGGTACACTGCCACGCGTTAATGTTCGAAGTTTATCTTTAATTTTGTATTTAGTTAACAGGTACTAAATTATAAAGCAATACGAGTTCTCTTATTTTTTTTTGTTAATTGTAATTATTATTTAAGTGTTTTGGACATTGACGAAACTGCTAGGCTTTGCACAGAGCTTTGTCAACTGACCTAGGTTATTGTTTTGAAGGCGCTAGAATTTTAATCAAACTTAAACAATCTATTTTAAGAGATTACTTGAAGCGTACTTTGAACCTTCTTTGTTCGGTAATTTAATCGTGTGAACTATACCATTCAACACAAA
This sequence comes from Megathymus violae, assembly GCA_003671415.1. Taxonomy (NCBI): domain Eukaryota; kingdom Metazoa; phylum Arthropoda; class Insecta; order Lepidoptera; family Hesperiidae; genus Megathymus; species Megathymus violae. The sequence goes on from PDGT01000005.1 coordinate 9,915,438, forward strand.
CAGAAGAAGTCATTTGGTACCGATAATTACCAGAACGATTATCGTAACCATAGGAAGCGTGTTGACGTATTACAGTTAAACGTACACCGCCCACAGACGATGGAAAAAATGGGAAATAAAATAAAATAATAAGTTACGTAAAGGCGTCCGTTCGTCATGCGAATGGCACATTAGTCGTAGACTCTAATTTCCCTTTTGATTTTAAGTAATTTATATGAAATTACGTCGAGAAAAGCAAAGGGACGTCGAAGGGTACGCTTTTATGATAAATGTTCGTTTTCTATTTGATTATGCAGATAAATATACTGATACTGATCGAATTATCCGTAGTAATGTTGCTTTTCGTTTCTTAGAAACTCGAGCGATGTTAACTATATTTTACGACCGAGATTGCATAAGTGAGTTGAGTTATTTGAAATTGTGAAAGTACCAGTACCTACATATACGTAAGAAGTCGGTGTCTCGATACAAAAATTGCCTTTATAAAATTACAAATTATAATTTCGTTAAAGTTGAACGTGAACGTTTAGGCAATTCTAATCTTCGACAGATATTTCATCTAAATTTAAATCTAAACTGTTTACAAGAATCAGAATCGCAAGTTCGTAGCATTTTAATATTGAATAGTATAAAGCTTTTAAGACAGAGTGTTTGTAACAAGATTCGATTAAGTTGTGGTGTTAACGAAACCTAAAGCCGCCGTGGCTCATGACATCATAATTCGCGCCCTAGTATGGAGCGCCCAGTTATTGCTTTAGTCTTAAAATTTATTCTACCGGAATTGGTGCCAATGTATTGTTCTGGTTTAAAAAACTTTTTTATCTATAGCTGTTAAAATTTTAGAATTTTTGTATTAGTTCACTAGTGAAATATTTCAGGTTTTTTAAGCTTCATACGTACATATGGATGTGGAAGTGGTTTACATGCATGAGATCGATCCTATTAGAGGACGACTTGTTTGTTAGATGCATTGAACTTCAGAGTCTGATTTGTAGACTGAAGTGGAACGTCATATTTGTAATTGTTTCTATACTATATATAACCGAATATAATAATATACTATATAACCGAAATAGAATCAGCAGCTATAACAGGTCTGTTAGGTGCTATTACTCCTATGTAGATCTTCCATAGTATCAGCTATTTTATAGATGGTTAATCTTGCGTGAAAATCTCAAAGCTAGATGTATTTTATCAATTGCAAGTGATCGTCAGAATTGAATTAATTTAGGCGTGTTCGGTAGTTGGTTGTGATACACACCTTCTCGTGTTTTTTTTGATTTAGAGGGCTTTAAGTCGTTAAACGCAATCTGCGTGGGAGCAGCTAGATGAAGTGTGTGACCTCCTCCTTATTTGTGACAAGTGCTCTGTGTCCTGCTCTGCAGGCCATTAATAAGTTGAAGTGCTACTAACCGTTTGGTATTTAGCTTCCACTCGGGTGGTCTGAGAGAAATCTTTTAGGTTTTGTGTGCGTATTGCAAATTGTCAGTAGCTTTTATAAATGATATTCATTTTATATATAAAGCAACTTGTATTTAAAAATGTTTACTTCCTGAACATTTTTAGCGTTTAGACAGACCTCACTTTTAAAATCCTCAAGTTGAATAAAACCTCAGTTTAAGTGGACTTTTAGAATTTAGATTAGTGTTCCAAAACAAACTACAAGTAGTGTGTAATATAAATTATTCCCGCACATTTAATTGTTAGTTGTTGCGTGAGAAACGCGAGCGGGCAGTAGCGAATTACTTTTAAGTCGTACTTCGTATTCAAATAAGCAACCTTTAACTGCAGTTACTCAAAAATAATCCCAACCCAATCACGAGGATATAAGGTTTAGTTTACAATTTTTGGAAGTTACAAAGATGTATGAATAAGTTGGTAGTTATGAGCTAGAGTGGAAATGTGCAAGGAGCATTAATCACAACAGAATTAGCTTTGGCGATCCGCTTCAAAGTGTCCACGAAGGATTTATATCGGTGGCCGAGAACCGAGATCACTAGAACGTTTTAATGTTAAATTAAGGCAGGTAAAATAATGAAAAATGTGCCCAGTGGACTGTATATCATTTCTATTTACAGGATAGTGGAATCAGGACTTCCTGAATTATATTTTAATATATGTAGAAATGTAATAGAAAGTTGTGACACATTTTTTAAAATGATTATTTTAAAAAAAAGTGACCATCACACTTCGCAACTACGCTTTCACCCTGCCGTTAATAGGTGGCAGGCATTGATACCAGGTTTTCTTAATCGAAAAGTAATGAGTTGAAAAAAAAATATTGATCTAAGAGCGTTTAAAATAAAGTTCATTTAATGTATTATTTCCCCTAACAAAATTTTGAGCACAAACGATACTTTTAAAAATAAAGGCCGTATTCCATTACAGTGGCCAAGCAAAGTTTTATATTTCCCAAATCTTTTAATACATCTTAGGGAACTCATTTATGCAATATTTAAGATGTTGTTCCTTACCGAAGAAAGTTTCCATTAATTTAAAGGAAGTTACGAAGTTCAGAGATTTTTCTACAGAATAATATTAGTAATGTAAGGATTCTTCTTTCCTTCAAAAAAGCATTAAGAAAACGTGAAACGATTTGATAATTGGCTTGGTAGGTGAACCAAACCCGTCACTATCAAATCGTGTACGTGGGCATCGACAAAATGATATAAACCGTGACCAACGTAATCTTGTTTTATACTGTATTATTTTTAAATTGAGTCTTAATATTTTCAAAATTTCAGCTACTTATAATCCGTCTTCATGATAATTAAGACTGAACTGTATTTGAACAAGCAACTATTGTGAACATTGACATACTATCGTCTGTTAGTTCTATCCTTTTATTTTGGGGTCTTACTTTCACTTAACAAGTATGCATACATGAAATCATCACAACATAAAGTATGCATACATGAAATTATCACAACATATTGTATTGATTGATTTAATCGATATAAGTAATTACTAAATATTTAAATGTTTTAAATATTTTAATATTGTGTAAGAAACCGGTTCAGTGTAAGTTGGGGTCGGGTTGGTAGGGTACAATACAATTTTAACTCTTAACACTCTCAAGAAGTTATTATGTTTTAGTCTGTTGTGCGTAATACAAATAACCAATTGTCAGGAAGGTGACTGTTTTAGTTGTAGAAATATTGTATACCGTAAACAGAGTAATTCTAATTTTGGTAAATAATTTTGAAAAGATTAGATTATCGAAAAGTATACTTGTATCAAATGATTTTTTTTTATATTAATAGCCGACAAACGAGCAGACGAGCCGCCTGATGGTAAGTGGTCACCGTCACCCATGGACATCAGCAAGACCAAAGTTATCACTGATGCATTGTCGGCCAGGAAATGAGAAGAAGGTTATAAAGAAGGTACTGGCTCTCAAGCCCCCAGCCGGAACACGACGAGTCGTTTGGCGGCTGACTCAAGCAGGAGGGTGGTAGCTAGCCAGGCAGGCTTCACGGAAAGATAATAATACCACTAATAATATTAATAACTTAATACTGATAATATATTCCTCACGCGAAGCCCTACCACCAAGCAGGCCGGCTTCTGTCGCCTCTCCCGACACCCTGTTCTGCCAGCATGGGATTGGGGGTAGTATTTTCTAAGCCACCCCAATACGGCAAGATTGTCGTTGTGAGGGACAAAGATAGTTTTTGAATAAGATATTATAACTTTTGAATAAGAAATTTAAAAGATATTAAGGAAAATGCATGATTTTTTTTTAATTCCAGTCCCACTTATCTTCAAATAATTAAGTCTAAAATTTGGAAAAAAAATATCTGTACCTTCTACGTATAATATTTATATATACGTTCTCATAAATAATTTCCTATAAAACCTATGAGAAAATCCTAAATTTATATTTGCACACGAAAGGGAAAATATTTTTCGATTTTTTGTAGTATTAAATATTATGCGAGTCCGAATCGGACATTTCTGTATAGTGTACATTTAAAGAGATAATATCTCATATTTGGATCATAACAGCATTTGAAGGGTTATGATTTTGATTATAATCAAGTCAACGAACAAGTAAAGTATATCGATAAATAAATAGTAGTAATATCTACAGCTCGTTACACAGACAATTCGTTAATTCGTTCGGTTGTTCTATATTATAAAAATTACCTGAACGCGCTTCAATTCCTAAAAGCTCGACAAAGCGCCTCCGCACTGCAGGGGATCGCATAAATACTACTTAACTCGCGACACTCCGAATTTAAAAACAACAAAAAATACAAAAAACATCAAATATATAAAAATGAAAAAGGTGAACGAAATCAGGACGTAACTTTTTAATAATTACCGTCCGACGTGGCGAGCAGCGTCACTAATGTGTGAATGAGATACCTTTTACCCAAATAATTTTGTTTTGAAATATTTTTTATAGATTTTGACGTAATTTATTCAGAAATTACCCTCTTTAGGCGAGCCTAAAATAAACATTTAGACTTTGATGAAATAAACATTTAGACTTTGATGACATGCGTAAAATTGAAATATAAGTTCAAAAATCTTTTTTAATTAACATCTATAGTTTCACAATCGTTAATTAAGCACAAAAATAAATTTAAATTCGCAGTTTTAGTCACTTAATTTTAAGTATCGTGTTTGCAGTGGTCATATTCAGTCTTCTTTGCTTTCCTATTCAGATCTTCCTTTTAATCTTTCTCGGTTCTTTTTTTGCTTCTTTTGATTCTTTTGATTTTATTTATTTTGATTGGTTGTATTTAGGATAAGTGATTAGACCTTTCGCATGGTTTTTATTGATAAAGAAGTGGCAAACGAATTTGCCATGTGAGGATGAATCTAAGTGTGAGGGGTAAATATTATTATTATGAGTCGGCTTAAGAGATATTGCTATGTCTCCACAAGAAAGGCAAGAACGCTTCATTCGTAAATGCGCTGTCTAAATTTATTCGCAAGAAATTTAGAGTTGCTGCATGGCACACGTAATTTCCAAATAAAGCACATGGAGAACTATTCACAAACGGTCTTAGATTAAGTAAATTAATAAAAACTGATAGGACGCATCGTACTATACTATACTATACTATACGCTCGACTCCGAACTCTGACCTGGAATCGACACCATTTCACAAGGATCTCAAAATATTGAAGATAATGCTGTGTTGCTATTCGATATTACGCTTCAATTGCATTAAGGTGTTTGAACTATAAGGTTATTTTCGTTTCATATTTTTAATCCGGTGATTCATATATAACTAGGTGAACTGAAATTGCTAAACCATCAAATAGACACTTGAATCTCGGAGCATCAAAAAATTATTTAATGTACCAATCGAAAGGTTATTCTTTATTTCGATTGACTGCGCTAAGTAGCATGTTATTGTTTGGGTTCGGAATGCAGTATGTCAAAACCCCAAAATATACAAACACACATTGGGTAATCTTGTCTTGCTTGAAGCTGAATTTTGTATCATTTGAATAAAGCATCGACATTTGTTGGAAAAAGAAACTATATGTATCTTATTAATGCTTAATGAACTCAGTTTATGATTAGAAAGTTATTTTCTTATCACCATAGAAAATCTGGGCAGTAGGCACTCATCACTTAAACGAGAAAGAAAGGTCTACCAATGAAAAAAAAATCCAAACCGTGTCCAACTACACTGATTCAACTGAACAGCATCACGCCTTATTTTTTGAAGGGTTTAGGACTGTTCATTTAAGAGCAACTTAAATGAGATTCGTGTGTACCAGCAAACCATCGCAGGTTGATTGATTTATCAAGTTTTTTATTACATTGAATAAGGTAATGCTTGCCAACAACCCCACCCGATGGATAGTGGTGATGAAGTCTAAGATTTTGAACGACTGACTTCACTCTCCTCTTGAAGACCTCCACATTATAAGAAGGCGGGAACACCGACGCGGGCAAGTTATTCCGGTCCGGTCCTTTGCAGTGCGCACAATGAATGAGGACGCATATTACGCCGCAGTACAGGTAAATATTATGCAACGAACTGGTAAATGTACAAAAAATAATAAAAAAAACATACGTGAAAAATATGCACTTAATAATTTAACTCGTGTTTAGTAAAGTTGCATAGCAAGTAGAAGAACATTTTTTACAACCTGTTTATACTAATGTAGATGTTATGTTTATAAATTTTTTCTATAATAACAAATTAAGGCACAGTAAAACTACGGTTTATTTAAAATAACATCACTTATAAACATTAGCTAAAAACTTAGTTAATCATAACTAGAAAGCACCTTGGACTGAATTGCCAAATTACCCGAACACATATCGATTTCGAAAGATTCGAAAGAGACTACTCGGCACTTAGTAGCGTCTGGTACGAAACGTGGCACCAAAACGTCACAGCAATTAAGGAATCGGCAAGTCTAACCTTGCTGTCAGACGAGGTGACCTGTATTGGGCACGCGGCTGATTGGCACCTCGATGACGTATCGATACTAGAAGAGACAAGTGAAAAGTTAGATTCACTGTTGTTTTCCTGTACAAGTGCCCTTATTTCAAATATTGTACGAACCGCTAATTATTCCAGTTTCCGTATCAGAAATGAATAACTAAATGCTTAGTTGGAACAAAACATCGTGAAGAAACCTGAGAATTTACCATAATGTTGTTAAAGGTGTATTATATTGTAAGATAACTTTTAAGCCAAACAGCGGACAAATATGATTAAGTGTATGATTATCAATAAAATGCGAATAACTAATAACTACAGGGTTGTAGATTTCAAATCAGACAAAAGCTCTTAAACACTTGAAAAACTCTTTTATTAGAATAGAAGGGCTGGGCTAGTCGATTGTAAATAGTAACAATAACCCATGGATAGTTTTATTCTTTAGCTGGCTCTGCTGCACTTATACCTAAATATGTAAAAGACGTTAATGCATTAATTAATATATCTATGTTCCTGGTGGCATTCATTGTTTAGTTTATAACTAACTTACAAAATTTGAAAATAAGTGGTATATTTTTTATTTTCTAACATCGAGGTAGAAATTGAAAAGGTTGACAAATGATTTTTATAAATTATAATAAATAAATATATAAGGCTTCATTATGAAGGTTATTTGCGTAATAAATAAAAAAGCTTCGAATTTAAAATTTAAATTGTTTTACGAACATCCATTAATAGTAAACTCCGTGGCAAACCGTTGAGAAGCTAAGCAACATTTATCATTATTTCACGCGCGTTCGACGTCTCTCACTGACGTTTTCTCTTCTGCGACAGCTTGTAATACAAGTACTTTATTGCTTTACCTACTGTGAGTGCAACAAAGTTTATAATATTTATAACCGAAGAATAATAAGCATCGATGACTCAAATAGACGCAATATCTTTAGGCACACTCGTTGGCGTACAGCAGCAGTGGTTAGTAAACGACTGGGTTTCTAGCTTCGGAGGGTACTTGCAAATATTTCTTAGAGCGTAGAGAGTAGTAAACTAGGCATTTATAACTATGTATACGGGAGGTATGATTTTGAAACCTGTACCTACATCTAATCTTTTTAAGTCATATGTTCATATTAGAAATGAATTATCGTTTGTTTCGGTGAAAGAAGACATCGTGCATAAACCTGTGTTTCACGTGCATACTTAAGAGATTTCCATAATATTCTCAAATGTGTTAAGCCTGTTAATCAGTGTGGTGGACAATGGTCTACACACCTCAGTGTATAAGAGGAGACTCAAGGCTACAAGTACGACAGTTATTACTTGTGATAAGTTCATATTTTTAGGTGTAAGTGGTTCAATTCATAAAAGAATTTAAGTCAACATCTACTTCCTTGAGTGCCTTGTGGATGCTTAACATACATATGTTTATACAAAATATATGTTTATAGCAAATAAACCTGAAGTGATTCTAAATAGAATTAAAGTTATACTTGAGGATGGTTAAAGAAACCCTTGGCTTGCAGTGGCCACTTGACACTAGGCACTAGGCAGCGCATAGATGTGTATACTATAACGCTGAATCAGAAAAATAAAATCCTGTTGCTGAAAATCGTTGTGTAATAGAAGTTATATCAAAGTTAATGTAAAACACTTGTAATTGGTCACGCAAACATCCAACAGCGTGATGTAGGTTCACCAGCAACCAACAACTCTCACTGTAAACCCGTGAGCACATTTTAAAACTCGTATAGTAATCCATGACCTTTTTTATTAAATATTAAGAATAAAGAAAAACGATTTTAACATTAATCACCTAACATAATCATTTCTTTAAAACGATTGTGACCACTAACGAGAACCAAACATGCATCAATGATGAAAAAAATTCTTAATTATTTAATTAGTTTTTATCAAGTCTTTATATTACACTTGCAATAAATATTTGAAAATAAATACAGGATATTTGGTTACAACTTTGAGCAGGATACAAATTATTTTGAATTCGGGTCTTTTGAACGCAACACTGACTATCAAATCCCTAGATTATCTCCGGGGCCGTGTAAATATAAGTAAGGTATACTTTGGTCACTCTTATTAAAAATATCATCATACCTACATGTCAGGTATATTTACAATCATACGTATGTGAATATAGTTTTTTGGAAATTTTAATGTAGATAGATTTTTTTATCGATATAGAAGTCAAAACATATTTCTTTGGAATCTTTGACTGTGGGTTCACTGAACAGATTCCGATGACACTTGGCTTTTTAGTAGCTTATATTATGAGGCATAATCTAGGATACTTTTGCACGGGGTCTCTTAACGTGGGATAGGAAATAAAAGTATATAGGGACATTTTGGTAAGAGGACAATAAATAAAAATTTGACATCACGGATATCATAATAAATTAGTTTGTTTCTAATTCATAGAACTAGGAAAATCCTAGATAATACGGGTATTAACTCTAAACGTAAGGGCGTGTATTTTCTGAAGCGAAGCGATTGCAAACTACCTACTAGTTCTCTATATTTTTTATACCCTCACTTTATATTTATTCACATAAAAAAGTGATCACGTGGAGCATGAACGACCAACCACACCACTGTTTGTAAGACACTCCCTACTTTTGTCTGAGTATTGGCCGATATTGATTGCTGATGTGACGTCACACTTCAACTAATATTTTCCAGTACAGTCGTGCTAGTATCTAAAATCTAGTCGTGCTCGTAAACACGAGATAGTACTTTTAGAAGAACATAATTTACATGTTGGACCGTCATGATTGGCGGCCGGCTCACTAGCAACGCGTCCGTTAGCCTCTGCGCCTGTTAAAGTCCTTACCATCGGGCAATACTTGTTATTTTTTTTTCTTACTATCCAACTTACAATATATATTTTATAGTTAAATGGCAAAAATATAATCATACCTACATCTTAGAATTTCATCCTGACTGTGTATGAGTCGGTACAAATGTTAGGTGTTATTTTATTTTAAAAGTTTAAAATTAAAATATAAATTTAAAACCTACCTTGATGCTAACAGAGACAGCATAAAAAGCAGGTATGGTGATTTGCTCCGGATTATGTTTTATTATCTTCAGATTATATTATATGTTTTTCATGGAGTCTAAAATTTATTTTGTGTGATAATATAGCAAACGATAGATAGTGTAGCGAACGATACGCACAATTTTATGATTAATTATTTAAAAGAACTTCGTAACATGAATATCATTTAATTTTACGTAAGAAAAATTAACCCGCTACGTTTTACGTTTATTACGTAAAACACGTAAATACGTAGGTATTTACGTTTTTAAATAATTCGCATCAATTTACAAGTTTTATTTGTGTATTCGCTGTTATCGTGTTGTTGTGTATAAAAATTATTTCTGCGACTAATCTTTCTTGTATTATGTATTTTTGTGTGTGGTGATAATTTGCTATCCGGTACAAGCGTTTAAAGATAATCCTAAACATGGGTAACTATGTAAAAATGCCTGAATTTATTATTTTCTATCTAATATCTTTTATTTTGTTCGAGAAACTTTCGGATTATCGTGGTACGGGAACCGACCGGACCACTCCACGTCGATGCATTGTCACTAGAGTGACACTCACAAATGTTTGCCACTTAACAAAAAGAGGGCCGTACTGTCTCCTCGCTTATTGCGATTCGAGCAAGAAATATTTCGTTTATCCAAATAACGTTTAAAAAAGCATTTGCTACGAATAATGATCTCGATTTACATTAAGATAGCCAATATTTAAAAAAACATGTTTAATATAGAACAGAGAAATTATTCTCGTCACGAGACTAAATTAGGTACGGAACGTCAGAAAAGAATTACCTAAATTTAATAAAACAATATTGTACCTCTGTTCCATTAAACATAGCATATGCTCGATATTGGATATGCATATGCATTAAAGAAACGCCGCTAAACAATCTCCCTGAACTACGTCTTAATATCCAAATTTAGCGGTCTGGGATCTTAAGCCTGACGTCTTTGTTCGGAAGGAATCTAAAAATATACAGCGGATTATCTAACGGTCAAGATACAGTTTGGGTAAGACGATGCGCCGTCTTAGTTGTAGAGAACGGTTGGTGGCGTGTACAACTGCACGGTTTTATTATTTATTAACATTTATTAAAACATAATTACAATACATTATTGTCTAAGTGCTGAACTTTGAATCTGATATCATCCTACTTAATCTGATCACTGTGCCACCTTACTCTTTCTGTTTAGTATATACTTTGCCCAAAGGTTGTTTGAAAGATACAGTTCCAAAGCTGTTAGAACATCTTTTATGCTGTGCCTATTTTATGTACTAATTTAATTGTCACCTATTAGTATCTTGTGTGTACAATTAAAAATAACAAAACAAGTTTCTATTCATATTTTTAGCGCAGTGAGATTTCCCATCGGATCCTTGTACGATTATCAGGATTGGTTGTCATGGCTAAAGAGTGGATGTGTTTTGACTGTTCTGTTTAGATGTTATTACGGAAGCAATGTGAAAAACCTTCGAAACTGCGATTCAGGAATGCGGTGGCGCCATCTCTTTCCCTGTACATTTTTATTGCTACAATATTGGATGTTTCTAAGTAAAACTAATTTGACTTAAAAACTGTTTTTATTTGTATATTTCAGTACATGCAATTAAAAAGCAATAGGTTTGTCATAATGTTCGGGTAATATTTTAATTATCTAGTCTCAAAACGAAGCAGGAAGTGATAAAGGGATAACTTAGTTAGCGCAAATATATCAAGTACTTAGATAACCCACTTTTACGTGACATGCTTAATTAAACCATTTTAATTAAATTATTAATGTCTACCATAATGAGAGCTGACGTGAGAGCGTAGATAGGTCACTATCTTTACTTACAACAAAGTTAAAGAAAACAAAAAATCAACGAAAAATAAATACTCTGAAAAGATTGAAATAAAAAAAACACAGAGTAATTACTATTGAGTAAAAACAAGTAGGTAAGCATTAGAATGCTAAGACAAAAAAAACTTGTGGTTTCCCAGAATAATTTAATGCTTCCATTCTAGGACAGTGAGTTCGTGCTACAATTACAACGTTAATCGATTATACAGTTTCCTTATATCAACTTGAAGCAAGCAAAACGTCATTGCATGGCGTTATTAAATTAAAAAAAAATATATATAGCTTTTTTTCTACAGCTACTACTGTTCTAGTGTATCGGAGATATGGAAGTCAAATTGTGTCATGCGTTGAAGACCGAGATATGTACATACATAAATGTACAGGACATTCATCATCATTAAATTCCTGTGAATTGTACAACATGATTTAATTACGCACCGAGGAATAGGTTGAACTTTTGAGCGTTTTTTACGTTATAGATTTTCAGAATCAAAGAAATACCTAAAGTGTATTTCTTATTAGTATTGCACTTAGTAAAATTACAAAGTTACAGCCTTTGTTTCATTGAACTTAATTCGTAACCGGCATACTAGTTAATTAACTTACCCAATAACATAGAAAAAAGCAGTATCCAGTTGAAGAAAGACAAAATAATAAGTAAACTTTTTATTGATACATATTGTAGTTAGTTGTGTATATAAATAAATGGAACGGTCAGTCGATCGTCCTTCGCGCGGCGAGCGGCGCGGCGTCTCCAAACTTTCTTGCGGCCGGTCACAGCCGCGGCGCGCGTGCTTGGCTCGCTTTTTGCGGCTGGGTGCCGGCGCGGGCCAGATATTGAAATAATTGCTTTTTCAACGGCACGCCGTGCAAATGACATTCGAGATGGAGGTCGTTTTTTTATCTCATCTACGAGTGCGAGAAGGAGAATTGGTGCTAACGATGCTCGGTCCCGGATAAAAATGTCATATTTTGATTAGATATATTTTATCTTCATAACGACACAAATTTCTTCTTGGTCGATGTACAATTAATCAATATGGACATAACTCGCTATTGTGTCGTACACGTAGGAATATCAATTACCTTACCTTATTCGAATTAATCGTTAAAATTGTGTTACGACTAAATAGTAACATAGTAGCCGTTCGCCTACGTGTTACATTAAAATATAAGTGCGACTGTATTTTTATAATTTTCACACGCTACAAACGAAATGTTTGAGATACGGCATTTAATTTCCAGATAATTCGTCAAAATTGTAAAATTGTTAGCAGAACACAGCTTCACAGGGCAGTGTCCACCGGTTAATGAGCGCCGGCCGCCGGTGGCAACGTGGTGTTAAAATTTTAAATTGTTGTGTGAACTTTCACAGTAATCGGGCATCGCCGCGCCCTCGCGTTTATAACTAGCGATTGGAAGTAAAACGACGATACCGAAGGGTTTTTTTTGTTTAGATTGGGCGCCCACGTATCGATGTGAGCGCTCTCGTGAGGCTATGGTCGCACTGGGCATATGCTCTTGCGATTGTGCCGGACGGCTGGTTTTTTCGATGGGTTTGGGTGGAATTTTGGAAGGTAAAAATATAACCCAGAGGTTTTCTCTGTTTCCTAAATTGAAGTTGCTCCCTGATAAAAATGTATACATTTCCTTAAATAATATAGCTACGCAAAATGTATGTGTGTAGTTCTCATAGTTCTGAATCTCTTAGAATATGTTTATGTGATATTTATTCCTATATGTTTTTTTCTATACTTTTATTTCTGTATAACATGTTATTATACAATGTTTTTTTTTTCTATAAATTGAGATTAATATATAATTAACTTTATTAAAGACTATGAAAATAGTACATAAGTAATAATTTTTTTGTAACGTCTTAAAAAATACGAATCATATTAACTATACATACTCATAATTTCGGGGTTGAATTAAATGGATTGTAATGTTGTTAATCCCAGTAATACTAAAGATTATTGTTAATTGAATTTTTTGTGGTTTAGAACCTGTTCAATATGAGTGTAATATAACTATGAATATGTTTCATGTTAAATTGTGATATGTAATTATATTGAATATAAAAAAAATATTAAAGTGTGGACATGCCCTAAGACTCGTAAATGTGCCGGCACGTGCTATCATTTCTTTACACCGTAACTTATAAAATACCTACCCACTTTTTTAACTTTCGATATTTCGAGATTAGGTACTCAGGATATGTAAGTAATGTGAAAAGGAAAATATATTTTACACAAGAAATGTATTCATAGAATAACATACTATGTTTTTGTAGAAATATGTACCTATTTATAAATTATCGCACAGTAATAAAAATGCGTAGGTATTATTTATATATTTTATAAAAATATACAGTAAAGTAAACATTACAATTATATATTTTGCTTCAATCCTCCGTTCGACAAATCCACGGTCATTTCAGACGGTTAGCCTAAAAATGATTGAATAAAAACTGTGAAGGCTTAAGTAGGTAACTAACTATGCTCTTGAAGCACATGATTTGTCGAACACAAAATGGTGTTTAAGTAAAGGAAAAATAGGTATGTTTTGAGCATTTTATTTATGTTGAGAAGAAATAAACACGTTTGTGTATTTTTTACCATGTTACTTTAATTACATACTTCATGGACGTTAAAGATGTGTTCTATACACATAGAAATAGAAACATGCTTGCGTTAATAACGAAGACGTGTCCAATGACCAGATTGCTCACTGAAATTAATATTCCAAGCTGTCTTTACTTACATACTAGTCTCCTACTGAATGACTAATTATATTATATAATTAGCTGTGCCCGCGACTTCGTCCGCGTGGAATTTTCCAAACAAGTTATTTAGTTTTTTTTTTTTTATAATTTTAGGATTTTTCTAAAATAAAAATAGCCTTAGTTATTCCTTATTACATCAGCTACCTGTTAGTGAAAGTCCCGTCAAAATCGGTCTAGCCGTTTTAGAGATTAGCCGGAACAAACAGACAGACAAAAATTGTAAAAAAAATATTTTGGTATGTGTACCGTATATACATTCATATGCATGCAGTAAAAAGCGATTATTTAAATATTACAAACAGACACTCCAATTTTATTTATTACTATAGATTAAGTTGGTAAGAAATCTGTCAAAGGAAGGGTACCACATTCGGTCACGACTACGGCAGCTATGTGATAGGTAAATATTTTTTTCGGATCGTGCGTGTTTGTGATGTCAATTCGTGTATGGCTATGTCATTCGCAACACAGGGAATGCTGGTGCGGGGGTGAGTGTGTGAATGTTAATTCCATCATCATTAAAATTCGAATCACATTTTTGTCTTACCGCTTTTTTTAAACCATATATTCGGGTAATTTAATTAAAAGTGTTCGTTATTGGTACAAGCACCGTATCTGGCTGACTATATATTTGTATCCATTCTACTATAGTTCAGTTTAGAATTTATCTCGTGTGAGAGCCCTCGGTCAGAGTCTAGCGTGAGTTTTGTTATACATACATACATAAGTTTGGTTTTATATATATATATACTGAAGCATCTTAGTGAAAAAAATATTTACTTTTTTTGCACTGTGCTTATTATACCTATGTTTTATTGCAGTCACACTTTATTGTAACTAAGGTTGATTGAATACCGTACACTGTTAGATATACTAAAACCTATGTTGAAAACAAGCAAATGTAAATTTTCGGTTCGCAACTAAACTGTGTATCAGTCCCTAAATGTATTGGTTATATTCTCCCATATTACTTTTAAGATTGTCATTGTAGTGCTCAAGCTGAAAAAAAATGTTTCATTTGTTTATGCATCGTTATTGAAAATATAAAACACTTTTTAAGCAATAAATCATTTTGAAATCTACATATTTTGTATAAAGATAAATCCACCGTCGTTTTCATAGTGGTATAAAATTTGTAATTATTATAATTTGTGATGTTGCTATGTGGTATATACATACATATATGTATTGACGTTGGTACACGGTACGTGTTAATTTCCGCTGCAACGAGCTAAGATCGACCACATCGAATCGACGAGACAGCCTCCTCAGACAAAGGCACCGAATGTTTGTCACGCGTTGTAAATATTTTGGACAGAGTTTTACTGGGCCCGTAGTTTTATGGGGCTTTCACGCTGACATTATTGTCTTCGGCTCTCCTCGCCTGATTAGCTATGCTCCGGGCAGCAAAGGAAATACATCTGCAATTTATTGTTATTGAAGAATTTGTTTATGACAGCTCATTGTTTTGTTTCCTCCGACTACCTGACGATTCAATCTTTCGACGTTTTTAGCGAAGTTAACAGCTGCCTTCAGTTTAGAATTAATTGTGATAATCCCTTAGCATAAATAGGTAAAAAAGGTTTGTTAATTAATTATCATCGGTATTATGTATGTATGTATCATGATGTAAATTCAGTTTCCTTGCTTGTGTGGTAACAGTGATAAGATAACCTACCTATCTAGGTTGTTACAAAAGTGCATTTTGGTACACGGAAGTTAAATTGTAAAATTTACCAAATACATGTGGATATAATAATAATACAGTACATCCATAATCATATACACAAAAAATGACTTTAACAATTACAAACAGATAGGCAACTAACGTCACGGTCAAACATTGGACGGGAGACCACTCGTGTCATAATTTTAGAAGATTATTACAACACAAAAATATAGCGCTTGGTAATACTTCACGTATTATATTTACTTCAATACGTTCGATAAATTTTTATCATCGAAGTATTAGAAAGTATTCATTAAAACAACTCAAGATTTGCGATACGCCATCGTGAGTTCTTTACCTGGATCGAGGCCTACACTAATACGTTTCAGTGAGTATAATATGTATTAAGTATTGAAGGATACATGAAAATATACTAGACTTCCAGAGGTTACGATACTGATGGTTACTTCTAAATAATATTAATAAACTTGTATTTGTTTATTTATAAACAACTTTATGGTTGTATACAAGCAATTTAATAAAGATAAGTCAAGTCCGAATAGGACTCGTGTATTCCATACTGGAAATGTATTGAAGCAGTTCCGGTTTTTTATTAGTTTAAAAACTAAAAAAAATTAAGGTTTCCTGTAAACGATGCGCGTCAATGGTAAATTTTCATATATTTTTTCATCTTTTAAATAATACATTTTGTTTCTATAAAACTATATTTTCGTTTCTCTCTCTAACTTCTGAAGTTATAATTCGTTTATTCTTTTATACTTCGTTTAAACTTTATACATTCGTGTTTGGGTTAATACATTGTACGGAACCCTGAAAGATTGAGATGTTTTGTGGAACATCAAATTAAACTGTTCGAACCGCATTTCTAAATAAGTATATGTAAGTTCTAATCACTTTTCACCTATATGGTACGTGGTATGTACTCGTAAGTACAAAATGAGACGTCCGTTCGCTTAATGAGCACCTGTCTAGATTTGTAATTATGCTTTAATGGTGTTGAATCATTTCTCCTTATAATTGTCGCTCTACAAGTGTTTACTGCGAGATCGTCGAAGTGTAGTCACACGTTCAGATGAAGAAAGTTGAAGATTTGTGTTTACCGTAAGTTTGTTGAAACGAATGAATAGAAGGAAAGTTGAGGTTGATGAATATAAACCGTACAGTAAGATCAGTTATAGGAGACAATAAACGAACTAGGATGTTAACTTTGTTTGTGACTGTACTAATTTTGGTAGCGTTTAAAAGGTTATTAAAAGGACGACCGCACGGGAAACTCCAGTTTGTATCCTTCAATTATTCAAATTATGTGTGTATTAAAATTCATGATCACTTGCTTTGGTAAAGGAAAATGTCGTGAGGAAACCTGCATACCTGAGAATGTCTACTAATCCGCACTTGGCCGACATTGTCTTAATCTTTTTCATTGTGATAGACCCGAGCCTAAAATCTGAACATTTATGGATTGTAATGATCCTGTGATATGAGTAGGAAAATTGGGAAGAGCACATATCCGATATGAGAATAGAACTACGTTTGTCCTAATATGGAAATCACAGGATTAATCCTGCATAGGTTTATATCGTGTGGTCTAGAAGTGGGACGAATCGAACACAGGTGCAACAGGAGAAGGTATCCCATGATTCCACTTGATCGTACAATGTGACGAGTATGTTTGTAAAGATATCGAATACTTTACAGTGAATTAAATTGTTTTAAGCAATTTTGTGTTTTGGTTTGAAAATAGATGAGTCAACAGGGACAAATTCTTTTCTATCCTGAGGAGTGGCAACATATTTGAGACCGACATTTTATGATTATCTTTCTGTGTTATAAATCGTTGGTAATAGAGATAAAACGTTTTTAACTGACAAAATTCAACAATAGGG
Organism: Megathymus violae; assembly: GCA_003671415.1. Lineage (NCBI taxonomy): Eukaryota > Metazoa > Arthropoda > Insecta > Lepidoptera > Hesperiidae > Megathymus > Megathymus violae. The sequence goes on from PDGT01000005.1 coordinate 9,933,123, forward strand.
GATAAATCTTAAGAAAATATAATTTGCCATGCTGGAAAAATTTCACCGAATGTTCAGATTTCGCGGTTGTATTACATAAAAGTGTTTTTCTGATTAAAACTCACCAACACCCAAAAAGTGTACACTTGCTACAGCCGCGAGCTTAGTTTAAATATAAGTAAACGGAGAGTATACGTCCTTCTCTGTAAATAGTGATACCTACGTAGGTACACGGAAGACACGTTCCCTTCAAACCAGCCGAGTAAATTGGAGTGGCTGATGAAAAAACGGCTCTGGTTCTGTGCCGGTGCGCAATGTGAGGCGACGCCAAGGTTGCGGTAGCCTCGCTGTTTGTGGAGCGTGACGCCGACGTGTCGGCACCCACACCGTGACGTCACTCCTGCACCTGTTGGTAAACTACTGTAATTGCTCAAAGGTAAATAAGTACCTATGACTACCTGTTGGTTGTACAGTTTATTGATGGGTACCCAAGGTGATTATATTTCTTATCGATATTGTAATGTAGTCGTATTTATAGTGTATTTTGTCGTGGTTATGATCAGCCAGCAACGATTACTGCATTTAGGTCGATATACCAGCAAATGTGGGTATATTACCGATAATATATAAATACCAGTAAGTGTTTCACTTTAGACAAGCTTGTCAGAGTTCTAAAGGTACATATGTAATTCGGTTACCTGCAAGGTTGAGTCAAGTGCGAATCGCGCACACATACTTTTTCAAATAACGTGCGTATCAGAAACTGATTATCGCTTGCTTCGGTGAAGGAAAAAGAAGTGAAGAACCCTGCATAATGTGAGTTCTGCATGATATTATAAAAGATGTACGAACTTCGCTAATTTGTACTTGGTCATCGTGGCGTAGTAAAGCTTTGACGTCTTTGATTATGACAGGAGATTCGAGCCTACCGATGCAGATGGGACAATTATGGCTTGTGATGATGATGTATAGGATCCTATAGTTTATAATGGCAATTGTAATGGCAATTGGTTCCATTCGACAATTAGAAAATAATATATGACGAACTAATTATTATAATATTACATAGATTTGTTCTTGGTTTTCAGGATATTAAATCTAATTAGCTTCATTTTTTAGTCGTTGTCAAAGTGAAGAAAAAAGCTTACTTACGAGTTATCTTTTATGAGTGTAATTAAACATGTTTGTGTGTTCTTCCTTCCTTCATGTTCACTCTTAGTAACGTCCATTAAACAAAAAAAAAAACAACAAAAATGTATTGAACAACGATTTTCACGCGATAACAACGGTAAAATTTCTCTACATTCCAAACTTTTTTCAGAGTCATGAAAGAGATTGCTTGCTAAATTCGTGAGTCTAATAATGAATTGCTTTAATGAATTGAAATTTCAAATAACGATAAAAAATCGTTTATTTTGGACACTAAGTGTTAAGTGACAAGATAACATAGTTTTATTAAAATGCAATGGCTTGAAATGAAGTACATAGTCAATTGACGAACCCATAGCCCAGTTGGTAATGACCGTGCCTGCCGAGTGAGGGCTTCCGGATTCGATTTCAGGCATTTATGTAACAGATATATGTTTGCTGTCGGGTCATGGGTGTTTGCGATGTTATATTTGTGTATGTCCATGCCACCCGAACACAGGGAATTCTAGTGCGGGTGTGTGAGCGTGTAAACGTTTGTTTATTTATTTTATTTTATTATGCAATTTATGTAATGAACGATTTGCCTGTTTATATTTTGTAGATGGTGCGTAACACTATTGGAAAGTTTGTTACTTGTAAACTTCTGTATTAGGTTGATTGCAACAAGGCGCGTGCAACAAGGCAATTGCCTCCGTCTCATTATGGAATTATAAATAAATAGGTGTGAAATTAAGCTCATTTTTTGTTTGGTCACTATTAGCTAAACGCCCCGCACTCTCCTTTCCCGCAGCTTGCCATTCTTACATAATACCCGTCTATTACAGACATACAAATCGCCTAAACGCCCGCTTATTATTCTAAAACTCTATAATTTCGCACTAAACAGAATGATTTAGGTGTTACGTCTCGTTATAAATTCCCACTTTTGTTTTTTCTACCGCACCAATTACGGGCGGTTTTGCTCCGACAAAGACTTTTTTGCGGGAATTCGTACGGCTGATTGATGGGCGATTACTTTTGGTTTTGATTCTGAGATGCTTCCGAGTTGTTTTTTGATGGTAGCAAGTTCCAAAATATGGACCCTTGTTTCCCTTGTCCTTCTTGTTGTATAGGACTCGATAGAGTACGGCGTAAAGAACGAGCGAAGCGCGTCGCAGCAGCCCTTATCAAATGTGGAGCGAACCTCCGATACATATTTGAAACGTTTACGAAGGTGTATGAATTTAAGTTAAGCATATCAAGGTAACTAATACCAGACAGAAAGTATGAGCCTTTGGCAAGAAGCAACCCACTCTCAGTTAATAAATAAATTAAGAGTTATACTCCTCTATGATGAAGTTGAGTCGTTTCAATTATATGTATGTATCATTCATTCAATTACATTTCCTTTGTTACTCCAGACTCAACAACTTAAGTTGTGTTTCTTCAAATCATTAACAGCAATTAGATATCTTGGAAAATAAGATAATACAACCTTTATCTTGTTGAATTGTGATTTATTGAGGTTTTTGCAACATTAAAGTCACTTAACTTTCAATTGAGGCAATTGTATCATGGATGAGAATAATATTTATTTATAATAATTTTCAAAAGCTTAATTTCTGTCCCTTATTGAATTCATTGGTAGTATTTCCGAAATCAACGTGTTTTCCTCTTGTATTTGTACACATTTGTATTCATTTGTACACACAATAAAATTACAGGAAACAAAATATGTACGAAAAGTGTGTATAAAGGCAGTACTTACCGCTAATCAGAAATTTCTTCCATTAGGTTATAATATAATCAACTAAAATATTAACATTAAGTTTTAATAGAATCCTCACACCAGTAATGGATTCCTTCCTTCCTTCCTCTGTTTGTAATGAATTTTTATGAACAACGGCCAAAGCGCCGAGTCTTTCTTGATAATAGTCGTTCTTTAGGAGATATCAGTGTACAATAAACATATCGTAACAATCCGTATCATATGAAAATTCATATGATATAATTGTATTGAAGATCCAAATATGAGTATTTTTAACTTATTATTTTTATTCAGGTACACCTTTACAATTTTGTTGAAGGATGGATTGTCTCTTTTGATATTCAATGATGATTCGTTGGTCACGAGTCATAACTAACTCCTTGAAATGCTACTAATTGAATTCAATGTGAATTGTGGTAATTTGAAGTTATACGAATCCATATGCTGCAACAAATCCTTACGAGTAATAAACACCTTGTTCATTTGTAACAAACATTAAAATTTGCTGAACAATATATTGTTAAGATTAACACATAATACGTAATAACTTAATAGACTTCAAGGAGAAATATGTATTACCATTGTGTAGAAATAAAGTTTCTTACGCACTTCCAAAACAAGTAGCCTTAACTAATCATAAACTTGTGATTATTTTTGAAGTTATAATGTTTAAGCCACTTAATTCAACAATACCATCGACACATTTCAATGGACTCGTGGTTTAGGGTACATGTGTAAAATTATCTACGCGAATTAATATAGGTATTGCTTGGAGCATGATGCATACAAGGCTTTTCTGTTTAGTGGATAAATAGCGGCTTTCTAAAGGAAACTGCGCTAACGTTTTCTGTGTAGCTGCCAACGTGGCAACATTGTTGGGAGCTGAGAGCTTTTGTAACCATTTCTCGGTGTTACCAGTGCAAACATGGACCACGACGAATCCGTACGTGGCTGTTTGCTAACCGTTTGACCCGACTCCACTCGCACCCACTAACCTACTGTGCGATAAGAAACGCCAGATCGCGCTGGGCGTACATGATTTTGACATCTATTCTCAACTCTGAGAGCACAGTATTGAACAACAATGCCTATTCATCTCTTTGATGTAATGACGTGTCGTCGCTATCAACTGTTTATTTACTGCCTGAATTTTTACTTGAAAGGGTCCCATGTTGTGTTCGGTGCAACTGACGAGAGGTTTTAACGCGAAGTCTTTAAAGAACGTTTTCACTTGGAACGAATGTGAGCATGAGTTTTTTCAGAGCAGTTGGCAAATCGATTGTGAAGTGCAGAAGAGTCATCAGGTGTACCGTTAGTCGGGACCGTTCAATAAATTAATTTGGTAATAGACAAATTCAGATATATATACATTACATGGATGTTACTTTTTGATAAGTTCGAATACAGGCGAGGTGAATAAAACCTCGTTTAAATCGTTTTAGTAAAAAAAAGTTAAATTATTACTAAAATGTGTTGTGGATGCGTGGAGACATTGCAATGAATGATTTAAGATTGTTATTTATGCGATATATATTCGTTTGGTTTTTTACTACTAGAAGATAACAGTTTCATTTATTGTATTCTAATTAGTATAAGTATAAGTTATTATATGTAATGTACTATTAGCCGTATCAATTGAGTAATTATTACTTATTGGTATGAAGACAATCCTTCAATTATCGCAATTATATGCGAATATTTCATTGATAGTATCTGTACATCGTATATACGATATATAGAAATATGGATGGATCGATTGAAGTAAAAAATCAAAGTTTGTTACCTACAAATCTGTTTTCAATCTTATTTATTACATAATGCGCTTCTTTGATTAAGTGTTATTGATTTAGACCGATTAGAAGTAAAATAAAATATTATCTAGTATTTCTTAAACTTGTTTATTTCATAGAATTTAATTTAAATTCAGACTTTAAATGTTTATTGTAATAGATGGGTTTGAGTCTACAGGCACCTCTAACTTTTAAAAGTTATATAGAAATTAATTGGAAATAGTATAAAAAATTAAATATCATATACTTTGGTACAGATATGTTGTCATCGCGTGGAAATTTGCAGGGACCGAGGCATTAAGAAGGGGAAGGCGAAGTCTGATCGAAGGCGGTCCGAGTCCAGCTGTGGACAGATCGTTAATGATGAAGATTTATCTGAATGTAACGTCACGTTGTACACACTAGATATATGTAGAAATATATTTATTACTAGTAAACCGCCCTCGCTACGCTTCAGAAAAATTACGCCTTAAGCTTAGAAATAGCACCTGCATTGTTCTAGGACTGGTATTTCTCGTTCTGTGAATTAGAAATACATATGTTAATTTACAACTTTTTTACTTAAGGATGGATTGCAATGAAACGAACTTTAAGTATTAAGTGATTCTTATTGCAATACATTAGTGAAAATTATAACGAAATCGGTTAACCTTAACCGCTTAAGCCGCTTCTGAAATTAGCGGGCACAAACGCACAGACAAAGAGACAAAAATTGTAACAACTATTGTTTTGGGTTCTATTGCGTTAATAGAGGTTCCTATAATAGTTTTTATCATATATCGTTAATGTACAGAAAGGGGTCAGTGAGAATGTTATATGTATAGGTTTCCTGCTTTAATATATGGAAATATTTAGGTAACAGAAAAAAGCACAGTAATATTTATCGATCATGCAACAGAACGGAACCGCTGGGCGCCGGCGCGTCTTCTTGCTCGAGTACCTCGCACACTGATCGAACAAACACTTGGTGCGGGTACTTCTTCACATACTTCACATACTATTGCTTGCTTGTTTTAATCCTATCGCGACTTCTTCAAATTGCTGTTAAGAAAACAAAGTTAATTTTTTTTCACATGACGGGTATCCATAATTTAAGTATTTTATAGTGTAAGATAAAGTATATAATATCTAGGATAATATAAATTTAAAAGTTTAAATTTTATATCCAAGCAGCTGATCCGGTACACTGCAATAAATTTAAATAAAAGTTGTTGTTTTTGCATTTGTTGCTCTTCTCTATGGACTATTTTATCAAAAAGTACATCTGATTATTTGTCGGATAAGGGCATAAAAAAATTGTTTAAATTTTAAGCAATTTTCCGCTTAATAATTACTGTATTCTAGAAGGATTATTCCAGAATATTGCTACTCAGGGAATAAGATCGTATTTTGATTACCACGTTTGGGGGGTGACCTATGTTCCTCTTACGAAAGCGTGGACGCCATTCGAGGACTTTTCTTCTCCATCGGTCATCAGTCCTTCGAACGATATGCCCTGCCCATTGCCTCTTCATCCGGCTAATTCTGCAAGCTATATCGGTAACGTTTGCTCGTCTACGAATTTCATTGTTACGAATTTTGTCCCGTAGCGATATACCTAACATAGCTCTCTCCATCTCTCTCTGATTGTGCTTAACAAAGAATAACTTGTACCCATGTATTGCACATCGAAATCAACCGGTAATTAGCATGTTGAAAAAGCAATTTAATAAAGTGTGTGTGATATAAAATAAACCCTTCAATAATAATTATTATGCGTTTGTTTGCCTCTATTCTCTTTAGATACGTTTATGTCCTAGGGACAAACTTTTAAAGTACCGTCACCACGTTGGTCAACTGTGAATTGGTATGTTCATATTCACTTTTTAATATTTCATCTGCATTTTCTTCATGGTATAGTTCTAGATTTCTTAAATGATAATTACTATGATTATAAGTGAATATTACATTTTGTAAATAAGGCCGAAAGTTCTAGATCAGGATGCTTAAATAAGTCAAAGACTTTTACTATGATTTCGCATCCACCAAATGTGTATCGTTTGTCGATCCATGTGTATTGTGTGTAGTTTCGTGTATGTTATTAGTTTTTTAGTTTTATATAGTTTCGAAAACACTTAAACGTATTAATCGTACGGTAGGTACATATAATCGTTAATATGTTAATTTTACATTTATAAGTGTCAATCACTTTTTGAGAGTTTTTTCGACCCATCATAGTTTAACCGTGACCACAAGACAAGCAACTAGGTCGAAACATCGACGTAAATTTTCCATATCTTGAGTACCCCTATCATAATAAAAAGGTTTTGATTTAATTAAGCTTCTAAAATTTTTAACACTAATTACACAAATAATAACTGTGGAATTCAGTTATAGTGTTTATTATCGATTGAGAATTAAAAAGCCACAATATAATAATAAATCCTCTATTTTTACTATCAAAGTTACTAATAAAAAAAATTCTTAATAGTAGGGTACCTTATTAAAAATAAATAATGTAGGTGCAAATTTTCAATTAAAATAAGTTTTAAAAATTCTAGTGGTTTTGTAGGGAGTAGTGATTCTAGTGAGCAATGGGAACAAATTAGACGCTAAGAACTACGAAACTTATTATTTGAATACGATTCTAAGGCCAATACAGACTTAATTTTCAGATTGTAGACTTAGATTTCAGATTACTGTACTTAATTTTCAGATTGGTTGGTTACATTACAGATGTCCAAACTTATTATCAGGAAAACAGCAAGCCGATATACTCGGATATATATGCCTCAATAGTAAAATTATAATTTTCTGATTGCTTAAATTATTTTTTTAGAAACCACAAGATTAATGATACCAATTTGATCAAAATTGCTATATTCGAACGCATTCCATAAAAAAAATCACATTGTTGAATGTTTAATTGTTAAGATAGGTTAAGCAAAGTTGTTTGAATAGCGTATCAGTTAACGGTAAAGATATGTTTACACACCGACGTTTGTAGTTGCCGGTCATTAGCAGAAGCTTAATTAAGAACAGATCTTGTTAATTTTACAGCACCTCAATTAAGTTCCTTTATATGGCTATTAAGGCATTTGTTTAATAAAGTATAAACGTGCGCTCCAAAAATAGATGAGCGTATAATTTCAAACAAAACTATTACACAAAAAAAATGAGAGGCAAGATTGGGGAAGATAAGGTAATCCGTGTCGAGTTTATTTGTTTTTAATTATTCAGTGGTGCGAGTCCGCCCCTGGCTAATGACTCTATCGCGATTTATGAGCGCGCGCTGCCCTTTTGTTTTTTATTCCATATACTTACGAGTGATTGAAGACCACTGCATTTGGAAAAGAAACAGGTATTTTCTGAATTTGTCCATAGAAATTTGTAACGTCGAAGATGATGCTGCAACCAATGATTCAGTCAACAAAATTAAAATGGTATTTATAATAATATGAAAAGCAAAACTTGTTTTGAAGTTGTTAAAAACACGTAACTATAATTCCAAAACTATATAAAATAAATACTCACAGTATTGTGAACAATACAGTCCTAACTTATTAATGTAATAGAGGCACACTCCGACTTCGTTCGGGTTGAATAATAATGCTAATTTGTATGTAAATATAAATAATAAATAGCGTATCTTCATCCAATTAAAGATTTTGTCAAATAAATGACGTAGTTCCGGAGATTACCTTCCGCGAATACATAAAGATAAACAATTCGCATTCTCTTTTTATAATATCTGTACAGATTGTTGTATTACACAACATGGAGTTTCTGGAGCCATTTGTTATGTGTATATATATACATATTTACATTTCAATAAATAAATTCAATATTCAACTATTTTTCGCATTTCAATAATATTTTATAGCTTTTCTTTTTGAAATCTGCTTACTTTTTTATATTTTTTATTCCTTACGATATCGATAGCTTTCTACAGTGAGATTTGACTCTAGTTTGGCGGTTTGTTATTCTAATAATACTTAGTAGCTTGTAGATCAATTCTTAAAGTAAAGAAAAAGAAACATTAAATAACATGTTATATCATTTTACCCGCACATGCGATGTATCGTTCAGTCCCGAGCCGAACTGTATACCCTTTGAACGAAATTAAAATAAAACGAGTAAATTATAGGATATTGTAAAGCATTTCTAACATTATTTGCTTCTCAGACAATCGTTCAGTAGCAATAAAACTCTAAAACCATTTAAATTTACCTACCTTTAAGTCGCACACAATCCGTTCGAAGCGATGTCAAGGATCGATAATTGTCGCATCGATACCCTGATGTCACGTTGCCACCGGATCCGACCAAGGTTTAAAATTTAAAACCAAACCGGACAAGGCGTTCGTCTGGAGATGCCCACGTGGAGTTTTGTGTTGTTTTGTACGCATTTCCCCTACAGATTTTCTACTTTTTTATATTAGTAGTTGATAAACTAGCAGGCGAGCTACCTGATGGAAGTAGTCGCCGATAAACATTAGTTACACCAAAGGCATCAGTAATGCGTTGTCTGTTAAGAAAGAAGAGGAATGAAATAAAGAAAGTACTGGCTTTCAAGCCCCCAGCCGGAACACGACGAGTCGCTTGGTGGTTAACTCAAGCTAGCCAGGCGGGCTTTACCGAAACATATTACCAGTAAAAACATTAATGACTTAACAATAATATAGAGAATATAATCATTACACAAACCCTACCAAGCATGCCGGCTTCAGATGCTTCTTACGACACCCTATTTTGCCAGCATGGGATTGGGGTCAGTATTCTAGGCCATCCCAATACGGCCAAAATCTATAGTGTTCAATTTGAAAGAAAAAACATATACAATATTTAATAAAATACTAATTATTTAATACAATTCTAAGTGATCGCTTTCTGTACATGAACGATATACGAGAAAAAATATTATAAGGGGCCTTTATTAACGCAATAGAACACAAAACATAGAATTTTTGTCTGTTTTTCTGTGCGTTTGTTCGCGTTAATTTCAGAAAAGGCTTAATCGATTACGTTCAGGTTTTCACTTATGTATTGCAGCATCACTTATGTAAGCATCTTTTAATCCTTAACGTTTGTTTAATAGCAATCCGCCCATAAATAAAAAAGGTGTAAATTAATTTAAAGTAATGCGGGTACTATTTCTTAGCGTAAGGCGTAGTTTTCTCGGAGCGAGGGCAGTTTGCTAATATATAGATATATATACATATATATAATTGTCACTGATCTAAATACGATAATTATACTTTAATAGTATATTCTAACACTCGACATTATTCGATATTCAGTTCTAAATTGTATTAAATGATAACTGATTCACTCATTATAAATTTTCAGTTAATGAGTCACTCATTAGAAATGGTTTGATAATGTTATCGGGCGATCGCTTTAAGCCTTTTAACGTTCCGTCGCCGACCGGACTGCGGCACGCAATACATGCATTACGGTCGTTTGCAGTGTAAACTGTACATTATGAGAGAATATATTTTATTAATATGAAACACAGAAACAAGGATGGATGTAGGGGTATTTATAGAACCTGCTATTTTAAGGGTTTTTATCTTGATTTGTTACTGAAAAATGAGCTGGGATCATTACCGTCTAACTTAGTCCTAAAGGTAACTCCACACAATGATTTTTAGCAGTCGACTTCTGAAAATTAACCGTTAAAAAACTTAAAATATTTATATCGCAATTAAAGAACGAGTTAGCCAGCAGGTTTACATATTCTTCATGTCTGGCAACGCGTCGGTGATTCACTTTCTATCAGATAGTTATTTGTCGACTGTTACCATAATAAAGAATCAATTCACTTACGAAGATGGTAGAAACTATATGCGCTTAACTTGCAGCGGGTATACTATTCTGGCCAACTCAAACGCGTAGTTAGTTTCTTCATCTTTGTATTTTCAAGAGATTCAAACGGACATTTGAAAATTATAGTTTCAAATTGCTTATTATATATACCTACTTACAAAAGCCATAACTGTTGCTCCGTCAACCATTTTGGACAAGTTGTCACGACACAAAGAAACGAAGAAAAAACAAATCAAATGAGGCAATCCTTCTCAGATCTAAGGGGTAGCAATTATCTATAATCTATCTATCTGTTGGAGATGACGAAATAAATACCAAATATATTAAACTCTGTGCAAAGTATATATGTAAGCCCTTAAGCCATATTATTAATATGTCGTTCGCGGAAGGCGTCTTCCCCGAAACCTTAAAAACATCAATAGTTAAACCACTCTTTAAAAAAGGAGATAAGACGGAAATGAACAATTATCGCCCGATTACACTAATACTTGTTTTTTCTAAATTATTCGAGAAGGTCATGCTAAGCAGACTCCACAAATTTATCAGAAATAAAAAAATACTTAAAAAAGAACAATTTGGTTTCAGAAAAAATAGTTCTACATCATTAGCATGTTTTAATCTAATTAAGATTATTACAGAAACGATTAACGATAACACGCCAGTTACAGCTATATTTTTTGATATGTCTAAAGCTTTCGATTTTGTAAATCATAATGTACTACTTCACAAGCTTGAGAAATATGATATTAGGGGAAAAGCTTACGACTGGCTAAAAAGCTACCTATCAAACCGAAAGCAATACGTAGAAATAACAAAAGTCGATAACGGAACAAAAATAAAAAGCAGATCCGACTGTTTAACGAATAGATCCGGTGTTCCTCAAGGAAGTGTATTAGGACCATTTCTCTTTCTCATTTATATAAACGACCTCCCAAACATAACTGCCCATAAAACAATTTTATTTGCTGACGATACAACTGTTGTAGTTAAATGTTTAGATCCAAATACATATGAAATGGAAATAAATAATACACTTGACAAAATAATCGTATGGCTCAATAATAA
>PDGT01000005.1:9945176-9963320 GCA_003671415.1 Megathymus violae
AATTTAATTATCTGTCCTATTGTACCTAATCCTAATATTGTATAAAATATAAAATGCATGCTAGGCTACTGACATTGCACACCTTAACGGTCGAATGTAATTGCACTGTATTTATTACTATGTTACCATTTCTGTACTACATTCTTGCAATAAATAAATTATTATTATTATTATTATTATTATAACTAACTTCAAATAGGAATTAAGTATATATTAAATCTAAAAGTTGCCATCCTTATTTTGCCTTTTGATACGTAACGATGTAGAGGTACACTTAAAAATACATCGAAAAAAACTTGAAAGCCCCGCTTTTGTGGAAGTGAGTCATCGGAAAGAAGAAACAACAGCTGCAGTTTAAACATTTTTGCGTTCCACTGTCCGAAAACTTGTGATTGAATAATTTTTTTACTTAAAAAAATAAAATAATCAAGTTTTTATTGATTGCTTTAATCGACTTAAAAAAAGGAGGAGGTTCTATGTTCTTGTGTATTTTTTAATGTATTTACAACCATAACTCGGTTTTTAGGAACTTATTTTATGGTGAGAATTTAATGATTGGTTCTGAAGCGAAAGAGTGAAAACTTTTCAACCCATAGCAATATTTCAGCCGTATTTAAACATTATGCTACCGTTACATTAACATTGCAAGACCGATCCCTTATTGACCATTTCAAGGTCTGATGCATCTTGGTGGTAAAAAATGCAACTCTTCAACTGATTATAGTAATCTAAACGTGTTTTAAGGACTTTGTTTGCTTTTGGTACCAGTAAAATTGTAAGGCCATCATTAAGTGCCCTGGAACCATTATCATTTAATGCTGAACCGAGAACGAAAGCAACAACACCCTTTAATAATTAAGGTTACACCTATTTCAAACACTTCAGTATGTTGTACATGTAATAATATATTATTTAAACTTATTTTAGCTTTTAGCACAATTTTGTAGTTTTTCTTTCAGAAGTCGATTGTTTTTTTTTTTTAAGATTTTTATATACAGGTATAAATTTAGAGGTTATTACTTAACTTTTAACTTACTTATTATCTTATATCTGAATTACTTCACCGTTTAAGTTTATAGTCACACTATAGTTCATGTTTACAATCTTTACTAGCATCCCTGCATTCGCTTGAGTCAGCGGCCAAACGGCTCGTCGTGTTGCGGCTAGAGGGTAGAAAGCCAGTTCTTTCTTTCTTTTCATTTCCTGGCCGACACCGCATCAGTGATACCTTAAGTCTTACTGATGTCCATGGGCGACGTTGACCACTTAACATCAGATGACTCGTCTCCTCGTTTGTCGGCTATTTACATAAAGAAAAGATCACAAACGATTCTTGTACCCTATCCTTCTCTAAGGATGGGGTCGCATCCGATGAAGGCTTAGGGGCCACAAGGCCAAAGCCAACCGGGTGGTGTTTAGTGGGTAACCTTCGGGAGTCCCACATAACCAGAGCAGCCGGCTGCCTGGTATGCATAAAGCATTCACCACCCCCCTCCCCCGCTTCCGGAGGGTAGCCCACTACCATCACTGGGCGAAAAAAAAAAAAAAAAAAAAAAAAAAAAAAAAAAAAAAAAAAACGATTCTTGTCTCCTTGCTGAAGATGTCATACGAAGTAGAATCTTCAGATGATATACGAATTCCTTGGGTGATTGGACTGATGAGATGATTTTTTATGTCATAACATTGTGCGATAAGGACAGCGCGTTTACAGTTCTAGATAATGTAGAATTGCTATTTACTAAAGTCCTATTGGCTGCTATCCGGTGAATATCAAGAGGCTCCAGGATCGTGTGATCGTATGTAAGCTCAGACTGAGAGGACTAGACATCCACTTATTTTTTTTTGTCTTGTGAGATTCGACAGTTTGTGATAACGCAAAGCTACTATTTCCCAAGAAGTGTACCATATGTGCACACGGACTTAGACACGTTTATTATCATTTTTGTACTCGCCAATTGTGACCTGTTCAACTCAACTGTCTAAATAACTTACCATTTAAAATACATACATGTGTATAACACCTATGGCATGACGTTGCAAAATAAGAAAGTCAAATATAAGTCATTGGACGGCAATGAATTGAGCAATGAAAAAACAGTTGAACGGCATAATAGTTGTACGTGATACACGACTCGGCAAACAAATTAGGCAACGAATTTTCCTTTCGAAAATCAAAGTCTAGAAATATTCTTTTAGGTTCAAAAAGTCGTGATTAGAGTACTTTTGTACCCAAATCGATTCAGTTTCTTTTATTGCAATATAACTGTTTCTTGAGTAATCCATTACCTTAACAACTATTTCTATTTCACTCCTAGATTATAAAGGGGCCTATTGTGTGTCATTTGCTTAGTGCAACTCATTGGCATTTAACCAGTTTTATTATATATTAGTGTGTCAAAAACCTAATGTAGGCAACGTATCAATAAGTACTGTTATAGGGGGAATGGAAAATACACTAAACACATAAGAACTCTATAGGTGTGGAATATAATACAAGTAGATGTTAGGTTACATATTTTTAAATACTCATACACTCTTACACCCTAAAATATAATTAACGACGCAGTTCCAGGCTGGTGAGGCTATTGGTAAATCCCATGCCGTATTGTCTTAAGTCGTCTGATGTTTGACAGAGCTTAACGATAGTTATGGCATAATAACAACCAGGAAAACAGAGCGATCAGAGAAAAATAACAGCTGAACGTATCGTTAAAAGCTTGAAAGTTAAAGCGTTCATGACACTATTTCCAATGGTCACCCATCCAACTCCCATGCATTGTCGTCGATGCTCAATTCTGCTGATCGTTTACAATGTACGACAAACGACACGACATGTGCGCTTTAAGGTAGGGAACGAATTTTAAAATTGAATAGAAATAAGCAACATTCGTTTCGTTACGTCAACAACAACTTGTTCTAATACATCGGTCCTTAGTTTACCTTTGGCTATAATCTAGTAATCGTAATTAACATAAAGTAAAAGTTTTAGGTTGAAATTGTTCCGAGAATTAGATGAGCTGGTAATGTTCTAATATATTTATTGTTTCAAGAATTTTTAACATTGCAGACATCTGGTGATCATACCCAGACGCTGATTAGATAAGGAGGAACCCTTGTTAGTAAAAATAAAAATATTTATGTATTTACATTGACAAAATAACTCTTTAGAATTTGCTTTGGTTAGTTTTTAACGAATCACAAAACAGTCATGACGAAATAAAAAATTGACTTTGGTTTGAAATATATGATTTTATGATAGATTTAAGTTGATTCCTTCAATCATCTGTAATTTGTCATTTAGGTGAGTATTTAGATTAATATATCAACAATAACTCACAAACCCTCAGACAAGAGGTCGCTAGTAGCACGAATTACGATATATCAAGATCCGAGAAATTAGTGATGTCAACAGTAATCCCTTTCCCGGATAGATATAGAAATTGATATAAACTGTGGCTTTTATGTCCTAGTATGGGTGTAAGTGAATGAATCTTTTTTTTAATTTAATGAACGACAAGTATTGTATATTTGCAATATTAATTCAGTCAGTAACGTAAGTAAACACAAATCTTGTTGTTAATTTTTTATATCAAAAGGGCTTATTACTATTTCATGCCCTTTGTTAAATTCATACAGATGTGCAAATATTGACCAGTGATAATTATTTAGTCTCGTCCTTACTCCAAAGGTACAATCTGAGACCAATAGTTAATTTGTTTCTAATTTAAATTTTATTTATTTATTTCTGACGTATAGCAAATATTTCGTAAGTTACCGTAGTGTCCAGTTTTATTTTAAGCACAGAGCGTCTGTCTGTTCTATTGGTTATATCTAAATTATGAAATACGATTAAAATGATAAGTACGCTATGTATACATATAATTTTTTTTAATGTGTATGTTTGTGTTAAAAATGTAGTGATCTGTCACCTCGTAATTATTGCAAATATTTTCTTAATTACGAGGAATTAACGACATTCGGAACTATTATAATTTTATACATAGCAACATAATTATGTAGGTCACACACTACGTGTAATTCTGAATGACAACAGATATTCTTCGATTCTTGTCGAGGAGAGAATTAGATATTACGTATACGTATATGTATATGTATATGTATATGTATATGTATATGTATATGTATATGTATATGTATATGTATATGTATATGTATATGTATATGTATATGTATATGTATATGTATATGTATATGTATGTGTAATGTATATGTATATATGTATCTGTCAATTTAATATTTTTTTGTCATCGGCCTATCAATAAGTCGTGCACGGAACATGTTATTCATTATAGATTTTGTTAATTTTTTTCGTCAATAGTTTAAGCCGTGCCTTATACCTAAATTTTATATAATATATGACTGTTACGTCCACAGATAATATTTACCCGGCGTGTTTACAACCTCCGGGCGAGTTCATTGTTTTACAATTCTGTCCGTAGATTCTACCCCTTTACCGTAATAAAACTTTCCCGAAACATTTTATGGTCCGCTTTTTTTTAAACAACTACCGCTTCGTTCAAGGTGTGTGTAATTTTTATGGATTATTATTGAATTTTGCCTGGGATGGTTTAGCATTAGGGGTTTTTAAGCATTTTTAAGTACACGTTAAACAGCGTGTAATTTGTACTCACGGTGTGTATATGCCGAGGTTTTGGCACAATGGCGAATATCATTTTCAGGGCACAGGTGCTGTGACGAGAAGAAACAATATTGCTAGGTGTAACCGAAACCATATGTGGCTGCTGTTGGGCATCCAGTTTAATCAGACAGTGATAAGCTCTTTATCATCTTACCAGCAACTTACCGCAATCTAAAATTTTGCTTGAAACGACGCAGAGGCAGTCAACAACCTTTCTGTTTGCTTGATCGACAACTCGTTGATTTTTTGGGTGTGACGGAAGCTTACAATTGACGGTAACCACTTACCATCAGGTGGTCCGACTGTTAATTATTAATTATTGAACTATATGGAATGAAAACATTAAATTATTCACTAATAAATCAAGTAAACAAGTTTGACCACACTCAGATTCCACATTAGTATTTCTTATTGTGTGTGATATGAAGATATACAAATAAAACAACGCTATTTATGATTCATAAACCGTATATCGGATAAACGTTTGACTCGACGGGGAATCAAACGTAGTACTCTTTGCTCACTACTACATGACAATATAATACTCGTGTAAAATAATCCGTCCTTGTATATATAATATATATAGAAGAAATCGACACGCTAAGAAGAAGATAGAAGAAATAAAAAAAATAAGTAAGTAGGTATTACAATTAAAAAATAGTGACAGTATTTTTTTTTATTTTACAAAGCAATGTAACAGACATCATTTTTTCGAACTACATAACATACCCATTTTAGAGTTACCAAGAAAAACCGCCTGTCCATGTAAGTCGGCAAGGCAGTAGTGACCAGCACTGTGCGGCGGTCGTAGCAAAAACTTTAAATGGAATTTCAGCTTTACTTTAGTGCGCATGACCTTCTCAGAATTGTTAGACGCCGTAACGGTACTCACGTCGGTCCCCAGTACCGCCTGTGTACGCTGTTCGCCTAGTTGTAATTATTCGAAAATGGTTTCGTATTGACAGTTAAACCTTCTTTTCTATTTCAGGTGATTTAGGGAACGACTTATTTTTCGAGCATAAGATTATAATTAAGACAGGCGAAATGTTTGTCACTGTCAATACTCAATTTTAATTAATATATAAGACTAAATTACACAGATAATACAAAATTATAGGTTCTATAAATTGAAGTTACGTCAGCGTAAATTACATATTTTAAAACACCGAAAGTAAAAGAAACAACCATTTCGAATATTTCTAACAAAGCATTTAACAAACAAGATCGAAGTATAAATATGTACCTGAGTCGTAAATCTACCTCAGTTTGAAGTCGAAATAAGGATTCATCGACCAGCACGTAGGATACCTTCTGGACCACAGGGTATTCTTAATAAATATAAAAAGATACAATAAGAATGAATTAATCCTGCCCTCCCGACCAGTGTTACCTACAACATGCTTAGTCAACCGGTCTGCCTCCCACACGATGGGCTCTCATACTCCGAAACACTGCGCGGCCAAATATCCTACGCACATATATTATGTGTGCATCACCCCAAACCAAATGTCCAGTTATAATTATTCAAATGTATCATAAAGTTTTCAGTTTGCTCATGTGCATTATATCATCTTTGACGAAATAAAGTCATATTTATCCAACACATTTATTAACAGGGTGATAGGTGGCGCTGTACTTCTCGTATGTTAACAATATATAGTGCACTTGAATAAAAACTAAAATGGTTTATATTTTATGTATTGCAGAACAAAGTTTGAATAATCAGAATCTGAAATACGGACTGTGAAAATAATTACCGTTCATCTAAAATTCAGTCTACATCTTTGAAATTTACTTTAGATTCTAAATAGTAGATATTAAAAAGAATTCAGATTAGAATTCTAATCTCGCTTCGCATTGTCTTAACAAACAGTGGTAGCCTAATAGTTTGAAACGTCTTCCAAAAACGGGAGACGCGAATTCGAAACCTTTTGCAAATTAATTATGACTTGATTCGGTGAAGGAAAACGTGAAGAAACTTGTATACCTCCTGAGAATTCTCTATAATGTCCTCAAAGGTATGCGAAGTCTGTCAACCTGTACTTGGCCAGCGTAGTTGTTCAAACACAGGTATGGTCTTAACTCATCACATTGTGAGTGGACACCTCAGTCCACCAGTGGGACAATATGAGCTGTAATACTGATAATGATGATGATATATTATAATTAACAAATCCCTACTGTGAGTTGTCTCGGAAGGAGAAGCAGCAAGACATTCCCAAGTGGTTTATTTTCCTACACACAATAACAGAAAGCACATCACAATACTTATGGCTATGTATAAAACTCATGTCCAAGCAATCTTATGTGTAAAGTCATCATCTAATTCGTAATGACCTAACTTCATAAGAATGCTTTAACGTGAGTTTTCATTTTGCAGTATAGTATTTCCGTCAAAAGTAAATGGAGTCACCAGTTGGTTAAGTCTGAAATTTGATACAAAGTTCAGCCTTCTTCTATAACTGAATAAATTAATGTTGTGAACATCAATCTTCTGAAGAAAACTATCACAGTATTTTTTAAAGTCCATAATAGTGAACTTAGAAACTGTCGTGTAATAAATAAAAAAATTGCAGCCACAGTAGTAATTAATATGAGCATACTGTCATCGAAAGTATCATGATTTAGGAGGTGTATTAAGTGATACCGTAAAACGCAAGGATTATTGCTTCTTAAATTCTTTTTTTGGTATTTGATTATTTGTGTGGATTGAGGTATATGAATAAAAATCTGTTTGAAAAACACTTAAATCAAACAATAAAGAATACGTCTGTGAGGCAGGAATAGCTAAACTATGGAATTTGTACACAAAGTACCGTTACGATATGTCATGTCATTATTAAAATGATTTTAAACTTTAATTACATTTATATATAGATTTCATGTCAGAAGCCGATAAAATTACCACCCCGTCATGTTTCTAACACCAAAGGTATGGCGGATGTCTTGCCGGAAGAAGGCAGAAGGAGGGTGGTAGCTAGTCAGAAAGTTCTAAGAAAAACTCTAAGGTCACGCAAGGGTACATTGCATATATCAATGATAAATGGAACCTTTTTAGATTCAATCCTCATGATATACAGGTCCCACTACCACAGTACTTACCAAAAGCACTTCTTTTATTATACTCATGTATATTGATTTTAATTTACGGTTTAAAATCAACATTACAAAAAACCCAAAGCCTTAAGTTTCATTTACACGTATCAAACACGACAAATGTTTGAACAAATCCTAGCAACGCCACCCACTTTTCGCCGGCAACGAATCGGTGTTCAAAAACCACTTAACGACAAATGACACCAAATATTGACAGCCTGGAGCATAAAAACAAAGGGATGTAGGCCGGGGGCGGGCCGGTGTCAATCTCAAGAACAAATAAAGCAGTGTTTGACGAACGAATTATGTGTCAACTTTAGTTTATGTGTTTACAACATTGTTTCCCTTTGTTCTGCTGCATGGGAGATCGGGAAATCAGAGTGTAGAAATGAAACAATTGTGCACAGCAGAATACTCAATGCTAGATGCTTGCGTATGTACACAATTTTTAGTTACTTATCTAAGTGATTAATAAACATATAGTTTGTTAAAAACGTTGAAGTCATTATTGGTGTCAAGTGATAAACGTATAATTAACAAAACGTTTAAATTATGACGGGTACTTCCATTTTTTTTATACAGATATTTTGACACACAATAATCATGAGTAGGTACATGTTGCAACTAATGCTTTATTTGTATGTCCTGCTTGGACACATTCTGGGAGCAAAGTTGTGAGTGTCTAATGACGGTCTAGTGTATTAATGTTATTCTTACCAGACATGATTAAAGTTAAAAGATTAAATGGTCTATGTAATCCGTTTAAGCAGATACTGGAAGTTACACAATTTTCGGACCTATTACTTTCGAATTATATATATTTTAGCTTTAGCTTTAGTAGCTAAATGTAGACCGAGGCAATGTTATTATTAGTTTACAAAACCAGGTTTTTCATAACTACACCTCATTATCCGCTTGTACCCTAAAATTTTTCAACTCGATTAACCCCGTCCATCCGCGATTACGTTGGGAAACACCTTAAATTTACACAGTATCGCACCAGCAACAATTGTTACTTGTTTTAATCAAAGGCTTTACAAATTTTTCATATTTTCTCCATATATTGAAACCTGTCTAGTGATAATCCATGTATTGGTAACAATAACATGAAAATCAGTCTATTAATTTTGAAGATAGGGTGTTCCGCCCATAAACTAGCGTAATAGAGGAACACAGTGTGCGAGTGAGATTTCGAGCTTTACGGCAAAAACCTATTTGCGAGAAAGAGACGCAAGAGAATTTGCCGTGGGACTGTTTTCAAATTATTTACTCTCCATTAGTCTCTTGTCAAAAAATAGGTCATTGTTATTTTATGAATTTATTTTCAATGTAACTATATTTTATCGGATAAACAAAAGTAAACACGAGGATGTCGTGTTCTCTGCAATACCACATTCACGATGCTAATTTTCATAAAGTTTGATCTTAAAATTATGTAAATTAAGCTTAATAACATGCAGTAAATGCTCCATCTTGTGAATTATATATATATATAA
The DNA here is from genome assembly GCA_003671415.1 of Megathymus violae. NCBI lineage: Eukaryota > Metazoa > Arthropoda > Insecta > Lepidoptera > Hesperiidae > Megathymus > Megathymus violae. The sequence continues at coordinate 9,954,429 of PDGT01000005.1, forward strand.
TGTGTAAGATAAAAAGATCCGAAGATCGGATCAGAATGAATTGAAATGAACAGAAATGAAGAATTTGTACCTACAAAATTTGTTGGTTAGTTCATTTCCGAGGGTCATAAGTTATATCGATTTATATCAAAGAATTGATTAAACCCAATAAGTATTATTACTATTATTTTATTTAATACCTGTTAACCACGTTATGTTTTATTTCAATCAGTTCACAAATAAAAAAGATATGTTAATATTAAAAATCCCATGCAATAAAGTTAAGTTTAGATAAATCGAATAAAGAGAAGTTACTAGAATTAGGGTGGTATTATTTAATTTAACATGTAATAAATAATCAAGAGAATGAATCAAATATAACAAAAAACTTGTGATGGCAGAGTCGACATTCATGTCGACAGTGCAAATTTGACATCACTAAAAGTCACTCACACAGTTGTCATTTTCACACACATGCACATTTAGGTTTTGGTGACGCGATGATGAGATGAGTGTTTGTCTATTACGTTAGTATATTATTTTTATGGTTCCGACAGACATATATTTGTTTTATATTACATACAATATGTATATAAGAAAGTATTCATTGTTACTTGCCGCGGCAGGTGAATAAAAACGTCGTGAGTAAACCTAAATGCCAGATGTTCGATATTCATAAAGTCCCTAATGGTGTACAAAACTAATTAATAAACATACATTTGACCACCTCATTGATCTGCGACATATTCTTACAAAACCCCCAAAATCAGTGATACGTATAAGTTATGAGTTGATACGAACTTTATTTCTTATATCTATATATAAATACTTGTAGAGAAAATTTTATACAACATTTTATTCGATTTTTTTAATTTTTGTTTTATTGTTTTGTTTGGTACCTATTGTCGAGCTATTAATAATTATGTGGCAGCACTCGAATTGTTTTTGGAAACAGACCGCTATTTCTAAGATTATGGTCGAATACCTACACGAATACTACGCGAACACTAGCTTCTATGAATGTGTTATGTTTTTGAAATGAAGTTGCCAAATAGGTTATTTGATATATTAGGTTAAAGTTTTAATATAATATTTCAGACTATTAATTTATTTGTGTATATATAGAGAATCAATGTAAGAATTGAAAATCTTATCTAACTATCGGTCATTTCATTAAATTGTCATGTTCCATTAAATTAACCTTTCTGGTTTGTCAAAATCATCGAATCATAAGCATTTTACAAATATCAACAACATTGATCATTTCATGAAACGTGACAATTTCATGAAATTGCTGATAGTTTATTATTTCCGATATTACGTCAACTCAACGACAGAACGACGTAACATACGGATAAAAATAATTCCGTTCTCCATAGATCCACGTTCAAAACTTCATGAGGTTCCAAAAACAATTACTGGTGAACCTTCACATACACTTCACATGATGTCGCGAGCCGTGAGAGTGTGCCAGTCGTGGGAACACGCTGTGATTGCACCCTGCACGGGTTCGACTCTCGGCGGAGCCACGGCGCGTGACGGTGGGGTGCGAAATGCAATTCCGGGCTCGCATCCGGAACTCAAATTTATGTCATTAAAGTTTTTAGTAATTGGTTCCATTCTCTTCTATTGTTTTAAACCCTAGCGCGTAACGTTTTATTTGTACTTTTCAATTGTAAACGCATTATGCATGTACTAATAATAGTACGAAAGCGTCACTCCAAGTAATGGAATATTAATTTTACAACTGGTCTATGATCTATTCATCAATTTGTCAAATGTGTTAACGCTTCGTTCAGGAATTGGCGGACGAGGCGGAACACATCTCGTGAAGTCTAATTTATGCCATATGACCGTATGAGTAAGTTGAACAAAGTAACATTATTTAGTGTACATTAATATCGTGTACATTTTTGCTATTAGATGGGTACTCAGGATACAATTATTTGTAACATTGTGGGTATATTGTGCGCCAATATTTTTTAAATGGTTTCGTTGTGACCGCGAATAACTAGGTCAAAGTGAAGACGAAGTTTATACAGGGCAATGTAATAACATCGTGAGTACCTATGATATTAAAAACATGTATTCCCCGATTATACAAGTTTAAAATTATAACTGAATAATTTTTACCACTCAATATTTTTAGTTAAAGTAGTATTTATAGCTTTTAGTTGTAAGATAAGTAAATACTTCTGTGCATGTATGTATTAAAAATTAATATTACCTTTTACATTATCGAATATTATTTATTTGAATGACCGAACTAATAATTAAGAAGTTATTGTAATTGTAACTTAAGGTATTGTAATTTTAATCTATGTAAATATAGCTGTTATGTTGAATCTACACGTCATTCTCCTTAGGGAGAACACACATTAAGTGGGAATGGTGTTTAAATTAATGCCGTTAAACACTGGGGCGGTTTTTTGTGGGATTAGGCTCATTCGATCCCGGGGGAGGAAAGCCCGAATTCTATCAACTATAGCGGGGGCTTGATTAAATTCACCCCTTGCGTGTTGACAGCAATTGATTGAAATGCCAGCTTCCTTGAGGCAATCGACTTGGTTATGTTTCGTTGGAAGTGGTGAATAAATCTTTTTACGAGATAAAATACGCGCTGTGGTCATGAATATTTTATTTTATATTCCTCGATTTAAAAATTATTTCTGATATTTTGCACTCGTTATTTGTATTTAAAGTTTTGAGAATTTTTAATAAAGTAAGGTGAAATTTTTACAAAAGAAATATGTAGTTGTTTTCTATTCTTGTCTTTCAGTAATTTTGCGCTCATTCTGTGTTATCATAAGTATTAGCAAATATTATCTATTTTGACTTAACAAAAATAAAAAATATCTGATGTCAAGTTATGTTTTTAAAGTCATCACGACTTGGCAGTAGCGGCAACAATAGTTTGTTAGTTTAAACATTTGTCTCAATGTCCACAGCACGCCCCTCTTGATTTTCAAATTATACCTGTATTTGGAATGAATTATTATGTACTTGCTTAAGTGGGGAAAAACGTCTTTAGAATCTACATATCTGTTCTCCTTAATATTCCTTAACGTGTGCAAAGTATGTTAATCTGCATTTGGTCAGTGTGGTAGGTATATTATGGTCTTTGTACCTCACATAGTGAAAGGAGACAAGTCCAACAATATAGTGGTCGGGAGTTACGGAGATGATAAAGGTGAACATAAATTGAATGTAATATTTATTGTAATATATTATTGTTACTTGCAATAATTCAATAATGCAGTGCAAAGGCCAAGAAGCCAACACTAAATGTTTTACGATTAATTAAAGGTGATATTGTGGCAAATTATACTGCGTTATTGATGGGACGAATTTAAAATCGTTATTTGATATTACCTAGAAAAATTCGTAAAGTAAACTTTGTAATCGGTTCCTAGGTAGTTGCTTTAGGTATTACGAAAATTTTGTAATTTGTATCTAAATAATTACTGTTTTTTTTAACACACGCCTTTTTGCTCATAGCGTAATTAATATATTGGCTATAAACTTCATACATAATTAACGTATTGTGTTCAGCCATACAAATTAACAAATACTTAAGTAATAAAACAATACTGTTGTCACAAATATTCCATTTATATTTGTCTAGTAATGCTTCGCGTCGGAAACAAAATCCTCACGCTTACACAATTTTTACTTATTTTTAATATGTGTTCAATAAATTTAGTACTTACCCCATTTTATCTTTTTATGGGTCACTTTGCACTAGTCCTATTCTAAAGTTTTATATAATTTAAATTACAAATAACATTATAATTTAAATATTTCAAACATTAAGCCAGCTAGATAAACAACATAGATAAGGCAAAGTTTAGCCTCTATGTTGAGAAAACTTACTAACTTTATTGAATTGAACTGAATTGATTATAAGGCCTGTACTGTATATTATATTCAAGAGTATTTTGCGTTTTCTGTGGAATTTTGAAACTTATTTAATTTCGTACCTATATATTTTCGCGTAATTTACAAATAAGAACTTATATTATGACGTATTTAAAAATTTAAGCTCAACAGTTCTGAGGATAACAACATAAATATATCACGCGATACACATGATAAACTAGTACTATCATATGAGAGACTGGTTGGGTTAGCAATAATTATTTGTGTATTAAATAAAAATTTATCTTTTCATTATATTTTGAAAAAATCAGGTGGGTAGACAAGACACGCTAATGATCTAACGACGAGGAAATGATGACCTAAGACATCCAAAAAATGTCTTCATACCAATGGATTATTTTATTTTATTGAGTACTGTAAGGAGTTTAAATTATTGAAATTTATTTTAACAGTTGCCAGTAAATAATATTCTGTTTCAAATTATAATTATATTCTTATAATTTTACATTATTTGAACATTTATTTAATTTAAAATCTATCCAGATGTTTGGAATCACAAATCAAGAGTGTAATTTTAGAAAATAATTAAATTAAGAAATATTACTAATTATATAGGTGTTTGATAATTTGAATGTTCATCTCAAATTTGATTCAATGACCTATAAAATAGTAAAGTAGCGTGTTACCTTCGTAAAGTATTTGGTTTGATTGATCTGATTATTATGATTTGAAAATTATTTAATTAGCTTTTTGTGTTTGCATTTTTAGGTATTTTCTATTTCTTGGAGTATAAACCTTTGTAACTTCTCATCTTAATATTATCTGGAAGAAATAACTAGTCAGTGGTGTAATCGCTTCTTTTATCACGTCTTGTACAATCCGTTCCCTTTAATATGTCCCGGTTGTAATGTATAAAATAAGTATTTTTATTATTAAAACTTTACGTGTACATGTGCCTATTGTTGCAAAGTTCCATTCGATCTTAAATTTATCTTAAACTTGAAATTTAAAATACTCTAGTACTATAAATATAAAAATAACAGTATGAACGTAAATTATTTATTACGAGGATACCTGGCTCGATTCTTGCACGTAAATACAAAATTTCAAAAGTATGTGTGGTGCCAATTATAAATTAATTATCCCTTGTTTTGGTAAAGAGCAGTTTTAGAGTACTTCTTAATATTTTCAAAAGTAATTTTTTTAATTGTTGCACTTGGCCAGCGTAGTGACCTCTGCTTACATTGCAAGAGTAGTTCTGAGCCCCAGTAAAGGTCCCATCTTTATTGGTGATAATAGAGGATAATAATATGAGTGGGTATATTAAACTATTTCCATGATTGTTTTATTTTACTTATATAAACCTATACAAATAACAAAACTACGAGGGCGATTCTGTATATTAAATGTTTTTTAAAATTGTAATATAGATTGGCTATTTATTAATACAGAGACTAAAACACATTTCTATGGAGTTAATGACTGTCTGTCGGTCTGTGTTCGTATAGCGCTAAAACCACTGAATATACTCGGATGATACTTGGCATTTTTGTAACTTACATTATCAGGGATACTATTAATCTTCTGGAAATTTATCTGTTCCCAAGTTATAGGTAATAAAGGGGGTCATCCAAATTGTTTTAAGAAGGCAGTGAATGCAATTTTGATCAACTATTGAAGTTGTTGTAATAAAGGAATATGTTTGTAATTCATAAACGTCGAAAAACCGATCTCTAAAACAATGCAGGAGCTATTTGGAATTGTCAGGTGTAGGTTTTCTGAAACATGCGTGTTACTAATATTTAATAAAATAATAATCCATAAAAAGTTTACCGATTAAAAAGTTTGAGTTTTAATTATTATAGTGCTTAGTTTTAATTATTATAACTTAGTACATACATTATGTAACACTAGTTGAAAACTAATTAAAGCAATTAATTTAATGTTATAATTTATAAATATTTATGAAAACCGCCGTTATAGTTCGAGGCTTATTTACAATCTGCGGCCTCTTTTAATGTTCCCGGCAGTCGTTTTTTATGTAATTTAGTCGCCAAAAAAGGTGTAAATTAAACGATAAATAAAATATTTGCTTGAGTAGACAAGTAAGCAAATACAAAGAATTATCTGAAGGTAATTCGTCTATTGGCACTTCGTGTAAACCTTGAAGTTGCGAATCGAATCCCAACAACTAGGTACGTATTTATTTAGTAATAACATTGCTGACTCTAATTTATTGCAAATTTTTTTAACCAACTCGTGTTTTATGACTGTGTAAACAGATCGAATTTTTAATATTTATGACACCTTTTTAAACAACACAGTTGTTAACGGCATCGAATTAAAATAACATGGTCTTATTAATTACCATTTAATATCGTTATATTTATAATAAACAATAATTTATGGTAACAGAATTTTTTAAAACAGTATCCGTACTATTGATTTTAGTCAAATCTTTAAAACCACAACTAAAACTGTACGCTAGTAAATCAAATCACATATATGATTATATATTTGAATAGAGAAGAAATTGAAAACGTACATAGGTTTAAAACTATTAAGCTTGTTGCAAAATCCTTGGAATGTATTCAAACACTCAAAATTTTACTATTTATTTCCATTTGTTATTTAAATACCTTGTGTCTTGTATGTATGTGTTTTAAAATAGTTTGAAGATAATTGCCGCCCTTATTGAAGCGCGAACGCGTTGATGTCTTAAGTATGAAGTAATCAAAACATTTACGTTCATCCATTCTCTTATAATATTGTGTATTTTCGAAGTTATTCAAAAATGAAAATATTGAGTATGTGTCAGAGTTCATGTGAATTTAATTTAGAATATATTAAATGTTAAGATAATATACAGCCTTGTCTTTACACAATTTATTAAGTAAACTTGTCTGTAATAATTATATATTATTATCCGAAAATCTATCTTCTTTTCAACACAAAACGAGTTCTCAAAGCAACAGCTCAATGAAATTCTTCGTGGCATAATAACACTGTCCAAAAGACAATCCGAGTTCATTATATCATAATTGCGACGGGGTTTGGTTCGTTTGGGTATTGAACAAAACAGCAGGTACAATTTTAACGCGTCGTTTATTGATAACTTCATCTTTTCTTCAATATACTTTTGTGTCCACTGACTATATAACACTCACTGTACATTTTCGTATTACAATACTTTTAGTCTTTCGAGGATTTATAAGTTTCGTTTCCATATAACAAATATTTTGTACAATGCACGACGGGAGTACGAGAGTGGCGTCGTGGCACTTCTTACAGCTATCTACCTATTTTACGACTAACAACTTCGAATCTAAACCTTTAACACTATATTTACATATTGTTCAAATTTTTTTGGTATTCAAATAAACACGTGCACTCGATCGTATCACACGCGACCATACACGCACCCTATCTTCCGTCCGCACGACTCAACTTAGAATATTTTAACTTAAACCATGAAAAAATACAATAATCATAATATAATACAAGATATTCATCAACAACATTAATCGAAGTCCCGGCCGTCGGCGGGGCCGGGCTATAGTCAACAGATCGCGCAACACTAACAGCGGCAGATTACAAAACAAATAAATTGACATACCTAGAAGTATGTTCGGCTGGGATATAAAGATCACTGTCCTAACAAAGTCACTGTGGGAACACGGGGTTCACGGGTCACGGGGCGCGGCGACAGGTCGCTCATAGCGGCGGGATGTCGATGTCGCACGCGAAGGGCGACTCTCAGATGAGCGGCATGGCGCGCTCTCCGGCCGCCGCGTATCGCTGCTCGTCGGGCACGTGGTACATGTTAATAATGTGGCTGAGGTCCTGCTGTCCGTACTCGCGCTTCATCACCAGCTGCTCGTGCGCGTGCGCCGGCATGTGTGCGTGCCCGAACTCCCGTTTCAGCTGCGCCGGCCCCTCATGCGGATACTCGCGTTTCAACCCCGGCGGGCCCGGCGACACTGGCTCCGACTTGGCTGACGAACCGCTCGGTGAGTGCGACGCGCACGATGCCGGCAGGGCGTACCCGCCCGGAGACCCCGGCCCCAGCCCGTAAGCTGATGGCGACGGCGGCTGCGGCAAGTACGGGGAGCCCTGTCCGCCGCCATAGTATCCCCCGCCGTAGCCGCCCTGCTGCATCTGCGACACGTCGTACCGTGGGTAGCCGTAAGACTGCTGCTGGTAGGCGCTAGGGTCGTGCATCATGTAGCCGTTGGGCATGTACCCGTTGGGGGTCATCTGGTATACGTCGCGTGGTTGCTGAGCGGTCGGAGCCGCCGACCGCTGTGCGTCGCTCGCTCCTAACAACGCGCCGCCGCCGAGGGGGTATTTCTCCTGTTTTTTTGCTAGAGTCTTCGTCTTCCTCCTCGGTCTGTATTTATAATCAGGGTGCTCTTTCATGTGAACGGCGCGAAGTCTCTTCGCTTCGTCTATGAACGGTCGCTTCTCGGACTCCGAGAGATCCTTCCACTGCGCACCGAGACGCTTGGAAATTTCGGAGTTGTGCATCTTGGGATTGTCAGAAGCCATCTTTCTGCGTTGCCCGCGCGACCACACCATAAACGCGTTCATCGGACGCTTAACACGGTCCGTGTTGGAATTTTTGCTGGTATTATTGTTATTATTGTTAGGCGGTTGGTGGTGCTGCTGCGGGGGCTGCGCGTGGTGAGGCGGCAGCGGCTGGTGCTGGTGGTGTTGCAGCGGCTGGTGCTGCGCCAGGGGTTGCTGCTGCGGTAGCGCCATCATGCCGCCGAGCGCGCCCAGCGAGCCGTAGCCGTGCTGCAGCGCGTGGTGCGGCGGCACGGTCGCGTGCAGGCTGCCGCCTTTCAAGTCCGTCTCCATCGTCAACATGTCGTCTTCCTGCGGCGCGTACAGCTTGCCGATCCTTCGTTCACCGTACACAACGAGAGAACTGTCGGTCGCTCACATGGACTCGCGGCGGGGCGCGTCTGGATCGTGTCGCGGGACCGTCCGGCGCGGAGGCTACGTGCGTTGTGAGGTGGCCGGACCAGAGCG
>PDGT01000005.1:9963376-10151682 GCA_003671415.1 Megathymus violae
CCACCCGCCGCGCCCTGCATTTTTAATCGCGTGGCGAGGCGAGCGTACGCCTCGCCGCCGCCTCATGCAAATCAGAATTTTGTTTGCCGACGGTGCTTGCACCTTCTCGACCTTAGTTTATGATGTAAACACCATGCATACTGTAGAGCTCACCTGAACATGACTTAGAATTTTTATACTCGATACCGGCTACTTAACTTTGTTGGAACTGGACGTCCCTTTATTTGGGTTCGAATCGCGTTTATTCATACTTATAATCTGTTGCGTGGTCTCTCGTGAGATCATTGAACTTTTCTCGGGCTAATTTTTTGTTTCTGAAGTGCTAGTTTATCATAAAATATCTATTGTATTTTTTAAATTGTGAGAGCGCATAGGTGACGTAGGAACATCAGAGGTACCGAGTAGGTGCTACATTAAACAATTTGCACAGCTGTAGCGTGAGTTCAAGGCCTGCAAGCAGCGCGGAGCGGTAGCTCCGCAGTGATCTGGCGATCATTGATGATCACGTACAATATGGCTCTTTGTTACGGGCCACAATGGCTTATTCAATTTTATTCATATTGACTAGGTCACTTTACAATGTATTCTGATTCTAAACAACTTCTGTTTTGGTTCAGTGTCTTGTAAGGCGGCTAATTATTTATTTATATAGTAACTGACATATCGATTTATTCATTTACATGGCATGGTTAGTATATTGGGTACTTTCTTATTGAATAATCTCGTGTAGTGGTACAGGAGCCTCACAACGATTTATTAAGTTATACTTTTAAATTGATATACATCTTACGCAGCAAGGGTAAAAAACAAAACTTACACGAGTACGTATGACTTTGAATGATTCGCCTGGATGCATGTTGCCAAACGTGTCAAAGCTAAAGTATAGTCCCGTGTTTCTGTAATAAGAAAGATGTTGTGCTAGCGACTTTTGCAAGTGAGGCATTTTATCTTAGTCCTCAACTCCTCTTGGAGTGAATACACATAATGAATTACCTACGTATAGTTCAACTATTGGAGGTTACTATTTTCGTATTTGTGAACCAACTATATACCCATAAAAATTTTTTTGGAAATAAAATATCACCAAAAATATTTTTTGTCGTATAGTTCTACGGTTGCAATCGATACTCGAGCAGACGGGCCATATGATGTATGTATGTTAAGTTATCACATACCATTCACCGCGCACTAGCTGGCATTGGATGTCCATCAGAAAGTAAGCGGTAAATACCCTTTTTAGATGCAAGAGATGTTTTGAAGTTACCTTAAATAAATTACCTTATCAGTAAGTGATGTTTTTCTTTATTCGTCTTTTTTTTTCATGTCTACGTACCTATTACATATTATTATATTAAATGAATCTATATTGGATCTAAGGGTCTTCCCCCACGGCTAAAAAGTCGATTTTGTATCTTCCTCGTCCCTATAAGTTATGGAATTTCTGTACATTGCCACACTTTCGATCTGGTTACTGTATCTCTCAATTCGAAATGTGTGCAACTCTTTATTATATTCTACAGGAACATAGAAATTTGTAATATATGCGATTTGTGTATTATCACAAATTTGTTTTAGTTTCAATATCAAACTTATAAATATAAATGAAACATTGAAAGTAATACACCCATCCCCTTGAAATACATCAAACTAAGTGAGCGAGATAGTGAATATTTGATACCATGTATCTCTTTCTAATATCAAAATACAATATTAACGGTAAATCGATAACAAAATTCTTTAAATCAGGTATTCACCTACCATTTCTAAGAATTTCTAATTTCGCCTTTAGTTGCTTTCTTAGCTCCTGGAACACTTCTATTGTTTTAAATGGTTTTACTTTGTATTATTTTGAGCTCGGTTTTACAAGTCCATTGTTAAAAAGCAGAGTTTTTATTGCCGGTCATTTACTAATTGCTTACCTATTGCTCTAGTTAATTGATAGGTGAAAGATTTGATACTTAAGGTAAAGTCAGCATCAAGAGTAGTTGATTTAAATCATTTTGCCAATACTTATCGGTAACAATGTACCGGTCTCAAATGTTTATTTAGTTATCAGCGAGTTTTGTAACAACTCTGTTAGTAGTGTGTTAGTACATTAAACAATTAATGTACAAGAGGGTACTTTAACTATTGTGTAAGTATATAAATATAACATATTATTAAACTGTACTTATATTATCAAAACAACTATAACTGGTTATGAAATTTGTTTAGTTTTAAGTGTCTTTTACATAATAACCCATGGAGATTGGATATCTGATAACCCTAAGTAGATAGTACTGTTTAAAAAAGGTCATAAATCTATTTATTCTTCTGAAGTCGGAGCTGTAATGCACGTACCAACAATGGACCGTAATTATGGCCCATCCTCCACCTTACCGTCTTCAGGTAACTTGTTTAGCACTAGAATTTTTTGGCGTTTTGATAGTTCTGCCCCAAGCGTATCGTATGAAGTTAATATAATAAACTTGTTTGTATTTGCAGGAAAGTGTTGACAGAAGAGCCAATAAGGCCAGTGAATGAAACACAAGTACATATCTTTATACTTTATTGCGTTTATCTTTAAAACTATTACAATAATGTCGTGCATAACTTTAATTTATTTACAAATTTAAATTTATAACAAAAAATATATGTATTTTTTAAATATAACTTTGTTAATATCATTAAAACATTGGATTAGTATTATCTTTAACTGTAAAATTATTTCAGAGTTGTGAAACATTAATTGTACATATTATACCACAATGAAATGCTCAGAAAGCGTTTTTCTTTGCACAGGTGTTAGAAATTTTATTTACATAAATGTTCTTAAAATTAATAACATCAATTTACACAATGAATAACTTGTTTTTATTACTGTATGTAATTTAAAGAGCACAAAAACACATTGATAACTATTTTAAAGTTTTAGAACTGGGGAACTTGCTGTTTGAAAAATAAATAAATTGAAGAATCACTGTAATATTGAAATAATAAATTACATCATCGATATCTATGTTGTTATAATAATAATCTTTCTTCGCAATAATTTTACATTTTCAATAATAATTTCCAAAGGTGGTTGAAGTAATAGATGTTATGTTCAACGACACGGCCTGTAAGACCACTTTTTACTATCAGGTAGTAAATGCAAAAACAATCAGCATGATTTCATAAAAGTAAATTTTACTTTTATTCGATATTATTTCAATTATATAACTAAATTTATCGTGATTGTCTAAACACATCTTTCATCAACAATATCGGGTGAGTCCAACTAGTATCCAAATTGACCGAAGTCCTCATTCATGGGCAACATAGAGTATTTAAATAATCAGGCTCATTCAAATACAATCAATGAGTGCAATCGTTTTATCATATTAAAAATGATGTCTGTTACTGCAACCACATTTACACACAACATTATATCAAAAGAAAAGGTAAAAAAACCTTTTTACAGCCAACTGAACTAAAGTTGGAAAAAAGTTGAATTAAAAAAAGGTATCTTATCGACAAGTTCGATGCGTCGGTTAATCAACTTTATATTATTTTAATGGAAATGAACTACAATAAAGATCTAGATGTGAAAACTACTACATTATGATGTTATCATATGGCCATAATGGCTCCTTATGATTATGGATGGATGGCATGCCAATTTTACTATATACATACATACATATATGTATTTTAATGACACTAATATATTTCAATGTCACAAATTAAATTAGTTTATACACGGCTATTGTGTAATATACCTGTTTTATAGCTGGGTATAATATAGCGGGATGTAGTTGGCAGCATCAGCGGAGATAGGTTAGGTCCATTCTCTGCAAAATTGTTAGACCGTGAAACGTTTCACGCCTGTTGGCATGACAGTCGCCAATGTGCGAACTCAATTTAATGAAATCTGTGGTACGATATCGTTTCGTATATCTTGTTAAAGTTAAATAAGTAAAAATACTAAATAAGTGTAAGGACGATATTAAATTAAAGTGAACTGTGTTTATATTAAATAATCGTACATTATAGATATTTTGTTAAAAATAATAAATAAAATGTCATTCGAACCATGTGAACTTATCTGTTACTATATAAGTTATACTATATATTAAAAAGTAGAAGATATTAACAGTATGGTAGTTACAAACAAATAGTTATAAAAATCACGTAAAAATAATGTCAGAAAATAACAAACCAATTCTTTAAATACTTCGGTATTCCTTTCCAATGAAAAAGGAAGCGTTCGCAATTCGCAAATAAAACAATCAAATAAACATTCGCACTTGACGACAATTTATTACCAGCACAGAAAATATCGAGCAGTCGTGTACTACAGAAATAAAATCCTCTCACACCTTTGTACAAGTGAGAAGCACTACAGGCTTTACGCATCGGAAGTCATTTAATAATTGCCGGTGTAATGCTTGTGTTTAATAAAAAGCGAGTATCAAACACTCTGAGCGTCCTAATTGGCGCGAGGTGTCACTAATGACAACCGTGAGTGGCGGGAGTGCAATGCAAATTAATAATTATCGCGCCTGGTAACATTGAGGTGACGCCGTTCTGCAATATGGCCGCGACGTATTGTTCAAGCAAACATCGTTTTCATTTTTGGTTATTAATAGGAAATATATATTTTTTAACTTTAATTCCAAGCATATATAAGTGGATTAAGATCTACTTTGATATTCGTCAAATAGCGTTCTATAATCATATAAGTAAAGTAAATTTTACGTAATTTTACTTGATTATCGTATGCTGCTACATTTCTCTGACAATCTGTTTATGAACTTTTTATTCTGACTTACATGATTCATGTTTATTACAGAAATACGTTATCTGACCATAATATTAGGTTTCGAAAGGACGACCTAATCAATGAACCAAGTGAAAAAAATATAATTTTACGACTCTTTTACTAATTTGAGATTAGTATTTATTATCATGATGTTACAACATAAGATTTTCATTATAATTAATTATATGAAGTACGAAATTACACAAATTAAGTGCAACATATTATGAATGGTTAATATGATTCAGGAGTAGACTCGATTGGACATAAACAAGACCACACACGTAAGAGCAATCTATCATCATCTCTCCTTACGAGGGGACCACCCTCTTTCGAGCCTACTACAGATTTAACAACATTTAGAGTTGCATGCTGAGTAAAATACTCAACATTTAACATGTTTAGGATATGTACTTAATATAGAGAGTATATTTAGAATAATGTTTATAGATTAGTTCATGTAAGTCATAGTAATACGGAATTGAAAATATTACCTCAATTTAAAAATTAGATAGCCTTGTTCCTAGTAAAAAAATTATAATATAGGCGAAAATAACACATTGATATAGTTTTCTCCATTTCTTCCCTACTTTTAAAAATATATCACGTATACATATAGCCCATATTATAATCCATTTCCAATACGGTTCTATCATCGAAAATTTCATTACAAAAGTTGAGTTCTGTTTGCGTGAAGTTTTCAGTTTCTCGACATTTTAATACCGGAGTCGTCACACTTGAATGGGCCTAGTGTACATTATCTGGGTTCCAGAAGGGGTGTCCGACCCGACCGGACGGGGTGCGCTTCCGGCCGGTGTCTACGTCTCATCAGGCCTATCTTGGAGCGAGTCGTCCGCAAATTAAATAGTAACGTGTCCGCACGTGGGTATTTGGTTGTAGAGAAGGTATGATTCAGTGGCATTGTTATGTATAGATAGATGTACATTGTATGAAATTGGGGCATTCGAGATTTGAATTTCCGTAGGAGGGTCGGCTGAGTTCCTTTTATTCATAGAACAGTAAGTACTTAATTTGTCGGGACATTTAAATATGTAACGGTATTTAGAATGAAAAAACTATTAATCCATTTACTATAAATCCTACCAATAACCTAGTTATGTACATCAGTCTATTATATAAGTTTTAAATCAACTTCTTTTTAAAATCAACGTTGAAAAACAAACTAAAAAATGTTAATTTGGAAGTAAACCAACTTTATTAAAATTTGTGATTTAAATTGAAAGGTACTAAATGTCAGTTAAAATCTTAAATAGACGAGATGGCAGAGGGTATGATTTGAAAGATCGACACATTGAACTACGCAGTGTGAATAAACCTAAATGCACTAAGTTACAGCTGATAAGTCATTATCTACTGTTATCAATATATTTTGGTAACATTATTTTGGTTAGATGTATTACAATAAATTATTATCATAAAGTTATCGTTAAAACTGCGGTTTTATTATGTTAGATACCAATTAGGTGGGTGGTAGGTTATTGAAATACTACGATAATATAGCACTAAATTTATTCTACTGCAAGATGGTAAGGTATGATTTGTTTCCTCTTGTAATTATAATGTACATACTTTTTATCTATAACAAAGTGTATTTATTTACACAGACATAGACATAATATTAACTTAATTTAGTAATATTGATAAAAAAAATCTTATGGAATTTTATATAAAACTAGTGGCCCGTCTACTGCTTTCAGATTGAACTATTATTTATATATATGTAAATATAATATATATTATCTATGTCAATTCGGAATAGTTTATCTTTCTTATGGTAAAATAATTTTTCAGATAGGTGTTCCGGTTCCGGAGGTTATCTTCCACATACATATAAAGTCACAAAATTCCCACTCTTTTTATTATATTAGTATATCTTAGAGATATACTATAAAATTTGGGGCACGCAGGTTTTGTTTGAGGCCCTATGTTATTTATTCATTTCATTAACTAACAATATCTAGATCGGAACATACAGCAACCACCAAGAGCCGGTAAGAACTTCTAATAAATAGTAATAATATCAATGAACCTAATATAATACCTGTGTATTCAGAATTAGGTACATATTAAGTATACGTTACTTACGGGAAAAGAGACGGCCACGAAAAAATTGGTTGTGTTATGATAGACAGCGAACTATTGATATGGTAAAACGTTATATGTAGTTTGACTAGGTAGACCCTTCAACGAAATCTTACTTATCTGTTAAATAATATTTGGCCGTATTGGGGCGGCCTACAATACTCCTCCCAATCCCATTCTGGCAGAACAGGGTGTCGTAAAGGCGACAGAAGCCAGCCTCCTTGTTGGTAGGGCTTCGCGTAAGGATTATATTATCAGTAATATTATTAAGTCATTAATATTATTACTGCTATTATTATCTTTCCGTGAAGCCTGTCTGGCTAGCTACCACCCTCCTGTTTGAGTCAGCCGCCAAACGACTCGTCGTGTTCCGGCTGGGGGCTTGAGAGCCAGTACTTTCTTTCATATCTTCTACTCAATTCCTGGCCGACAACGCATCGGTGATACATTTGGTCTTCTGATGTTCATGGGCGACGGTGACCACTTACCGTCCAGTGGCTCGTCTGCTCGTTTGTCGGTCGGTTATTAGCATAAAATAGTAGCTCGTGACTTTTGAACGGTATTATTTACAAGTCAACTGTTATTACTTACAAGTCTTTCTAAGTTTGTCCGTCTGTTGAGCGATTCATTTGTAATCGACTTTAAATAAGATAATAAAAGTTAAAAGTGCACTCATACACACAGACCCTCACATGGGTGTTTAATGTGTCGTGTCGTGATACAAGATCACAAGCACAAGAACTAAGACTCAAGGATAAACGTTGATCTTTTACATAATAATATAAATATTTGATTAATACAATAAATATTTGCTTTAAACTCTTCGCTCCAGAAACAGCTACTGCAATCTAGATAGGTTCATCCACCGTTTTGAAGTTTGTCGTTTTCATGCTTACTGAACAACTCGGTAATTCTGTAATTTCACAAATTGAACTCAGCTGATTCACTGGCCTGTTATAATATCAAGTATTATAGTTATGGTTAAACTTACCTATCACATAAATTTCCGTGGGTTATTTATAAACAAATTATGATAAATGATTTATGTAACGTGGAAACATTTACAAGTTCGATCTGTGAGATTACAGAATTACTGCGATATTGTTTAAATTTTACATTAAAACCACCATTAAAAATTTCCAACCAAACCAGGTCATATTCCTTCATATAACCTACTAATTACAAAGTTGTTACTCTTAGATTGTAGCGGATTACGCAAGCCAGTTTTAAATGACGTTGAATACGTATATGTACGGAAAACATGGGAAAATAAGCACATCGGTAAGAATCCTCATTTGATAACTAGCGTCTGTACCACGTAAATAATAATTTACATTACATACATGCAAGCTCGAGTAGTTAGTTACATACAACAGTTGCGAATCTCCACTGTTCTCGCACGCATTATCTAAATATACGTTTTTATATATTTAAACTTCTTTTGTGAAACTGTTAACTAAACATTATATATATTTATTTATATAGTACATCAGTATTCAATATAATTGTACATATACTCATCACTTAAACATAGGTACCTGTTAACGCCAATTTGAATTAACGATGGTAATCATTAGATTTACGATTTTTTGACCTGAAGCGTACCTCGTCTAATTAGTTTATTTAAATAAACATAGATTTCTAAAAGAACAAATATTTATAAACTTCTGTTAAAATAAATTACAGATTAGGTACAGTAATTAGGTCCACCTAATACGTTTTATCCATAACATCTTAAAGACAGCACTGAAACGACTTAATTTATGGTGCATTAGAAGCTTTGCGTTCCACTTTGAATTAACTATCTTACCAGAAACTTATAAGACAAACTGTTATATCCGTAAAGTCATCTATCTCCTCAATAATGTTCTTAAACACCACACAATATAACAACGACGTCCCATTTTCTACTTTGCTTTTCGTTTGCGATCACGTCGATTGTTTTGAGTTTGACAATCAGCTGACTCGCGGAAATTCCGCCCTCGAGAATCTCAGGTCATCTGTCAGCCGATCATGCGCGCGCATCGCGAAGCACGCCGAGAAGCACAAAACCACCA
Source organism: Megathymus violae (assembly GCA_003671415.1). NCBI lineage: Eukaryota > Metazoa > Arthropoda > Insecta > Lepidoptera > Hesperiidae > Megathymus > Megathymus violae. The sequence continues at coordinate 9,972,317 of PDGT01000005.1, forward strand.
AAATTTCCGCGTGGAAAACACGTTTTCCGCGACTAAGCGTGCGAGCGTCGCGCTCCCGTTGCCCAGACTAAACGCGGGCCGTGAAAAAGCACCGCCACAACGCCGACCGACAATGGAAAGCGGTAAAGAATCATAATAATAACAATGACAACAATGTGAGATGCTATAATAAAGAGCCGAGCATTGTGCTAGGCTCGGCGTTCGAAGGGTCGCGGGGATCGATACTAGGCGGGCTGTCTGCGGATGGCGTGCCTTTGTCGGCGGTCTCACAGACCTCGCCAGTGGCCGCGGCGCACACATCCGCCATTCATCGCTCACTAATCAGCTTCCATTCGGACTTATAGCGCGATTAGCGCACCGATTGCCGTAAACACGAAGCGCGATCCGACCAATGTGTCTGAATACGCTATTGGAGTCCAATAGCAATGTTTACGATGTTACTTGAACGTTCATGATCCGTTTGAAGTTCACGAACGTGGCGCTGTTTGAATAGATATGTCTGTTTTGTCCACTAAATTGTATGCGAGGGCTTGGTTTTGCGGCATCTGTTAAAAGTAATGTAACATTATTAAAGCAACTTCATTTATTCGTTTATTGGTCATTTGAAGAGGTCTCCATTTTTTTAGTTTCAAATGGCAATATGTGTCTAACAATTAAGATGGCCAATAGTCAATTTTTCTTAAGTATTCTGCTCTTAATTGGGAGTTTTAAAATACTCCATACTAGATAAGGAGGTTACAGAATAATAATAACTTTTTTTTTCCCTATTTTTTTGATTTTAATTTCACCCCACTGTTATAACTACGTTATGATAAGTATAAGTGAAAAGTTTGCACACTACTTATTACTAATCAGAAATTTCTTCCAGTGGGCACAAAAAGTGGAAAAGTGATACAGTGAAGAAAACACAGTGTGTATATAATATATGTAGATCAAACAGAAAATTATATTATACATTATTAAGATACTATTACACATACTTATGTATTTATACAATCATATTCTAATCAGATAAAATATATCATAGAAATGTATGACGCTTTTCTTATATACGGAGCATGTTTCAGAATATCTTACTGTAGAAGGTGAGTTCCACAACCTGACCGCTTGAACCGAAAAAGAATGGGTATAAAAGCTACACACACATGATGGAGACTTCAGGAGAGTTTTCAGGTGTGGCCTGCATGAAAGAATGATTATGAATAATGTTTGAAGCAGAACTGTATCTAAATAGGCTGCTTTCGTCGTCCGCAGTGAAAAGAAACTCTACCAGGAAGAATTGAAAAATATATATGTATATTGAATCAATATTACTCGGCATCCATGTTCTATTCAACTCTTTTTTTTTCGCAATTTTTTTAAATAATATATTCTTAGTGAACTTGTCATATAATAAAAAAAAATTAATGTAGGTTTCCAACATGTTGCGGGACACAAATATATACAACTATTGAAACTCAATTGTACAGCAAAAATGTATGGCATGTCAATTTTACAATTACAATTTTTTTGTACAAGTAATGGCACCTATCGAGAAGTATTGCTATGACTCAATTTACAAAACTAAGTAAAAAAAATCTAAAATTAGTATCTCCAACAGAAATTGCTACGTAGAATAAGTATAATTATTGTTGAACAACTTACACGACTAAAGCAAATAATAATTTATAACAAACAAAATAAAATATTTTTCTCTGCATCTGGGGAGCATGTAAAGTTGAAAATTATTATTACGTTAAACTTGTTATTGAGTGTTATATTCATTTAAATAACATAATATTAATTATATTTAAAATCAAACTACCAACTACTAAATAATACAATTATCATAATTTACTATTTTATTGGTGATGCACATACTCGTGTAATGGATATAGTATGCACTTGTTTTTAACTTCTAGTGAACGAACTAAATTACGTTTGTTAGGTAATAAATTAATAATAATAATTAGTCATTCGTCTTGACACCAGGAGGATGAGCAAGGGTAAAATGATTGTAAATGGTAGTCTAGTGTTAAATAGTCTAGTGTTTCTGTGAAGTCGAATTTGGAGTCACTTGAAATCGTTACGAAAATGAGAAATTCGATCGAACTTTTTGAGTTCGAAGATAATAAGCGTATAGATAAGTTTTGCAAGCGCTCAAGTTTATTTAGTAGATTCTCGGGGACATCCAAAAAATAGACAACGACATAGTGTTTGATAGGTTGGATTAATGTGTGGGCAATAGAAAATTTTGTATTTCTTTAGTTTTCCGCTAAGACGATATTGTATCATTATTGCAGAAAAAAGATCTTCATGTTGATAATGATGATGAAGATTTCTGCATATATGAAGCCCTGGAAATATAGTAAAAAGAAATGCAAGGCAAAGAGATCCAACATTATATTTGTAGAAAACTGAAAAAATACCTAAACATTCTGTGTTTAACTCTGTGTGTGTGTGTGTGTGAAAAAATACCTAAACCTATGATTTGGGCAAAAAAGACGTGAAATGATCCCATTAAAAATATACATTTTCGTGTGTTTACATACAGAGCATATTTTTAAAGTTGCCCGAAATTTTCCTTAAAATGAAAATGAAACCAATTTTCTTTAAAAATAAGGTATTAAAAACCACCTTATTTCACATCGTGGAACGTGATACAATATCACAGTGTCATATATAACAGTGTCACAATGGCATACTGCATAGGAACATAAATTTGCTGTCGTATTTTTGGTGTTTATCTTGAGTGACATTAGTAATTTTAAGCCACAGAACTCATATTATTTCAATTATAAACAATAAAACATTTTGACACTCTTGTTTTAGTACAAGCATGTCATTAAAAAATATACAAAAATTTTACTGATTATTTATTGACCAGTATTCGATAAAAGATGCATGCAACCAAAATACTACTCAGTCCTTAAAGGTTTTGTTACGAAATAATTTGCATATTATTTGAGTGTAAAACAAAACAGAATATGTAACTTTAGTAGTGGTGCATCATTAGCGGTTTTGAAAAGAAACACACAGAAATAATAACGTTGGATGTGCTTAAGATTTATAAACTTATGCTTTTGGTTTTTTCCACTAACAACCGTTTCTTATAAACTATTTATCACTTAGTGTTGGTCAACGATCTGTATATTTATCGTTTGAACTAACCTATCTTCACTTATCAATTGCATGAGTAGAAATGTCTATTCAATGTTGTAGACGTTAAATTTTTTATTTTGGTTTAGGGTCATTTTAGTTTTTATAATAACTATAGTTGTTTAAGCCAATATTGCAATCAAAATTACCTGTTTAAAATTGGAGAATACATTTCGCGGAGGTGTGAAGCGGCATCTTATAAGGCTAGGGCAGCCGGTTTAATATAATAATTCGTCGATCTCTATCATCACCGCAAGCACCTCCCGTCGGCCAGCAGATTGGCTCACGTTCTCCTACAGTGGATATTACCTTAATCATATTATGTTCTTGTTTTTTATGTATACACGAATACCAGGATAGTCATATGAAGAACACGATGAAAAACGAAGATTCAATAAAGCAACTTAAAACGAAATCGTACGGTAGGTACCTATGCATGTATAAGTTAGGTTTTTGCTTTACTTCTATCTTATATTTTTTATTTACTATTACAGTTACATGAAAAACATAATACTTACTACATATATATACATTGTGTTACACCGTTCGTGGTACTTGTTATGTGGAATATCGTATATGTACATAATTAAGCAACAAATGATTGAGTATTTAGCGCTAGTGAAAAGAGTTACGGCAGAGTAAGGAATGAGGGAATCGCAATACGAATTTTCTGTAAGACATTTTGTATAGTTAAATGAGCGATAAATGCGATAAGGTGGCTATAATAAAATCTAAAGTTCTGCGAGGCTGTCGTAAGATTAATCAAATTAATCTTTTGATCTTTCTGGTTGCTTTATATCACGATAGTGGTAAATATGACTGACTCAAACACTCACATAGACACCATGTTATGATATTACTTAACTTCAACGATTACTTAAAATATGTTGGAATATACACTACATTGGTTTATGGAATATGTTAGAATTCTTTTGAGACGTAGAAAATAATTAGAAGTAAATTTAAGCCGTGTCCATATAATGTGGCGCTGGATACAGGCGCGAGCGCAAAGAACCCCGCAGCGCCGTCACTAGATGCGCGCCGCAATTATACGTACTGGCTATCGAAGTATCGACTAATCTAATTATGTAAGCACCTGACGTGCCTGTCTTAGATCGATAATTAAAACATGATTGTGTTTCAATCCGTTCGAAGTAATTAAAAGACGCACGATTTGACGTAGTAGGCACCGGCTGCTGAATCTTGAGCTGCGGGGTTTATAAGATAGTAAGTCCGAATGTAGGGAGTTGTGACGTTATTTTGATGTATCTCATTATCACGCGGCTATAACTTTGTAATTTAATGTATCTGTGAATATTTTTGGGGTACAACAAAGATTTGTACCGACTGTATTGTATTGTATAAGCTGTATATTGAAACACTAATTGTCGTCAGGTGGAATGTAGTCAAGTAAGACTTATAATGAGTAAATCAAATGCTAATTTAGTGTAGTGCTGTGACCTTTACAGTCCAATGACCTATATCCAATCTCATATAATTACTTACTTTAGTTTCATCTAAGAGGTTAGAATCAATGCCCCAACTCAAGCGTAGCAGTCATCAAGCGCACTGAGGTGGATTGCCTCATTTTTAAGTGTCTTAAGCCTCATCGGTGGAATGACAAGCAAGCAAGCTATACCTATTCTACAACCATTTTTTTTATTCATTAGTGATATAGCATTATCGTCATTTGTGATGCGCACTGCAAGGGTCTGGAATATTTTGATCGTGTCGGTGTTCCCGCCTATTTATGATGTGGGAGTCTTCAAGAGGAGAGTGAATTGGCTTTTATAAGTGAATGTGTTCAACATCTTAAATTCATCGCCACTTATCATCATCAGGTGTGAATGTTTGCAAGCATTAACTTATTCTATTAAAAAAAAACTTACTTTTAAAAGGTTGCATATACAACTCCTAGTTATTATGCTCCGAATGAAAATCCATTATAGAAGTCTTTTTATGTTCTTAGCTATCTCATGGTAACTTATCACTATTGTCCCCTCATGTGTATTTGTAACATAAGAAGAGTGCGTTCAAGTTACTCACATCGTCTGTATCTTAAGTCGATAAGGCTATAACGATACGTTTTGGCGAAGAAGAATGTGTCAAATCATTTGTTACTACCTTACTAACACTGCAATCGAACAACATTGATACATTCAATCATTGATCATTCATTGTAGAAGGGGAGCGGTAGTTTAACAGGTATGCGAAAATACGTAACATTATGCATAACTATCATCAAAATTAAACTTTGTGATAAAGAGCCCAGAAACAACAGGAAGGACTAACTCCCCTGCCTCGAACATCAATCGATATGCAATAGCAGATGAACAAAGTAGAGCAAGCACCCTGTCGTACTACTCCAAGGCAAATTTGTATGAAAACGCGTAGTCGAGGACCTCGTAGCCCGAAGATTACCGGCCACATCAGACATATATGTTTGTTCTTCGATCATAGGTATTTGTGATGTCCTATTTGTCTACATCGACGGCACGCGCTATATAGGGAATCTTAGTGCGGGGGTGTTAGTGAGTGAATATGCAAACGTTTAATTTTATTTGTTTGCTATCCAAGTCTGAATAGGTATAGTGGATGGTACCGAAGGTATTGCAACAATAACGTAAAATACCGGCGTCATCGGACATGAATGATGCCTTAACCTCAACGGCGATATTTACAACTACTGCTTCTGAGTACAAGAAGCTACAACAAAAATATTGTGGATTGTAAGCTAGACAATTGATCATTACACTATATGCTATTTAATCAATTGTTAAAACTTGACACGTTACAAACGACGCAATGTAGGTGACGCAACGCTAAAGTGTCGCTTGATTGATGATAATAATCATAACGCAATACTGGACATATGACCACTTATATCTATAAATCCGAGTTGTCTTCAAACCTGAATCGTGGAACAATACGACTTGACACACATCTAAGTACAAAACGTGAACAACGTGTTAATGATAAGACTCAAGGTAAAATTTGAAACGTAACCGTTAATTTACGCCGCCATTTTTAATTAAACGCGATGACTAAGTGCCGGGATCCATCACAGTCGGCACTCGAAGCCGATCTATTATTAATTATTATTTTGATCGATCACGCTCCGTCTTATTTCATTAAGGATCCGACGTCGAATTTTACTTTTTGGTGCCGGGGTCATTAATTGTGCAGTTTTAATGATCGTAAATAATTATTTATTAACAGCATCGTTTTGTACGGCTGGTTGATCATAATTTTGTAAACTTCGTTTCATCACGGTGATTACTTTAATAACGTTATTTTTTATGTTAATAGCCGACGATCGAGCGGACGAACTTGGCTGTAACTGATCATAATACTCGTATACACATTACGAGCATCAGCTACCAAGAAAGAGGCGATGAGCTCTCATTTGAACTGACTTTGAATCTTAGTAATCGTGTGACATATAAACAATTGTATCAACTATGATCATTTATAACACCAGAGACATCTCAGACGCGTTCCTGGTGAAAGAAAGCAGTAAACTCGTTTATTACTGGCTCTATAACACTTGAACTGAAACACAAAGTCACGTGAGACATCAAGAGCAAAATTTAATAGGTGTACTCACCGTAGCCTGTCGGTATATTTATAGTAATTTAATATTTATTAAAAAAAATTAAATACGTATAAGCAGAAAAGTGGTACACACAATCATGAGACAAAAAATAGGCATAATTTGGTTACATCTTCATATCGTCTTCAAAAGGTTCAGCGTTTCTTTATGAAGCTTGGAGTTCGTTTTTACAATAAGATTCCTAAGTTGTACGCGAGTTGCTCATTGGAACTTTTAAGCGACGCATTAAAATAAAACTTATAGGCAAAGGATATTATAGTATAGATGAATACATTAATAACAAGGATGCCTGGAAATAATAGTGTCAAAACCAGTTCCGCACAGGTTTAAACTTACTTTGTAATAGCCGGGTGTTGTTTAAAAGATGTTCTGAGGAGTTTTTTTCGCCGTTTCTTCTCCTAATTGTTTCGAAACGGTGGTAGAAGCAAAAAATGACGTTCCTAAGTGTATTTACAGAATACCTGTATGATTAAATGATTTTGAATTTGAATTAAAAAAAATCACGATTCGTTCTACAAGATGTATGCCAGCCTGCCAGTTAAGTGTTTTTTTTTTACCAAAATGCACCATAAGGTACTATCGGGAATAATCGAGGATGGTAGCAAACCAGGTAGGTAAAAATCTTACTACTATCATCATATGAAGTACTGCTCTCATCTCTGGCCCGATGCATTCAAATTTCAAACTAAGCCCAGTTAACTCCTTTCAACGGCGTACCGTTAAATTTGTCGCTGATCCCAAATCTTTGTACTCTATCGTCGGAATTATTGAACTTGGTGCCACCAACCCACCTGACAAAATTTGCCAAAGATTGAAAGTTCATTCATTTTCCTTCTCCAATCTCCTACTGTCCACTTTTAAATTTCCTTTTTGTCCATACCTGCGTGATATGTAGTGGGTTTCCTTTTGAGGTATTTCTTCCGCGTTATAATAAGGGGTTTTTCAAAAGATTGCTAAACATATTCTTCAAGGCCGGCAACGCACCAGCGTATTCCCTGGTATAGTATGTATTGCATGTTTGCCCGTCTCTAGTATATAAAAATCATAAGGGAGTCGACAAAACTGCACTGTTAACTTACAATGCGTTCCTTCTAAAATTCTTGCTTTGTTCGTTGTTCCTCAGGTTGACTTGGTCTTAATTACGGACAAAGTCAGCCCAATGTAAAGTCCATGATCAGTAAAATATTGTAGATATATCGCAAATAGATAACACCGGCAAGATAAATATTGTAGGCTCTGCGCAAAACTTCTAAGCGGTCAGGTAATTTTTTCTCGGATTACAGATCACGAGATTTCGTCCGAAATTAGAGGCCAGTTTATCCCTCAGCGAGTAATACGTTCCCGGTCCGTAAGAGAATATTATCCTTACAGCTCGACGACTTTTCGCAGAAATCAATAATCCCAAGCTTTTTTAAAGGCGTTCTTCAGAAACAAGCCTGCTTCTATCCCTGCCCAAAGTTGGAATCAAAGAGGCCGCGGATTAGCTAAGTATTTTTTGTTTGAACATAATCTAAATAATTTTCGATTAAACGAGAGATTTGGCGCGTTCTGATATTTTGGTGCTTCATTGAACAATGAGTTTCCGGGGATCGATGCTCTCGAAGTATTGCGTTAAGATAAGCTCGATTCAACTACTTCGTGGGAAATATTACTATTTAAGTACTTACCTAACGGAAAACCAAAACAATGTATTATATATTTTTAAAGTTTACCGTACTAAAATTTACTTTTAACAAATATAGACATCATAAAGATAACACAGATCAAGAGTTGCTGACGTTTAAAATAATAAACGGTGTTTTTGAATTACTAGAATTGTGCGAGAAATATAAACATCAAAATTATGTTAAAAACCAAACCTAGCGGAATATTCTCAGTTGTTCGATAACTAACACCTACGTGATGTCAGCACATTTCGCGGAGCGATCGCGGTGTGATACCGACGACGTATCGATCGTATCGCCGTGACGAAGCGATATCGGTAATTTGAACAGTCCATGAACTGTCCAGTTCATGAAGAAAGGGAATGCTGTTTTATATCGAACTTGTCATTATTTGCTTTATTTTTGGAGGGGTACATTGTATATCTAAGATCATAGAAATGGAAAGTTCGGTCGTAAATTACAACAAAGCCGCCGTTGGGTATCTTAAAGCGCATTGAACTTAATTTTTTGTATAAACAATCAATTTCAAACCATGCAAGCGAACCACGGTACAAATAAAATAAGGAATATATGTATGATTACGTTATTATTCATCTTGTACCTTTTTTTTATTAACTCGCTTTCTTGTATGTCTGTCCGGGTGGAATTTTGTAATTGATTTTAAACTAACTTCCCGATGAGCGAGATACTTGAAATTTGGACCATAGCTCTGAAATGGATGACAATGCATGAAAATGTGAAAATAGAAGAAGAATAATAATGAAATAAAAAAATCATTATACTTTTTAATCCGTTATAAAATTTAAATAAAAATCTTTATTATTACGGAACTGCATAGGTGTCACTATGTATAAAATTATACAGAATTAGTATATTCTATATAATATATAATATTTTTTTCAAGAATGTAACCTGTGCTGGGTGTGTGTGTTTCAGAAACGTGTAATACGGGACCTCCATAATTCCAAAAATTCAAAAGTATTATTAAATAATATTTCACAGAGTAAACTAATCATGTAGATATTGTTGCGTACGCTGATGTCACAACGAAACGCGCCAAAATGGCGACTTTTAAATCACACAAATATTTCGCCATTAAACATTAAATTTATCTTGACTAAACCTAATATTTTTCTACGTTATTATATTAATAATCGATAAAACATACGCACTAACACATTAACATGCTCCACTGTTTGCATTGAGAACATGGTAGAAATACTCAAGCATATAGGTAAATTTATTTGTCTATGTCATATCTTCACAATTAAACAGCAAAGGTTAAAAATATAATTCAACTGTATGCAAGTAGCATTTTATTACGTTATAAACACAAAATTATGATATTGCAAATAAAGAATTTTGAATAACCTTTAATATAACTAACTATTCATAAAATGTCTAGAATAGTATGTATTTATGTAAGTAGAAGGTAGTTGTTACTTTAATAATGCGCTTGTCGAAAATATGACGACTCATGCTTTCGATACGAGGTATTCCGACAATGTCTCACGATTACATCATTTTGTTTTTTGTATAACAAGCTATGTTACCTGAGAAGAATTTAAGGAATGTTTAAAAGCGTTTTACGAGTTTAATTTCTCTTAATATTTTACACCACTAATCGGAAATGCCCGCAGTTTGTAAAAGAAAATATTATGTAAATCATATCTTTAAAAATATCGTAAATTATAAAAAGTAACATAATTATAGTAAGTAAAAGTAAGTAAAATCCAATTAGGAATCGATCTTCATTTTAATATTTCAGCTAAATTTAAAAAATGTAAGCAAAAACTTTTCTCAGGTCTAGTGATTACAATCCAACGATGCAGAAAAATTATTCGTGTCGTTCTATAAATCGCAGGAATAGGTATTTTAACCCTGACGCCGAACTATTCCCGTTTTAAATCAACGTGACAGGTACGCAAATAGAACAAAACGTCCGTCTTCTAGGAATCCCATAAGTCCTTGCCCATAAATCACTAGTCTCCTGACAAATGGATTCTACGGGTTTTTTTCCCGCCACTCATTTATTAATAGGGCAGGGAATGTTTCGGAAAACCAATAAAATGTGCCCCGTCATATACCTGTCCACTGGCAGACAGCGTGGCTTTGTTCCTTCCCTTTTTTTTTAATTTTGTACCGCCTGTCCTATATCAAGCATTCGTCCTTTCGCTGAATATATACTCTTTCTTCTTGGATTCGATATGGTTGGTATATTTAGTTTTGAACCTACATATAATATTAATTTGGTTCTATCGCCACGATTCATACATGTTAAAAGTGTAGATTTTCTTATACTCCTGAATTTCTGTTTCCCATGTAACTATTCGTCACGAATAGTTAGTAGCGTGTTTATGGGTAAATTATCTTCTCCTTGTGCAAAACCATTATTATTAGTCGTTCTGCTATCGAAATGAAATGAAATAATATATTAATCGAAGTTGGTTTTTACAAACACATTTTGAACGACAAACTACGCCATCGCTACAACGAATCCCTAAAGTGAGTGGTCTCGGAATAAGAAGCGGCAAGAAACTCCCGAGGAGTTTTTTTTCCCACCCACTATCTTAGATATATACTGCAAATGATGCTTTGTCCCAATAGTACAATTTAAGAGCTGTTAAAGAAGCAGACAAGTCTTATAATAAGAGTCCTAAAATAGAGCTTTTTTAATATTATAAATAATTGACTTTATGCCAAAGGCTTATTTGAAGCTTTAGAGGTAACAATGCACCTGCAATTGATTTTACCGATTTACCAGTAAAAGTATTATGTGCAGTGACCGATTGACACGAAGTTTACAGGATTCCCAAGCCTTCATCAAAAAAATTTACTCTGAAAAATAAAAATAAAACTGTAAAGAAAGCTAAGTTTGCTTGAATATAGGAATAATGAGAATCCACTACATCCATATATATATTCAGATAAATAATGATAGTGAGATTATGTGTGAATTTGTATACATATCATGTAAGCATATCTTTAAGATTTAAATAATATTAAATATTATTATTTACATATGGATTATCACTATTGTAAATATTTGAACATATAAATGTACATAATTAAGATTCTGAACCTAAAATTCATTTTATATCCGATAAACGTATTATTATCGTAATGGATGATACCACTACAAAGCTGATAAATATGCAAATTAATATGATTATGCTAGAGCTGCCCAAATTAGTATAAAAGAATAGGTTATAGCGAAAGGCATAATACATGACAATATGAATTGTTACACTTACCTGTGAGTTTATCAATGAATCAACATGACATGATTCACGATTTGTGTTATTTACATTTAAATAAAATTTTCAAAGGAATTCGGTAAATGTACCGAATTTCTTTGAAAGATATGTAGGTCAAAGCAAATTCGACAGTCCGCCTTTACAATACGATTTAAAATAAGCGAAAGTATTGTGCATATTATGTCCGTATGTGTTCAATGCACCTGAATGTGTTTCGCGACTAACCTATTTTTGTGAATGGACATTTTTTTGTGTCGCTGCGTCGTGTCCGCGCACACAAAGGGCCCTTGAATTTTGCGCGTGTGAAAGAGGAGTCTCTCAGTTCGTAAGGATTGGACCAAAAATAATTGTCATTTCCTGCGGCGAATATTGTTATTCGAATAGCACTGAATAAGCGGATTGTTCTAGTGTTGATCAAAAGCGTATTGAAAGGTAATCTGGCCGTCTCCCGCTCTTATCTTGGCCGGCAACGTCTCAGTGATAGCTTTAAACGTTAAACGTTTACACACTCACACCCCTGCACTAGGATTCCCTGTGTTGCGGGTGGCATGGACATACACAATTATCACATCACATACACCCATGACCCGAGAACAAACATTTATCTGTCACATAAATATCTGCCCCGGCCGGGAATCGAACCCGGGACCCCTCGCTCGGCAGGCAGGGTCACTACCAACTGGGCTGCGGGGTTTTTGGTGATACAGACCTGCACCGGCGACGACGTCATATACGTAAAAACATCCAATTTTACAACATATCTAAGAAGATCCACTTAGAATATAAATAATTTAAGTTTAAGCTTAAATATTACATGTTTACATAGCGTTTAGTTCCCGACATGATCAGCCAACATTTACGTATAATTCGTAGGGGCTGCACAAACATATTGATACAAAACGCCGACACATCGAAATATCGAAACCGACACTCACTTATGAGAAGCAATGTTGCTTGTCAACTGTGGCAAACTGAGAGCTATTTACGAGAATAATCATAGAGGAAACGACAAGTTTTGGCTCACCAAAATATTTACTGCTGTTTACCGGCACCGAGTAGTTAGCATAAAATCAACCTTAAGAATACGTAGAGTAGAGGTAGTATACTATTTCCTAGATGTACTGGGTATGATTGCCAAGGGCGCCAAGACGCGGAGGGTAAGTTTCATGGGGTAAGTTAGAACGTGGGAGGTCAGCTAATGGCTTGAGGTGACAGGTAACGCGAGACGACACAAAGTGCATCGCAAATGACATTCTCGTTTCCTTGATGGAAGTTAATTATATCTGAATGTAAATGGTTCTATTATGTATTATGTTAAAACCATTTTATTTAATAGATTTTTAGTACTGTTAGTTATTAGTTATGTTATGCAATGTTAACTGAGACATTTATTGCATCTGCCAGTGATCATTTACGAATTGGTGATTAAATAATATATTACAAGTAATATATAATATATATATATATATATACAAGAAGTTGTTTCTTGTCTTCTTTAACATGACTATTTTTTAATAGTAACTTTTCTTTTTTTCTGATTTATTTTTCTTATTCTCATTTCTTGAATTTGAAAGAACATTTAATTTATTCAGTGTATTAAATAGTTCAACATCAACATGTACATACATACGTCATTTTTAAATACGCAAAACACAAGATTTGGAGAAGCCTCGGGTTATGACGATACTGATGATGTTTTAATGAAGGCGGTTCAGTAACCTATGAAGGTTACTTAGCAAATTTATCTAGGTGAGGCAAAATATCTTAATGAAACATTAAAATATTTTAGAATAAATTCGTAGAGAGTAAACGGTTATAACAATCCTTGTGTTTAAGCTAACCTACTCGTTTTGTATCGTCCGGAACAACGGGCAATGGCATCGCGTCGCTCCTGTTGGACTTGGTTGGTGGCTGAACTTTTATCACCAACCTTAATCATTACGGTTTTTGTGCATGGCAGGACTCTTACCTGCCTCGCTAGCCACCATCCTGCTCCTACAATCGATGGCGAAATATTTTTTAGCCGCAGAGTCCAAGAGCCAATTTCAAAGTTTACCGCTTTCATATTAGTCGGAAATATAAAGGATGCTTTCGATGTTACACAAGTTCACGGGCAGCGTTCGCCATTTACCATGAGAGGGCCTGTCTGCTAGTTTGTTATTATGCTTGTCAGCTATTTATATCGAAAAAAATTAAAACAAAAATTATAATTTTAAAAATAAGAACCCTACTTCAAAATGTTATAATTTTCACTATCAAATTGACAAGCGTCCCTAAAAAACCAAGATTCGGATCTTTAGAAGTAGATATGACAAGCGGTAGCGACAAGCCTTCATAAATAGAAACACATTTTTACATTTAATTTAATTCATTCTAATGTGACGTTTTTCATCCCGTAACCCGAGTCTCGACTATCTGGACACCTGTGTAATCCTTTCAACGTATAATATGCCCTTAATTCCGTTGATAAGGTGTGACACCCACCGCCTTTGTACCTCCATTCCATTCTACGTCAATTAAGAATCATCCTTTGTCTTCTTATGGGAGATGACACACTTTTTAACCGAGTTCTAAACTTTTTTCTAACTTAAGAAGTCATTGTTTTGAATAGTAACATGATTTAGTATGATACGTTTTGTTGTTTGAAAGATTTATTGGAACAAACGCGTCAACTCCGTACGCTCAACGCCACGGTGCGAGGTTTTGATAAAAAGTGTGAGGTTGTGAAGAAATCAAATGAATATGATTGAAATTAGTTCTTTTGTGGTTTGTGGTATGGTAGATTTTATCGATGTTTTTTATGAGTGTATTTGTAAAGAATTGAAATTACAGAGTAAATAACCACAATTATTGTCTGTTGCGGCTGAAACTGTTCGTTTGTAACTCACATGAATAGTTACTGAATTTTATTTTTTAAATTAGATGCTATTAATGAATTAAATGGTTCTGAAAATCTATGATTTAGGAAGTGGTCAACTCATCAAGTCTGTTTTAAATAACTATTTGCATAATTCAGGAATGCTTTATCGTAGCAATGAAATTCTAGTTCACGTACCCTGTAATTTAATTATAGTATGACCAAAAATTGCACAATGCAACCCTTAGAATAAAAGCTCCGATGGGCGTTACGTTATATTATTAGTAATTGAATATGTTCCCTACCATAACATTTATTTCGTACATTGCTCGACTCAAATCGTATTTACACTGATTTCAGCATTGTTATCTCGGTCTTGGGGAATAGCTTGTGGTTTATGATTTGACGGTATGTTTATGGCTTCATAAACATAAATGCTTTTTTGTTACGCACTTATGTTGTGACATATTATGAGCCAGAGAATAATAAACTAGAATTGTACACTTGGTTGATATTACATATTATGCTAACTTATTCGAAGATACTCTTATGACAAAGGGTATTCATGTAATAGCAGAGATAAAATACACAGTATGGAAGCCACCTGAGAAGACGAAAAGGTCACATGACGAAAACGAGGAAATGATAACAAGTGAACATTTTCTAGAAAAGTTTTTTATACAATACTGTCATAGGATTTACTACAAGGTGATGATGTCACACCGATAAAGTTTATTGAATCGTATACGAGTGAAAATATCAGCTAATGTAAGCATTAATGTGATTCACCATTGAAAAGTAAAGCACTCAAAACGCAACAAAAAAAAATTACTTCTTAAAATTTTTAATGATTTTTTTGGGAATTTTTAGAATAGTTTTAGTTAATTCCGAAAAAAGAAAACATAAAACGAACGCGATAAAGATCAGAATGAACCATGTATATTTAAAATGTTAGATTTTTTAAATATACCTAACAACAATTGTAGGTAACTATATAAAAGACGGGAACCAGTAGGTGGTAGAGCGGAGAACGGTCACTAGATCGTCCTTTCCAGCAGTAGAGAAGCAATTACGGAAAGAGAATCTTTTCCTCTTTCTACCATGAAACAAAAAGTAGAAAAGTGTAACAATAGTTGACACCTATAGTTCTGTACCTAGATAAAAAATAGATATTGTGTCTCAATACTTCGACGGTTGATTACTTTGATTCAGCTTCTTAACTTCAACTCTTAACTACTTATTTACAATAATGTTAATGTGGTAATATTGTATTGATAATAGGCAAAAACTGTATACTTTGCACATAACGGTAAAATAAAAAAGGCAATGTATTTTGGAAATTTGAAGCCAGAGAGATACAAGAGGTTTGAATCTGCGCTGAGATAATGTTTTTTACCTAGCTGGGAAAATAATTAAAAAGGATTTCTTTGAACTTAGCAACATGTTCTTTAGAACAGTAAAAAGATAGCATTTAAAAAAGCAATTACATTTGCGACCTCAGCGTCAAAGGACCTGGGACTTGAATTAGTGTGTTATTTTTGTGTAGGATCAAAGTGATCGCGACACGTTAGTGACGTCACTTCCGGCAAGATGGCGGCGGAGGCGCGATTGTTTGATGTGCGAGTAATGAAGTGTGCCACCTCTCCCCGTTTCCTCTTGTCGGGATGTCAAGATATCGTGACAACTGTTTGCATATTAGAAGATATTGTAAGTTTTGATATACATTGTAATTTTACAACAAACTTTAAGAATGACAGTAGCTATATTTATGTAAAAACATATCTATTTATTGTTTGACATGTATAAAACATCAAGAGAGATTATTATTTATTATTATTAGATTATTATTATTATTTATTATTATAGATTATTATTATAACTATGCACCATCATACCCAATATAGTAGTTTCAATGTAAGGTATTTATAGTGATATTTTTGTATGCGAGAAATTTCTCGCATACACATTTGTGTGTAAAAAAAAAAGGCGGTGAATATAGTTTAACATTTAATTATTTAAATGCGATAGTAACTGGCATTCAATTGTGATATTTTATGCATTAAATTGCGAAGCTTGTGTGCATTAAATTGCGATAAGGGTGTTTGGCATTAAATTGCGAAGCTTGTGTGCATTAAATTGCGAGGAATATATTCGAGTTAGCTTTGAAAGCTATGTTGACCGAAGTAAACCTGTTTAGTGCCAAGTATAGGATTGGTAATAATAGCATTAAATTGCGAGATGGTAAGAAGTTGGAAAGTCAGGAAGTCAATAAAATAATTACAAGATTAGACAAAATCAAGGATGCTGCTACGGGAAAAAAACGCATAGCTTGTAGTCGATGTGGGAGTTTAAATCATTTTGGTCGCGACTTAAAATGCCCTGCGAAAGGTAAAGTTTGCCATAAATGTGCGATTTCAGGCCATTTTCAAAAACAGTGCCGTACAAGAGATGGTATGAAAAGAAAACGAGACCAGGAGTATACAAACCAAGAGTACCGCTCAAAACCGAATAAACGTAACAGCAATTTAGAAGAAACTGCTAACATGGCTTCCACTAGCAGGCAAATTGATTATATTTTCAATGTGGATACTGATAATACAGTATTGTGTAATATAGGGGGAACGCAAGTATGTATGCTAATAGATTCTGGTTGCAACCACAACTTGACCACGGATAAGACATGGCAATCTATGAAACGGAACAGTTCAAAGGTTACTAATCAAATCAAAGATCCACAGAAGAATTTTGTTGCTTACGGTAGTGGGACTCCTTTGAAATTATTAGGTTGTTTTGACGCGGATATACAACTAAGAAAGAGATTGGAAAACGCCACGTTTTATGTAATTTCTGGGGGTACCCGAAATTTTCTTGGAAAAACAACGGCAACGGCATTAGGAGTTCTACAAATCAATATACCAACAGATGTTGACAACGTAGAATCAACGGCTTTTCCTAAATTTAAAGACGTGTTGGTAGAAATCCCGATTGATAAATCAATAAAGCCAGTTACACAACCTCACCGGAGGATTCCCATTCCTCTTGAAGCTAAAGTGGAGGCTAAGATCAAGGAACTGCTGCAGACGGACATAATTGAGGAGGTCAAAGGTCCCTCAAATTGGGTCTCACCGATTGTATCGGTACTCAAGGATAACGGTGACATCCGTTTATGTGTGGACATGAGACGTGCCAATATGGCCATCAAACGGGAGAACCACCCACTTCCGACTATGGACCAATTGTTGCCGAAGATAAGGGAAGCTAAACTTTTTACTAAACTAGACATACGAGATGCATTTCATCATATTGAGCTGCATCCTAACTCGAGACCAATAACTACATTTATAACAGGAAAAGAATTGTTTCGCTTTAAAAGAATGATGTTCGGTATAACGTGTGCACCAGAAATCTTCCAAAAGACCTTAGAAAGGATACTTTTAGGATGTGACGGGGTCATAAACTTTATAGATGACATCCTAGTATTTGGGCGAGATCAGGGGGAACACGACAACAGATTGAAAAAGGTTATACAACACCATACCCTATTGGCCCCAGCAGAACGGAGAAGTAGAACGGCAGAATAGATATATATTAAAACGTCTCAAAATCTGCCAGGCCGAGAAGAAAAATTGGAAGGAAGCCTTGCGGGAGTATATGGTAATGTACAACAGTACACCGCACACAGTAACGGGTAAAACCCCTTCAGAATTGTTCTTCCGGCGACAATTCAGAGATAAATTACCGATGGTACTGGATCTCACCTACAACTCGGAAGATTTAGAAGTGAAAGATAGAGATAAAGAGCAGAAGGAAAAGGGAAAAGAGTACGCAGATAGGAAAAGACGGGCAACCAAGTGGTGAGGCGAAACATTCTGCACCTGAAACGAGTTGAAGGGCAGTGGAAAACGATCAGTGAGACAGACGAAATTGAAAAAAAAAGACTAACACTACGGAAACCGATTTCGAGTAAATAGAAGGAAATAAATAATAATTCTATATTATAATGGCATCTATCGATTAAATTGAAAGTTTAAAATTATAAATTGCATTATGATGGTAATTGTAATGGATTGATTTTTATTTCAATAATAATTAAAGTTGATTCATAACTTAAAAAGGACGTTGATATAATCCATTGTACATGTATGTAAAAATAAATAAAATGGAAAAAAAATCTTAATAAGGGAGGGATGTAGTATATAGGTAAATTAAGGATGTGTTAGTAAACACACAGACATACAAACACGAACACACACATTCAAGACACATGTCGTCTCGGACCTAGACCCCACGCATAGTGCGAGGAGGGCAGTCTGGCCCCGACCGCCGCACAGTGAAGACGTGCAGGAGTGAGGACGCTGAGCCGATATTTACACAGTACTGTTGCACCATTTATTACATTAGTTACTACAGGTATCTACTAGATAATGACACATGACACTTACTGTATCTTCACGCACTAAGCTTTGTACTTTATGTGTTTTACATATCCACTGTATTCCAAGTTTATTCTAATTTAAAACCATCTTCCCTGTCGAAGTTACTGTGGTGTAATTATAAATGGTAATTCCCACTTTCGTTTTAAATATTAAAATGAAATAAAATAAAAATATTTTATTGATATAAACACATTCACACACGCTAGTCGCAAGGGCCCTGTACTTGGTTCAAGACCTGTGTTACAGGTACCCCGCTCATCTACCAAGACAAAAGACAGTGTTGATCAACAAAATACATTTAAGGAAATAAGTTGAAATATTCAAACTAAGCAATACAATTTAAAAGGGAAGTAATATATTACAAAAACAACATTAAAAATTTCACACTAATTATTTTAGTACATTGAGAACGCTTGTTTACCAGCTAACATCTTCGGAAGAAACTAAAAAAATTGGATTTCAGTCATTCAATTATCATGAAAATACATGCATTTTCAGTGCGATACACATACGAGTACAGCGCCCTTTATTAGCAATTCATGTAAATACACAAGTTTATCTGAAAAACTTAACCTGACCTGCTTAACTGTTCGTATATTATCACCAAGGTATTACAACAACAAATAATAATAAAAATAATAATAGAAATTTTTGATTTCCAAATTTGAGAAACAAAATAATAAAACGATAAATAAAATATAAAATCTCCCAAAACGAATGAAAATATGAATTAGTCATAGGTACGGGTGTCATCAGGCCGGCGGATTTAAATTCAATTTTATATCAATTCGGGCATATTGAGTTGTTATATAGAGTATAATCGCGTTACCCAATCCACTAGTGAGGATTACTCGCTTTTTAATAAAGTCCCGGTAGGGGGCGACGTGGGGACATTTTTACACAAAGAGGATTACTTTGGCCGCGTTTATCTGCACCTTACAGCGGGGTTCAGCCTCCTAAATACTCTTCGCTGAATGCACATGAGTTTTATGGTGTAGGGCACCTTGGTATTTGAACCAAGACGTAAATTATTTACTCCTCTCTCTTTTAGGATAAAAAGTACTATGGTCAAAAACAACACTCAAGCGAATAACACTACTATGAGCTGTGGATTTATAATAAAATTTAGTCAATGACAACAAAATTTATTATCACAGAACTGAGAGTTTTACAGAGTACAAAAAATTTTGAGCTATTCTACAAAAAAAACACTTAATAAATGCTCTTTGTAAAAAACGTGACACTAGAAGCGGGTTCTTAGTTTCCTTCTTGGCAGACTATGCGTTGCTTTTGAAACATTAATGGATCCACTTTGGATGTTCAAGAGCAACGCAGATCACATCATAATATTATAACAGATGTATTTGCTCTTTTGTAACCTAATTCTTAATCAATATTTTCAAAATCCTTAACTACATAAATCTGAAAACACTGACTCTACTTTATCTACTAAAGACTCATCAACCAAACCTTCTCACACCTTAAATTTTGAGTTTTAGGAATAAATAATTCCTTCCATGTCACAACGATTAGTTGTTGTTTTAAATTAGGTTATGCGCCCAGAGGGTCTTTGAAAATTGCGTTTTTCGATATTTGCACAAGGTTTCCTTAATATTGCATTTTAAAGAATGTTCGAGACGCGATTGAACTTTGTCGTAACGGATTGTTTACGCAATGCATATAATATTATTTCACAGTAAGTTTAAAGTTACTGCGTCTTAAAAGACGCAAGATAGTTGGGACTATCTTGTCAATGTGCTTAAGCTAAGGGGAAGCGAAAACTGTAATGCATTTGATAATCATTGAAGGCATGAAACATTGTGTAAAACCAGTTAAAGAGAAGAATGTCAGGAGCTGCAGATGACGACAAAATCAGAGCAAAATCTATTATGACTATCGAGTCATCGTTATATATATCTGTAAAAAAATGTAAAATCGTCGAATAAATTGGCGAAAATGTGATGAAGATTATCAATCAATACAGCACAGAAATTCGATATCAATGATCAGTGGGCAGGATCGTTATTTTTAGTAGGTTTCCCTGATCCATTCTGTCTGTAATCATGGCTATTAAGCATTCTGAAATTATAGATTCTATCAAAACAAAATTGTTGGAGTCGGCAATGAAAGTGAAAATAAAGTTGGTGTATTCACCAGTCGTTCAAAAATTAATGGAAGAAGGAATATGAGTTTACGTCTGACCAAAAAATGTAGTAATAGTGAGTTAGTATCAGGTGTTACTTGGCATCGCAGATTAATATATATTAATAAAGAAAAAAAAAGAAAAACATTATGCTTGGTATGTTACTTGATGAAAATCTTCATGTACTATATATTGCTAAGGCAAGTAATGTGGCTTACCATTTAAGTGTACTAGTCAGAAAAGCAATAATTTGTTGGATATAGTGCACACAGACATCTGTGGACTGGTAGACGATGAGTCTATAGGCGGCTTGAGATATATTTTGTTTGTTTATTTTCTGAAACACAGGAACGACAGGCTTTGAAATGTTTCAAGTTATTCAAAGTTCAGGTGGAAAATCAAACAAAGAGAACAATTAAAGTATTAAGAGATGATCCATTATCATTATTAGAATATTGTAACAAAGAATTTGATAATTATTTATTTAGCATTGGTGTTATTCATCAAAAAACCAATCCTTACACACCACAACTAAACGGTTTGTGGGAAAAATTCAAACGTATAATCATTAAAAAGGCTGATGTACGATTTTTTATGCACATTTAGGTAAACGTTTGATGTGAAGCCACCAATACGGCAGTGTACGGTAGTATATCAGAATCGAACTGTGGCAGCGGTATTGGGTTATAAAACTTCGTATGAGTTATGGAATAGTTCCAAACTAGATATTAGCCATATTAGAATCTTTGGTAGTACTGGTGGTACTGGTGGTTTACCATAAAGCAAAAGAAAAAAATGGACCAAATTCAACAAAATACATTCTAGTTGGTTATCCGGATAAAATAAAAAATGGAGATTATAATCCGGAGAAGATTAATGTGTTAACTAATAGTGACGTGATCATAAACAATAAGTAAGTTATATATAAATAAGCTTTTCAAACATGCGTATAGGCAGTGAAACCTAAGATGATACAACTGATTTATCTTTGCATGGCGTTTTAAATTAACCTTAAAAGGAAATGTGGGAGATGGCTATGAGACAAGACCTGCAGTGATTCAAAGATAACGCTTGGGAATTGAGTGAAGCACTACAAGATATTAGGGTTGAGCAAAGTTGAGTGTTGCGTAAGAAAAATGATACTGAAAATTTAATAATGTGCGTTTTTGTTTTAGTGGCTAAAGGTTTTACTTAAGACAAAGATGTTGATTTTACAGATACTCTTTAATGAGACGTACTATCTTCAAGTTATTATTGTTGTGAGTTTATTAAAATTTTGATTTAACACATCTTGCTGTGACAACTGCTTCATGTATACTAGTTTTGTAGGAGATCGTATACCAAATAAAGTTGTAAGTTGTAAACCAACAACGAGGGGCCTGCTGATATATTTACGAAGAGTTTATGTTAACATTAGGATATTTTAAAAAAATTGTGTTTCAAAAAGTATACGAAGCTGGAGTTTCAAAGCGTCGTAAAGCATAGGTCATAAATCTGTCAAATTCTAAAAATATCGTAGAAATGTATAACACTAAGAAGTAAGTATAATACATACCTCCGGATATTCTGGTCGGTTCCCAGCGCACGCGCAGCACAACGAGATAATCGGCGCTGGTGCGCATTGTGTCCCTCGTTACACCCTCGTTATTCAATTCAGAGACGGGCCTTGTTCCATCCCACGATCTAATTCTGTGATCGTTCTTGGAAGATGGCGACTGCCTTGCTCTTTTAGGTCATCGGTGTCACTGCCTCATTGGAATTTATATTTCCGAACCCAAAAAATTAATACAAATTAAATTTCACCCACAAAGTTGCATTACGTTATTATTATAATGTCTCAAGACGTGAGAATAATTTGTAACATACTATTATAATTTGTGTGGATAAATTCCTTCACTACTCAAATATAATTGTAAATTCTAATTAATTACCAATTATTATCTACTCTCGATAGTACTATACTATTGATAAAGTTCATGTATTAATGCTACGGAAATATGAACGATTTGTCACTTTGAACCTTTTTTTATTAGATAATTTGATATAACTCTTTGTTGTCCGATCATTTTAAATCAATTATATGTACGTAGGTATTGCTCAAAAACCATCATTGCCTTAATAGTCCAATTTATTTATTAACCAATATCATAAACAGATTTACTTATATATTTGAGTAACATAATGTACGTTTACTTTGTAATCTTTTACTCTGTATATCGCAAAGAAGCAAGAAATAAAACGTCGAAAGCAAACACAAGGTCTTTACAACTAATGAAGCCGAGAAATTGTCGTAAAATAATATAAATAACCACAGATCCACGGTGGTCCCATATGCATATCAATTTGTTTGCCTCCGCGACAACGTCATTAAATTAGCGTCCAAATTGAATCACAACTGCGACAACCTTGCCGGTGCGAGCGACGTCCCGCGAAACTTTTCCTCCTATTAATTTACAAAACATCTCCTTATATTTCGTTACTCAAAAATTAACCTTCTCATTTTACAGACAGGGTTCAACTTGCCTTCTCGTGGCTATAAGTTTGTTCATTATTTTTACATGTCATTGTGCAAGTGACATGAGAGAAAGCGACTTAAATACAAACTTTACGGCGACGGATTAGGGTTGCTATTCCTTTTGATTCACAGCGAGGGTGTATCTGGTGAAATTATGATGCAGTCTTTATTCGTGAGCCGTCGGGAGCGGTTGCAGTAATCACCGCGTATCTCCATCCAGGGGTGGGTCGTGAATAGAGCCCTAATGAACTGGATTTAGGAGTTTTTGTGCCGGCGACTCGTCAGCTTGAAGGTGCAGCCGAGCAATTATGATGGACTAAACAAACGTGGCTCGACTTGTACACACGCCTTTCAATTACTGAACCGTTACCTCAACTATCGAGCGATCTAACTCAGTAATTGCATTTGTGTATAGACACTGAGCACTCGGGCGGTTCTATACAGGTATTTCGAGTCTTAAGCCGGAGAGCGGTCAGTGATCGATCTGGAGTGGTCTGGCCAGATTGATGGGCGGTTCACTAAGCCGTACCTATAGCCTTCCATTATGTTGGAATCGCGCCGTGCCGACCTCCTCGGAACATCCAATCGTTCTTAATCTTCTTAGTGCGGAGCGGACGGAATTATTTGGAATCTAAGCACCTAATATGCTTTGATATTAAAAGGTTTCGCAATTGTTCGGGACGAACGATGGAGTTATTACATACGAGTATTTATATTTAGTAATAAATAATTAATTACCTTAGTAAGAAGTTACTTATAAAAAGTTATCAGCAATAATACCATAATATTGGTTTATATTTTTGTCAAGATCAGTCTTGGCAAAAAGTTCTGTTTAAGAACAGAAGTAATAAAAAAATATTTTGTTGTTCTATTAGCTGATAACAATAGAATATGCTCGAGATTTTTCAGACTAGTGTAAATTATGTATTGTATACTCATCAAAACAAAAAGGAATGTTAGTTTTCAAAATTTCAATTTGCAGTCGTACACAACAGGTCCATTGGATAATGTTGCGCTAATATTGTGTGCACATACTTATAAAAGTACATATATTTTAACATATTTGCAGAAATACCAACACCGACTTATTTAAACATATACTACATGTTTCTTTAGTTGTAGTATTCTTACCTCCAAATACATACCTGTAGGTACAAATCATTCAACTTTGTAGGTACATAATATTTACAAAGTATTACAAACAAGTAATAATTTATACTGCAATCTATAAACTATACCTTGCTGTACTGTTTGACTTAGTTGTGCTTGTGTATCGGAATGTAGGTCATATTAAGTTTTACCAAACAAGTGACACGACTTTGAAACTGTTAGATGTGTTTAGTACCTACTACGTGACATAAGCATTTATATGGCGCATCTATACGTATATGTGTCTGAAACACATGCATACATGTTTAAACAACGCTACAGAAGATGTCTGAAGCGCCATTGAATGTTGCAGGCGAGTGTAAGTTTTGTGCCGGACGTCAGAGAGGTGTTATTCGAGTTCGCCGGTGGAAGCGGCTGTAAAAGATGATTCTGTTCTTATTTATTTACGGCGGTGCGGCGAGCGAAGTGGAGCGAAGATGATATGAATGATAAATGACCCTCCGAGCGCCCCCTCGCGTCGCACCCCTCATTCACACGTGAACATACGCCGGTACCAAGCAACGCGGATCTGGGAAAGTCGTTGTTGTTGAGGATAATTT
The DNA here is from genome assembly GCA_003671415.1 of Megathymus violae. Taxonomy (NCBI): domain Eukaryota; kingdom Metazoa; phylum Arthropoda; class Insecta; order Lepidoptera; family Hesperiidae; genus Megathymus; species Megathymus violae. The sequence continues at coordinate 9,997,649 of PDGT01000005.1, forward strand.
TATATTTACAGCTAAGGATGTGGAACGAATTGGGATAGTTATTAAAGAAATTTGTGCTTATTGCCCTCTCACTTGTGCTTTAATGTTGACTGTACATGTACGAAAAAATATTTTGTATATTTAATTATCAATGACTTTGTATGTTGATTAGAACAATACAATTGATGAAAATTAAATATTTCATAAACTTTGAGTAAATGTTGGTTATTAATTAAGTAGGTACTTTATTATTTACATATGTAAATGTGACGCAAACATTAAGTTATGTAAGTTGTAAAACTAACTAAATAATAGTGTAATCTTATCTAGGTAAATCCTTTTATGTAGAATCCTCTTTTATTTATACTTTATCATCACACGAGAAGTATCAATCAATAAGCCATCGGCAATCTATAATCCAATCAAAAAGGTATTTCTCAAATGACTTTTTGAGTATTTAGGTTTTTTATTCGTAATTATTTAGGTTATTAAACCAACCATATTTATAAGAATTATTTTATCACATTTTTAGGCAGTTGTACCAAATTATATACTGTATACTTTATTGTGGAAAAAAGAAACCGCAAAAGAAACTCTTCTTGTTCGTCTTTTAAAAATAATAATTCAATTTTACTTACAAACTGTGCTTAAACTTTTATACAGTAACGGATAGAAAAACTAAATTCAATTTTATGTCAATCCTATTCAACGAGATGATAGGATGATACTTACAAATTGGTTTACGCCCAATCGCAACTAAACGCTCTTCATAGTAGGCAATAGTAATGAAACACCGGCGATCAATCTCAACGTCTAGCCGAAGTCATCGGAGCTAAACGGCTTTTCTCAGGCCAATAGCCGTGCATCAGCATGCGTGACGCGATGCGCGATTGGCCAACTCTTTTTGTTTCATTTTCGAATCCTTTGTTTTTATTGGTTGACACTTAGCTAAGACAAAAGGGGGGTTCGCACGTGAGCGTGCGATTTCGTGTTGGTATGTGTGTGACTGTGTGCGTTAAGGAATCGAGCTTCCTGTACATTGCGGCTCGCTTGGGACGGGTCATGTCATGTGGTTAGATCGTGCTCGGCGTTTTGATTTTAATATAGGTATGGACAGCCGTCATTGTATGTAGGATGGAGAGGATGTTTATTTCCATTGAAAGAATTGCGTACATACCTATTTTATCAGTACAGGAGTAGGTACAGCGAGAGTCGAAACGAGGCACATGAGCATATTGTGGTAATGAAACGTCTTATCAGTCGCAGGTAAGTAAATTGGGCAAGATTTGGCATTGTGCATATTGAGATAAGTATATATTTTTTCTATTCATCTGTACCTAAACTGCATAAGGTTCAGCAGAGTAGTCTTCTTGAAAGAGTTCATAGACAATAATCTGTTAATCATACTATTTCAATTATCAACTCTTATAACGGCGATCATGTGTCAGATTTGGTCCCTTTGGACTTCCCTGATGAAAAACGTGTTCCGGGTTCGATGTTCTAAAAAGATTTGCATATAGCTAAGTTAACAGCAAATCTCTGAGAATGGTTTAAAAATAAAATGTTTTATGTTTTGATTAATAATACTTACCAGTTATAAAATCAAAATAGAACGCATGAAATTTGTATTCAGTTACATTATCAGCATATGCAAGAATAGAGTTTTATTCTTAGTAAGTTTTTTAACATTTTAATTTATTTAAGGACTATAGACGCTAGGTATATCGAATCCAATAATGCAAAGTGTCTCGATTTTCGTGTCCAGGACTTTATTTATATCTGATTATGAATTTTGAATCGTTTACCAAACATACTGTAGAAAGTGGACTAAAAATGACACAAGTTCATGCACAGACGGGTTGTATGATTAATGATTGGGATTATTCAATTAAGGAGCCGGCGGGGTGGCGGGTGGCTAGGGGCGGTCTACATCTTCGCGCAGCTCGTCCGGTTACATATCTATGTACACCAAGTACAAACCCTTTAAAGTGATCTATCTACATAGCCGTTCTTATGAGAATATCGAAACAAAAAATCGAATAAATATTGTAATTATATATTTCTATATATATAATTTCTCGGGAATAGAGCCATTTCCCGGGATGAAGTAAGTTTATGACCTATAAAGTAGCCTACAACTATCTAAATCTGTTCAGAGATTTTGTTGTTATTAAACAGACAAAAATAACAGAATAATATATTTAATCTTATATTTTGATAACAAACTTACTATAAAATTTTCCGAAAAATATTCGATCTACAATTTAGGTCCTGTTACAATTTTATTATTAGTACAGATACAGTACAGCCTTCAAGCTTCAAAATAAGGCGATGTAAAGTTGTCTGCTACAGAATAAAATCACTCAGCTTTCTGCGGCAAAATAAAAACGCGTTTAACTTTGTGTTAATATTATATTGTGGCATTATTGCGCCATTAATCCCGCTGAAGGGATGGGGTTGAGCTCGTTTAATGGACGTTTTGTTTGGGAAAAACAATTTTAACGATTTTCGTTGCAAGCCTACCGGAAAAGAATAATTTTTTCCGAGGATATTTTAATACTTAATTTATGATTTTGTTACGATACCTGTTAAAAAGCTTTTGTAGCGTTAAGAAGGTGAGATGAAACAAAAATTTTGGAGTTATTTTAAGACATTTCGTGTAGGTATATTAAAATATCATATACATGAGCCAAGTGTTGAGAATTGGAGTTGTGCTCAGCGATAATTATATTTCGTACCGTTCCATTAATAAAAAGACTGTTAATAAAAATATTAATAAAAAGACTGCAAATACAATCAAGATTGCGCAAATAGGTTAGTTATATTGGAGTTTTACTCTCTATATAGGCTTGCAAAAAACATAGAATTGCATCTCGTATCCTGTTGGATTTTTACAAAGCCGGTACTGAAGGTATTAGTTTCAATTTTATCTTATAACTTAGCCGTACCTGAAAAATGCTATATTATACGAAAATATTTTTATGTATAACAATTCAGTGTTAATATAGTCTGTGTATTGTATAACCGGGGAACCCCGAAGTTTTTGGAAGTATCAAACTATTACAAAGGCAACATAACATTCAGTAACAAGATCTTACTTGTAGCCAAGCTCTGATATAGCTACATAAATGTATGTTTAAACTTTATTTGGCTGTCAAATGAGTACTACAAATCCTATTTAAAATCAGTCACCGATCCGCAGCTATATCTAAAGACTATTGGACACTTACAATTCGATGTGGGAACAAATGTTCAAGCAAGTCAATTCGCAGTTTAGACTGTATACCACAACCGTTTCGCTCACTAGGTTTAAAATAAAAATAGTCGGAACTGTTCGTGGCAGCTACGTAGGTCGAATACAACAGATAACAGATATTTACTCCACTTACCTCATTTAGGGGCAACCTCTATACAATGCTTTTAGCACGTTGTAAAAAACGTTAATTAATTATCAGCCATCCAAGCCCTGCGACTGTCGAATTACCCATACCTTGAACAGTATGTTGGTGAATTAGAAATTGGCAGTATAAATTACATAATTACATTCTCAATTACATTAATTTTAATCCATTGTACATACAATGGATTTCTTTTATCACTGACTCTTGGCAATCTTCGCTTGTTTTTGCATTTAACTGACGTCACGATATTGGTAAAACATAAAGATTTGTTTGAGATAATGAAATAGATAAACTGTACTGTACTGATAGTTGTCTATTAAAAGTATTCGACGTTTCAATCTGAATTTATTATGATCAACTCTCAAACGTTTCTTTCGAATTATCGCCAAGCTCATAATCCATGTAATATTATATAAAAATCCGTATAACATACAAAAATCATTTGTACTCCACCCTGTTAAAACTTATTACCTATCAAGTTTGTGTTTATGGACATAAGCTATCAAGAAAACATATTTACCCATAGAGTTGGCTACGTAAGACGAAATGAACATGACATCATTTTTATAAAACCAAATTGCTATCACATTGCTAACTCAACGTGGGCTGTAAAATGCTCGTAGAACTTTCATAGATAACCTGGCTCGCTAGATAACCTTCGGGCCAATGGCGACATTGACACGTCTCCTGCTCACGTGGATGATGCTCGTGAAGCTCTTGAGCTCGAGAGCCATCTACACTTCCATGCCTATACAACACTCTACATTCTTTATATAGTGTAGGTATATCTTAAGTTCTAGTAATAAAACATTATTTTAAACTTGATTATTGAGAAATCATCGGCTTTTAATCGATTCTAAATAGTGTGGAGATTCGACATTTTAGACGAATTATTTTTGTATATTATCTTCATCGATTTCTTGGCAACTACTTCGCTTATTCGTGTAATTCTTATTTGATTTAAAGTGTATATTTACGAAATTGTCCCTTCTGAATATGTGTTTATAAAGTTTCGGGTAATAAGACTTCTAACGACTTCTAACGGGGTTTATATAGGGAAAAAAACCTGAATTATTGTTGATTTACTACTACCCGTTAAGAAGTCTTATTACCCGAAACTTTATATATATATATATTTATGGGCTAAAATGTTTTCTCAGAATCTAGAAAAAAATTAAAATCACAGCGCACGCCAACTAAGTACTTTTTTACATGCCAAAATATTAATAATATAAAGTAAAAAGAAAATTTGCAGAGAGCTCTGTATATTTATAAACAAGTATGCAAAGTATATATTATAAAGCACATCTCCAAAATAAATAGCACAGATATTTCGGCACTCCCATTTACACAGATTTACATGCGCGGGTAACGAATTGATATGATGCGGGGTACCCGGACGCATTCATGCATTCGATGCATTAGCGGAGCTTCCGGGACTCCCTTCCCGTCCTCTGATTTTTCGGAACTTTTCCCTTATGCGTTTGTTGATATCTCATCTTATTTTTATATTTCGATGCCGAAACAAATTTTTGAAACTAATGATGTAAAAATGTACTTCAACCACAGATTAAAAAAATGATAAATACTAGCTAAGTATATGATATTATATTATATTATTTATCATTTAGATTTTCGTCAATGACCTCATGTTTAGGATCATTTTGAACGCACACATTGTGTGTATAATTCTTCATACCTACAAATGATAAATGTAATATATGTATTTATATATGAAAATTGCATTTCTTCTCTTGTTTTATTTCTTCCTTGCTTGTCATAAAAATGTCAAAAACAAAAAAAAAACAAATATTCACACCAATTTGTCATTAAACATTTTGAGAGCCTAAACACACTTTTTTAAGTTTCCGAGACGGACTGACGCGGGTAGACCTTGCGATACAAGGGTAGTATTTCCTGTTCCTGCGGGGAGGGGGTGGCCTTTGTGTTGCGATAACCGGAAGCGGAGGGCTCGGGGCCGGCGCGTAATGTCAACTGTGTGGTACTTTTGAGTTTCTTCGTAGAGAGCTGATTACTGAGTTTTCGTTTATGGGATTTTTAATGCGATTTCTTGATGTTACGAAATGCGAAAGATATTTTGGAGCGTCATTTTTCTGGTTATCAAGTGCAGCCAGCCTGTGAAAAATAATGTTTCGGAGTTTTTCTTAACCAGTTTTCTTCGAGTTTTAATGACAAATATTTTGTCATTATGGATTGAATGATAAATTAGGGATATGTTTATTATTACATATAAATATTAATATTATAATTATATAAATGTGTGCAAAAAGTAAATACCGCAGCAGTAGGTCTGCTTAAATTTGTTAGTTATATTAGTTATATTTACCGCTAAAGCCTGGAATAACTTAATGCGAGTGAATATTAAGTGTGAATAAGTTTTTTCTAGGTTAGTGTGCTTTAATGTAGGTAAGGCTACATCGCCACTTACCATCACATAGGATTTTATTCAAGCATTGTGTAATAATAAGCAAAAAAGTAAGGAACACAAGCACGACCTACTTACTTTTTTAAACGGTAATCAAATTTAAATAGAACTACAGTTGATCATCGTTTTCAGATTTATCTAAATATGAAATGGGATCTCTCTAAAAATTTTATATGTGGTTGACCAAATTAAAATGAATCACAAAATTGAAACAATTTAACAGCAGACCTTAAAGTTGATTTTTCACCTCCGTAACAATAACATATCAAAGATATCAATCAATCAAGATATCATTTCAAAACATATTTTTTATTATTATTAGCTTCAAACCATTTGCGTTTCACCTAAAGCGTAGTACTACAGGCATAATGCTCTAGTGCGGATTTGTGGAAAATAATTATGAATAAAATCATTTGGCTTTGCCGTACATAATTATCATAAACGCGACGAAGAAAATTTCACAATTACTAATTTAGACAGGTAATCGACGTTTCATCGTGGATTTTATTTGGATTAGTCTTCTTTAGTTAAAAAATATATGTATATACGCCTCGGTAGACAACTATATACAGTTATTAGTAAACTAGAATTTTCTATGAATTAACTGCAACTGTACATTATCATATTCCGTTATAACTTACTTATACACTCATGCTCTCAGAAGCCACTCCTGTGGGCAGCAATCAACTAAATGGCCACTTTTAGCGCGAACAATAATAATTTTAGTTGCAGCGCGCACCGATAATGGCGACAATTTCCGACGATTAGTGACCAATGGCGACGAACGATTTGCAGGACACTTGTAAAAATGGACCTAATGACGAACCGGAGAGCTACTTACGCCGCTTTAAAATAGTTCCGGGTACAGCTAGATGTTATGAAAGGATATTTATGGAAAATATTTCTTTGGATTCTCGTTGCGAGCTCAGAGATCGATAAATATATATATTTATCGATAAACATGTATATTTTACACTTCTGTCCGCATATTTTGAGTAATATTTAGCTATATATGGATATACTTCTTAAGTATTTTGGCCGTTTCCTTGGCGTTTTGTTGGTCTTTTTGTTTTAAAGTAATGAGAAAATTAAAACAGTGACAGTCGAGTGGTATATACTTCATGGTGTGTGAGGAGATCCGAGCACAAATTGATGAATGCTGATTCGATGCTGAAGAGTCTTATGTAATATATAACATTTCATATGTGGTTGGCCAACTTAAAATGAATCACAAAATTGAAACAATTTAACAGCAGACCTCAAGAGGACAGTGAATAAGTTTTTATAAGTTATTGTGTTAAACATCTTAGACTTCTTCACCACACACCATCAGGTGCGATTGATGTCAAGCGTTAACTTATTTTATCTACATAAAATAAAATCTATTATTATACCTACACCTCAGTTATACATATTAATGTTCTTTGACTTTACTATACATTTATTCGCTTTATTTTGTAACTGACTCTTAAAACTAATACAGTATATTGCTGTTTACCTTTTAACTTCTCTGTATACAACTAAAGAAGACGCAAAAGTACCAAAAGGGTGAAAATAAAAGCATAAGTAACGAAAATGTATTGATTTAGATTTGTCAAAACAAGTCGCGACTCCGTAGAGCGAGCCAGCGGAAACAGTGCTCAGCCGACACGATTTGCCCATTTATCCTACGACCACTTCAAAGGGTAAGGGAAAACTACTAAAAATGTTCTTATGTTTTCCCAAATATTGTTTTTGTAACCTATCACAATAATAGGTTCATATTTTTATTGCTTACTATGTAATCTTGCAAACGTTCGTATGTAATGTAAAATATTAGGTAATACTTTTTTTTCAAATATATAACTTGTTAACAGCTTAACTTCAGCACCGCTTGTTGGATCACGTGAATCACGTTATTTGATTATCAAATCGTTTACACCACACCAACGATTTTATTTATTCATTATTACCATGGTACGAGTACTCACTATATGTGTAATATATCCCTACAATATATACTTATATTTTCAACATACGTGTATTGTACATATTGTATTTACATACCTACATCATAAAAAACAATTTGGGATAAATACCTTTATACCTATTAAATCAATGTACCTACTATTAATCCTACCTTATAAGATGAAAAAAAAATTTGGAAAGATAAAGGCCAGCAGTCTTACATTTGGTAAATACGGCAAGAACCGGCAGAAATATTGTATAAAAAATAAGTACGGCTGAGTCAAAAATGTGGAACGAAAAAAAAAGTGTGCAAAATTCAATTTTAGTAAATGAACTATAAAAAGTTAACTAAAATACTGTTTCCATTTTACTACCATTATGTAGAATGTTCATCTATCACCTGTGCATAAAAGGGTATAGCGGGGTTGACGGCGATTGAGGCCTTCTTATTTATCCACTATGCCCTCTTGGCGTCCGAACGTATGACCTTTCTTGAAGGGAGAGTGGGCACGAATGCGTTACGATGACCGATGGGGCAAATGGGGCTAAGTTAGCTTTAGTGCTTTTGGTAGCAGGCTCTTAACTTTTTATATTTTTAACTTGGCCAAGTACAAAAAATAGTGCTTTGCGCTTGACGTTCTTTGAGACTAATGTTTAAAGTTAATTTAGTTTAAAATCTAGATCTTTTGTAATTAACTGGTAAATAAGCTGGCCTCACTTTGTTTTCAGAAATCGTAATCCTTTACGTTCACAACCGTTATCGAAACAATTTAAATGTATTTTTATCATGCGTTTTATAAAAATCACGTTTACACTATTAGGTCCTTTTTTACGGATCTATAAGAAGTTCCATCTTGACTTCACTAATTCACTAGCGGCCCGCTTCAACTGCATTCGGAATAAAAAGTTAATTATTTTTACATGATATAATGATCTTCTTCTTTTCGAATCGATATAAGTTCAAATTTTGCCCGACCAGAACTTGGCCACTCTGATAGCACTTTCGGTGGCTCTCAGCAGGTCCTCATGTGTGCAGCTATCAGGACAAGCGGAACAGGACAATAGGTGTTCCATTGTTTGCGGAGACGCACCACACACGCATGCATCGTTACCTCTCCCAGAAAAGCCCCACCTGCACAAGTTGTCTTTGCTGCAGCCAACTCGTGTTCGCAGCCTATTTAAAGCTTTCCATGTTGGCCACGGCAAATCGTGTCCAGGCGGAAGAGTTTCCGAGGGAGGGACAAAGTAAGAAAGAGGGTATCTTTCCCGCCACAATTCACAGCGTGCTGCTGAGGCATCGGATGTATCTGCAGGGGTTACACACTTCATGAAACTCTTTCTGCTCGGTAGCCTTTGAATCACTCCGGAATACAGATACATTGGGTGGCGAGCATCATTTTTAAGTTTGGCTCTTTCAAGGGAGCCAGCTATTTCTCGGCGGACGTCTGGGGGCGCAATTCCTGCCAAGGGATACAGCTTCTGAACCGGGGTCGGCTTAAGGCAGCCCGTAATAATCCGGCAGGTTTCGTTTAGAGTATCCACTTGTTTTAAATGGGCGGAGCGGCTCCATACAGGGCTTGCGTACTCTCCAGCAGAGAAGGACAGCGCTAAGCCAGTCGTCCGAAGCACTTGCGGAGTAGCTCCCCATTTAGAGCCGGTAAGTCGCCGGAGGAGGTTGTTACGCGTGTAAACCTTATTTTTAATGCTTTCGCAGTGGCGCTTATATGTCAGCGATCGGTCTAGAATAACACCAAGGTATTTAGGGTAACTGTTATGCTCGATTTTGACCCCTCGCCACTCTATATTTAGGGCACGATTTGCTTGCCGATTACGGAGGTGAAATATGCAGGATTGAGTTTTGCTGGGATTGGGCCTTAGCGCATTATTGTCGTAATAATGGCTTAGGTGAGCAAGGGCAGATGTCAAATTTATCATCATCAAATATAATGATAATACAGCTTATATTTATCTGGAATAATATACCTTTTAAATTGTAAAAAAATTATACAAATAGGTGACGTCGTTGCAGAGTTTACACTATAGGTATACACCAACTCACAAAACTTGTACTCCCTCTTTATAATGTAGATTCTGCGGGACCAGATACATTTGACGTGATAAAATGCTAGATAATATAATTTACGAATATGCCAAGCATATTTTTCATCAGTTCTTTGGTTTCCGCGTGATGTCAAACACATAATGCCAAGCATATATTTGAAACAAATCTGTTTCTTTCTTTTCTCTTTTTTCTTCTTCCTTTTTTGATATGATAGTTCATAGCCAAGTTAGGGTATTTTATTTTATATTAATTGCAGCAGTACCTATTTCATATAAGGTTATGTTATATGTCACTATTATTACAAAACGTGAATCGAAATTTGTCACAGTTTGCATGTGTCGTTTATAAAGAAATAGGTAAGAATGTAATTGTCTTTATGTTTTTCCGCCAACATAACCAGCTTAGTCTCAACACGGACGGTCCAGCAGCGCTATAACCGTATATCTTGTCTTTGTGTTGGCTATTTATGGCCACCCTTATTTTTATTTTAATGCTGATGCGACCGGTGCCGCCGTGTCTGGCCTTGCGCGTAATCTTCGAACACCCTGGCTATGTAGTAAATTTGTGACCATTAATTACTTTTTGAGAGCTATTAAAAATGTAGAATCCCATATAATATAATATTCTGTTTCTTTTTAAATCATTTTTATTGCCTATCCTTCTATTCCTATCCCCTATGTTGCAAGTGACATGGGCATACATAACGTATCAGAAGTAAGACCCTTAAACATTAATCTCTCACATAAATGTCTGCTCAGAGAATGGAGCCAGAGATCCTTCGGACAGCAGGCAGAGTGTACACTAACAGAGTATACAGTCCTCAAATTGAATTACGAATACCCTAAATTTATATTTAAACAAAATTAATAGCATTCACTCTAAACTTGCGAGAATTATTTTCACTAAGCTGAAACAGAACAGGGTGAAAAGAACGAAGAAATAAGAAAATATTTTCTAGAAAGTCTTATCTGCCATTAGTATGCATATTACGATACTATATGCACATTTCGATTCTAAATGTACAGTTCTACCCGTTTTCCATACTCATTCTCCCTTACCTCAAACTATTGCTTTTATAAGTCTGTAGGTGATCTCGAAGAGATCTTTATAAACTGATAATGCCGCCGCCATAAATTTTGTATTTTAGTGATTCTGTGTAAGTGATCGGTGTACAATGGAATATATTTATATCTTATTCAAAATATCTAAAAATTCCAAACAGCACTACTAATACTGGTAGCTCGTAATACATGGTAGGTATTACGTACTAGGTAATTCTCCACACTGTGACTACGGCAGTTACGACAAACAATTTCAACTCCAACGCTGCGATCGACTCGGGGAGTATGACGACATTCCGCTTTGATTTAACGAGAAATCTTAAAGTAATTTCAAAGAAAATCAAGGGTTGCCGCCCTTACCACAAACAATATTTCACGGCTATAAGTTTCCGATACATGAATTTTATTAACTTTCGCTCCCCACTGACGGATGGAGTGTTAGTTATTTGTTTTACGCGCCATCAATGTGCCACGGCCAGAAATTACTGGGGTGACGGTCTCAAATTAACCTATTGTTACATTACTAGCTCGCAGCGGGAATCGAGTGAGAGTTTTTTTATGCGTGCCTATTAAACTATATTGCAGGAGGAAGGAATCACCGCAGAAATTCAACTCATGTGCTACAGTCGCTTATTATGGATATGTCTTGCTGCACTTAATTTTGAGTCATTGACGATTCATTGTATGGCACGGTGTATTTTTGTAATCGAGAAGGCTTGGCGTTAGTCTAAGACGTACGGATTGGTGGATAAATTAGCGGCCAACTTTCGGTTTGGAATTTATTATGCCGTCAGATGTTATCCCACATGGTTTAACGATTGCTTTCTACCGTTACAGCCATGAGTGACTCAACGTGCCTTTAAAAACATGGAAGCACTAAAGAAATTTTGCCACCAATAATCTATTAGAATTTAACGCCAGATCACACCCGACGTTTCTTAACTCGATCATTCTCTTATATGTACTCTTGACATAAGCCATCGAGCTTTTATATACACATATAGTATATATATATATATACACTATGTCACCGATGCATATCTGATAATCGAAAATCCACTAGTTAGCTGACGATTCAATTATGCAATCGAAACACGTTAATCATATTTTAACATTGTTCTTAGAGACCCTATAGTAATAGGGTAATAGTAGTATTGATAACTGCAGGTTTTTTTAATTATATATACAACTATAGCTAGTCTAAAGAGATTTCATAAAAATAATCAGAGAAGACAATGTAAAAACAACAGAGACGGTTGTCACAATCTTGTTTAAAGCATAAGGATCTGTTTGGTTTATATTTGGAACAATGACGACGATTGTTATTTTAGCGATAATATATCCAAGCTATAGTTTTAGGATTTCGCCGGCTGTGGGACAACTGCCTAAATCATTTCGTGTGATTCAATTACAAATGGGTTGCGTATGACAAGCCTTTTCATTATAAGACATTAGGTTTAAGAAATCAATAACTTATATCGTATCGCGTGTACGTAATGAGATTTTGTAGGCGTGCTTGTCAGTGATTTTAACAGTTTGAATACGGATACTCGAATTTAATAATGAATTGTACAGTTCAAGTTTCACGTAGAAAGTTTTGAATGTTCACTATATTTTATAAAGAATTATGTTAGTTATAGCATTAAAAAATCAAACCTAACGGGGCATTTTCGTGTATAAAAAACTCGGCGCCATCCACTGAAGGGTGACTGGAAGATTTCTAACTTTACCAGGGGAAATTGGCTAAAAAATTCCTGAGCAAAATAAAATCGAAGAACAACTTCCGAAAGTTATCGAAGTTTCCAACAATCCATTACACCGAGTTTCGCAAAAAATTGACTTGGAACTTATTATTTTGAGTGAAAACGTCTTCGAGTTTCGTCGCCTCCAGATCCCCCCAGGTCGGCGCGCCCCCGTCACATTCGTTCTTGAGTAGCGACTCGACATTCAATTAATACGTGAAAGTACATCGTTTGTATCGTGGAAAAGATATTACCTATTAACTTATGTACACGTATTTAATGAACAGCCTGTAGAATTCATTTTATTATGATAATAATAGTAAAATGTGTTTTTCTCTGTACACACGGACACTTAATGTATATTAAATGAATATGACACTAGCGGTCAGCCTTAACTTTGCTCGAGTTTAACAATTAAGTATTATATAAATAAATATTACGTAGGTATAATCTACTAATCTCTAAATATTAAGAAACAAGGAATATAATCATGATTCTAGCTAATGGTATATATGTATGTGTACAGGCTATGTCCATCTAGAATACCCTCCGCATATACACAAACTCACAAAATTCGCTCTCAAAAAAATCTTTTTATATTATTAATATAGATTTTATAATTACTTTTAACGAACAAGTTTTATCGCTTATATTTTATTTTAAAATTACGTTAGTAGTTATTTTGACATAACATGGTCTACTTGTAGGGAAAATATTTTTATGTGTATTTTTGTATGTCCATGTGCTTCTTATTATACGATGACAATTACAGTGACCATGTTTATGACGAGGCCACTTCAGCTAGACGCAAGAAATGGCGTCTAGCGTCGTTCTCGCGCGATATGCTATAATTTCATATAGTTTAAGATCATTTACATCACTCTATTAATAAAAGTACTTTTGACATACTCAGATATTCACTCCTGGACACTTCGATAGAACTATTTTGATTTTTTCCTCAAAAAAAAAAATACTCAAAAAATTATAAAGCAAACTAGGTTTTTATGTGTTTTCATTAATATTGTTTTGAATTTTTATATGTTACAACACTGAAGTATATTTAAATTTTACTTCAATACAAGTCTTCGTGTCTGGGACTAAGTATGTTCTTTATATGAACGAAAATTAAAAACAACGACGGCATGTGTGTAGTAAGACGCGGGAACGAATTACTCAATTGGCTATATTGCGCGGTGCGTTGTTCACCTGCTAGTTCAAATTCGTTCCAGGTCATAATCTGACATACATTTGACAGCTGAAATGGCAGTGGCGACCATATTCAAATCATGATACAGATTGATCCTTGAGTGCAGTGTGAACATACTGACGATTTTGTATTAATGTTTAGATTGCCATGGCACAAGGCTGAAGAGTAGGAAAATGGTTTACTGGATTTTTATCTTATTTTTGAGAGAAGTTAAAGCGCGCTTACAAGTGAGGGGTCCCTTCTTAGCCTTCAAGAGTATCAATTCTGTGACGGATCCCTTAAACTATTTAATAGTACTTCAATAACAATAAGATACTCATCCTATCGGGTTCCATGATAAAATATGATCGTCGTTATTACGTCTGTCATTATTTTTATACCATTTTTTGTACGGTACTGAAAAATGTTTAAATAATAATTAATTTAAATAATAATAAAGTAAAAAATTATTTATATTTACGATTTGCAACAAACAATATTGCACAATAGGTAAATACTCTATCCTGCTTTGAAACATCTTTAACCTGTTGTCTAAATAAATGGGGAGTTAAACTACTGAATGAGGCGTACTACATACTACGCAGTACATGATGGTGGAAGGATTACTGGCAATTCAAATCTCGAAAATTATTAGAACCATTCTCTTCATCCAGGTATAAAAAATCAAGAAGATAACATAAAGAGTGGGTCCTCAGAAGCAAAAAAAAGCTAAGGAAATTCGACCATTACTGTTTTTGTCTGTTATCCTGTGTGTGGTTATCCTTCGTAACCATTGAAGCCTTAGCTCAACTAAATTACAAGCCTAAAACAATCCATGATACTAAAATCACCACTTTGAGAGGCGAGCTAACTAAATAGCTAACAAAGCTGGTGGCGGTGTAAGCGGCGTCCGTCCCGCCACAAAGGCTTTGTGCCCGCCACACTGACACGCTTTTTGCGTCGCAGCGTCGGTATCGCTCGATGACGTCCCATAGATCGATAAGAGACTCCCACTCGACGGGAATGCTCCATTGTATCCCTGACACTACCCCGCCTGAGATGTGGAAAGCGTTACCCTAAAATGTGACACGGCACGTGATACAGCCGACAGGTCTCGTGACGTCAAAGTACCAGCGATTTAACTTGGAATCTTGCGTGCGAAATAACGTGGAGACATGCACGTTGATAAGGTTATAATTTTGACGTTACAGTCAATTCGGTTTGCGAGTAATAATGAATTAATGATACGGAAACAACATACAATTAATTCGGCGTTATAATTTCTAAAGATAAGATTTATCAAATTGAAATTCAAATTCAAAATCATTTAATCATATAGGTATTTAGTAAATACACTTATGAACGTCATTTTTTGCTTCTACCATCGTTTCGAAAAGGTGCTTTAACAATGAGGAGAAGAAACGGCGAAAGAAACTCCTCAGCACATCTTTTAAACAACATATGGTAATTACAAAAGTTTAGTTAAACCTGTGCGGAACTGGTTTCGACACTAATTTAGTCCAGGCATCCTTGTCATTCATGTACTCATCTATCCTTCTTATTTGTACCCTAGTGCAAACAAAGCTAAATGCATATCCAATCCTGGAGGATTATAGATCAAGAGGGAAACGATGAAACCGTTTTTTGAATAATCCTCCAAGCTAGCTAGTAAAATAAGATTATCAGTACCTATGCAAAAATAATTAATTCAGCGGACCTACAATGAAAGGATTTAACGTCTTTCTCACATTAATTGACAACAAAGCAGAAATAACGATATGCAAGAAAGGTCAAAGTAACTTAAAGAATGGGCATGGGCACTTCTTACATCCTGTTAGATATTCTGTACGCGTTGGTAATTTCGTCCACTGATGATATGAACCCTCACGAGAAAAGTGAATTCGCTTTTATAGTTCAAGTTAGTGGGCTTACAATTCTAGAGTACATTGCCACGTATCGTCAATTATTTAATTATCATTTCCGATCGATATTTCCGATTTATCACACGCACAGAGTACCTTATCAGATATAGAAAGTATCTTAATCGATATAAAAGACTTTAAATGTGCTGTGTTGCCGTATATTAAACACGTGTTATAGACACCTTTACACACCTTATATAAAACAACGCGAAAATTACAAACTAATTTTCACTCAGTAGCAACTCAACAGACATAATATATTCACTTACAGTACTAGTATTTTTATACCCAATAAATAGTATTAACCATTTTAGTTTAGTAGCTATGTATTTTTAAATAATGTGAATATAAAAAGGTAAGATTCAAGACCGTTACAAAAATAAAAACAAAATACTTTGGCTAATTGTGAATATACGACAATGTCTTTGGTTGAGATTCATTCATGGTATTCATGGAAACAAAATGTAATCGGATATCCTACAAAAACAGTTCTTTCTACACATTGTCCGATTTAGGATTATGATTTGACCAGAACTTGGACAATCTAAATGTTCTTAAAAATTAAAATTAAAAATAATTGTGCTTATACATAGTACAATTTTGTGCGATTTAGGTTAGGTTAGAAAACTGGAGATCACGTTTTAGGACAACCGAATGTTGTATCCGTGATGATGAACGCAAGGAAGTAACTACAACGTGACACGTGACACGTGACACAAACGACAAGTCTCGTGAATCCGGCTGAGGTTGTAAGTCTCGAGATATACAGCACGTTACAAGTTCGAGATACTTCGGAATTGTTTACGAAAATTGAGTTGTGATGAAACATTTTAAGCTACTTCCATTGCAACCTTTTATGAAACTTTGCACGATTTAAGAGTAACGTAACTTGAACAGTCAAACTCTTTTGAAATGATTTTTACGTAAATTTGATTGTTACGTATATTTACATATTATTTTTGTTGTTGTTTGTCATAATGCTGAAAACTTTGATTTAATTGAAAGATGAACATTGTTCCGTCATCATGTTGTCATTCGATTGAAAATACAATGTTGAACGATTAATTGAACGATTATTTGAATTAATGCAACTGCTTTATTTTAATTGACAGGAAGCTTAATTATCGAAGCTTGGTTACAGATCATCTTCTTCTAACATCGTCATTTGCTACATACATATATTACATTTTTATATAGCTCATATTAGGTACACATCCCGACGGTGTGTGACATTGTAAATGATTAAACGATTCTCGATTCGAATCTCGTTCTCGAATTAGATCGGGAGTTGTACTGATTCGCTATTCGCTGGTGGCATAATGTCTTGAGCTTTTCTACTCTTTAAAGGAAAAGTTAAATCGATCAAGATTGTTATTGGTAAACCAGTCGTCACGCCATGTTGGCGGTGTTTGGCTAACATGAGAACTTTCACCGCTTAAATTGACCACTTTGAAGTCAGAATATGTTTCAAGACTCCTCGGTTACGAGAAAAAACTTGATTGGTGCTTGTGAATTGTTTTGATTAGCGATGTTTTCTGCTTAATTTTAGCAGTGGGAAATGCTGAGTTATTTAAAAAAAGTTCCGTAGCGTAGTTTGTAATGCTTCATTATATTACGAAATCCGCGATGTGGTAAGGTTCACTATAAACAGGGATAAAGCACGCGACACTTTTGATAAGTCTCGTGACGTCCCCAAAAAGTGACGTAAGAAAATATGAATCGGCACTGTAATCGTTTACTGAAGTGGAAATTCCCCAACCAAACTTTGCAAAAGTTTATTTTTATCAAGATTTTCTAAAAATAAGCTGTGTAGCAGCCGAAATAGAATTTCTATCACGAAACCAAACAATAATGAATTTCAAGTACGCACGTAACTTTCAAAAACTCGTGTTCCATGCACGATCCGAATCGAGACACCGAAAACGAAGGTTGAATTTCAAATAATAAGTGATTTACGATAAACAATTTGGAGTTTGTTTTGCTTTTTCCATCCTGACCAGGTGCCCCTTCTGCTTTTTAGTTAGTCCTGCTAAAAAGCAGGTCAATTGCTTCATTCAATCCGTAATGACGCTTGTGATATCACACATGTGCATGGGCCACGGTACTCAGTTGTAATCTTTCAGCTCGTTTGTCAGTTGTTACCGTAAAAAGTTAAAGGTTGATCATATGAAACGACCACGTAGCCCAATTTGTGCGACCAAGCAAAGGGTTTCAGGTTGGAGACAAACATTTATGTAACAGTACCTTCTTTCTTTCTGCTTATTTCTTGGCCGACAACGCATCAGTGATACCTATAGTGATACTAATGATGTCTACGGGCGACGGTGAGCACTTGTCATGAGGTGACTCGCCTGCTCATGCGTCAGCTATTTTCAATAAAAAAAGGTAAATGTTTAATTTCGGGTCATGAGTATTTGTGTACGTACACGCCACCCGCAACACAGGGAATCCTAGTGCTGTGAGCATATCAATGTTTATTGATTTATTATAATAATTATTTTTGAAGTTAGCAATTTATAAGATACTATCCACACGTCCACAGAAAAACTCGATGTGTAACTAGTGATTAAAGATGGACTGTCAAACGTTGCATATGACACCTGTCATGCAGTTGAAATTAATTTGTAACATGGATATAAGTACAAGGATGTAAGACAAGTACGATGAATGAATGTCAAGCAAACAAATAATTTGATTAACAGTTTGGAATAAAATTTTATGTAACTAAATTGCTTAATTAATATTTAAATTTAATTACGTAGAAAGTACAAAAGAATTCAAATTCAAATTCAAAAATCATTTAATCATATGGGTATTCAGTAAATACCCTTATGAACGTCATTTTTTGCTTCTACCACCAAATACTGATAAACTGAAACGTTTGTTTCTGTTGACGGTTTTGTAAACACAATAGAATAAAGGAAATATTGTGATATGTAGATGTGATAAAATTCATTTAAATGACCTCTACTAGGATCTAATCAAAGGATTTGATATATTGGCAACAATGATTATATAATTTGTGTATTCGCTGCTTAAGATAATCCATCTATCCTTGAGTGGTGTATGAAATCCTATCTAACGTTTAGTCCAAGCTGACCTCCCCAAGTTATAGTGCACCCTGTAGAAGTACGAGCTGCAGAAGTACGTCGAAGGTATGTTAGATCCTTTTTGTTGAAGGTTGAAGAGCTATGTATTGATCAATTTAATTCCATCGGTAGGTACTGGTCTACACATCCACATCTGCTTGGTGCTAGCGCTGCCGGTTGCTATATTACACTCTTTATAAAATCAGTCGTAAGATGCGTTTAACTTGTTTTGGCTGCAGTGTTAGAGAGCTAGTTACGCGAAGTTTCTTCACAATGTTTTCCTTCACCGATGTTAGTGATAATTAATTTGTAATACATACATTATTTGAAAAATTCTAAGGCACTGGATTCGAACTGCAGCCTCTTGGGTGGGAGATATATGTTCAAACCACTAAGCTTTCACTGCTTTATTAAATGTCAATGTTGATTTACAATTAAAATCACATATAATTACTTTTAATATGAAATAAGTTGATGCTGACAACAATCCCACCTGATGGTAAGTGGTGATGAAGTCTAAGATGGTGAACGCACTAACTTCCTTTCCTTCCTTCTTATTCACTCTCCTCTTGAAGACTCCCACATCTTAAGTAGGCGGGAACACCGGCGCGGGCAAGGTATCCAATCTTTTGCAGTGCGCACAATGAATGAACAAATAATAAAGTAATTGAAGCTTTAAAATTTAAATCAATGTTATCTTTAAGTTCTGTGTTCCCAGTCAATGTAACTGCGTGCAGACCGTTCATTGAACTCTATTTCCAAAGCTTTTCATCGGTGACCCTGAAATTTATAAATGCCACCCGATAAGGAAGTGTGACGAGCGATATTTTCCACATTTGCTCATCACGACGATCTCTCCACGCCGAGAGCAAACTTAAGTAGATACGTGCCGTACATATTTATGCGTTATTGGCGGTTTACAATTAACATAAATTAGTTATTAGTGGTGCGTGAAGAACGTGAGTCACATGTCATCTGTATGAACAGAACGTCGGCTTCATCTCACGAATAATATTCCACTTATAAACGATGACACTGCTGTCTTCGGAATAGACAAAGATGGACTTACATTTTAAGATAGGTACATTCCGAATGCTACAATATCGTCGTAACGAATTATTTTGTTGTTGAAGTAACATTTTAAAATTATACGAAATATTAAATATCGTAATTTTAACGTTTAAATTTATGCAGCCAGCAGCAATTAATCAAGGATACTATATATATATATAATATTGCTGAAGTCTCATACTTTTTAACCGTACCTATTGTTCTAATAAGATAAAATAAGTTCCTAGCTAAGACTAAAAGAACTATGTATTTATGATTAAATAGCAGACGACTATAAAGGACATTTGGAGCCCTTCCACTTAAAACGATAGCCTTATGTACAAGTCAAGGGATATTGGCGTCCGAGGTCCTACACGCACGGCCAAAGGACGCGCTCGGCAGAACACAAATACGTAATGCGATGGAGACATCATTCCCTAAATGCACTGAATTGAAATCAGGTACCCATTGGGTGAATTGGAGTAGTTCCAGGGTCGGATGTCAATTTAGTTTATTACTATAGATCGGTCGAAAAGACCCTTGGATTTATATTTCTTCAGATTGAAATGTGTTTGAGTAATTGTCAGAGTACTCGATTTTACATTTCGCTGTAAGATATTTTCTAATAATGATAATGATTTGTTAACGACCTCTATGTAGTATAAAATATCATGAAGTGGTCACCAGTGACTTAAGAGGTTTAGAAGGCCACCTTCCGATCGATTGATCTGGGTTCGATTTCGGTGCACAACTTGGATTTTTCGGAATAATATGCGTACTTGAAATCAATTAACATTCAAATATAACAGTGAAGAAAAATTCACATGGAAAACAGTAAGCTAGAGATCTCTCCATATTGGTCTTAAAACTGAATGAATTTCCCAATCTTTATTAAGTCAGTGTGGTACAAAATGACCTTAGTTTTTCACGTTGAAACAACGGTAGAACATTAAGAAAAATAAAAAAAAAACTATGTATCTCGTTATGTTTTACTCTACTTAAACATGTTTATATGTTCTTAAGTATTATTTCCTATTATACGTACATCCGTATACTATATTCCATATTATGAAACAACTGAAGCGCTATTGTAATATCTTTCTTGGTAGCAATATTGCAGGCTGAATACTCCGATTTCCTATAAGGCCTCTTGAGGCATATTACGAGTATCTGCAAACATTATAGCAAAAACAGTTCCGTCTATATTACTTATTCTATTTACTTGCTATTGTCTGCTATCTAAAGATTCAGAAGGATGTGTATGTTTTTGAATTAATTTTGTTAAATTAATGTAATTCTAGACTATCCCATAATTGGGCTGTAAAACTGAGACGAAGAAAATGATGAAATAAATTTATATAAGAATAAATAAAGTATAAGTATCAAGTATAAAAAATAAGTATGCTTTCTTTAAGCCGTTTTTGAAAAAAAGCACATTTTGATTATAAAACTAGCGAATAAGATACATATAACAATTTCAATTAGACTCAGTGTATTTTCCTGAAAATAAAAATCAATGTTCACTAAAAAAGCAATCCTACAATTACCGGTTACAATTTTCCATTCAAATAGGGCATAGAATAATGAGTACCGACTGCCTACGTATGCAAATATGGAGACAAACTAAATCTTTCATTGATTACACACTCGACAGACCCTACGGCTGAAAGGGCTCGCTTAAATTATCAAACAGAGCCCACTTGAAAACTGCAATGACACATGTTACGTTTTGGTGTACGCAGTTGTTCGACCAGTTGCAAGATTTGTTCAATTTCGAATCAGAAAAGAGTCCACTTCCCGTTCTCGGCGTACAGTATAGCGAAATCTCGTCATACACGACATTGTAATCAAACAAAATGACACAAAACCTACTCGAAAGTAACCCAACGAGAGTGGATATCGAAACAAAATTCCATAACTCTTCAATCAACGGCGTCGACGTCACTCGACACGTAAACTCTCTAGGACGCACGCAAAACGAACATTTTTCCGAACGGAACGCCCTTTTTACGCAAAACTCGATAAAAACGTCGAAAAAAATAACAGTAACATGGCGTATAATGACAGCTGGTCCACTTGAGGACAAAAGGGGAGAGCCGAGCCTCGTCGAGAAAAAAATATATGAAGAGTTAAAACAACAGCGCGTACGTGAGCGCGCGGACCGGCGGCGACTGTCCGCTAATAAATTTGCAATCGTGTTCGAATCGAACCGTCATCCAAGTGTAAATATATATCCGAGCTCCTCGGCGATGAGTGGATTCAAGCTTGCACACTGCAGCCAACCCACATTCATCACAACGCTACCCTCGACCTGAAATTAGGTAGCAGCGTTGAGAAAACTCGTTACGAATATTGCTATATACGTCTCGGGGAGAATAGCGCCGCATTCGAGTTTAAAATGCGAATAATAATCGCGCCATTCATAAAAATCCCGTGCGCGGAATGCAAGGAGAGGCCGTGTTTTACACGTTATAATTTTGAGCCGAAAGCAGGCCTGCGACTACCCGGCAGGCGGTTGTTTTTTGCTGAGTGTAGGCTCGGTTCAAATGCCGCGCACGGCCCATTAGTTGATGAGCGCACGTGTATACCCGCCCTACGCCAGACGCGCACCGAACTCGACTCGGGAAAGAGTAACAATTTTCAGCTGGAATATGAAAATGTTTTGTAGCTTACTGTAAAAAATATGTTTACTTAAAGCACCATTTTCACGCACAATAAGTTTCCCAGAACATTTTGACCATACAGGCTTATACAGCACACGTAAGTAGGCAACGTACGCTCATTGTGAGTGTACTTTGTGGATTTTATGAAGCTAGTTGAACAAAACTCTTAAAACCCCTCGCACGAGCCATAATAAAATGTACAACATGTAGCTGTATTTGCTAATGTGAAATATTAATTATCAAAAGTGTTTTACTGGGATTAAACATAAATGTGACTTTTATTTTTACTAGCTTATTATTTTAAGGTCTCGTGAGATATTATCGCCACCTCCATATTCATTTTCAACAAGCGCCGGTTTAGTAACCCTTCTCTACGATCCATCCTGTTTAATCTGAAACTTATCAATTTATCTATCTGTCGATGCTCGCTTTGATCTACATGGCTTCATCTAGAAACGAGCTTAGGGGACTATTTTTAAACATTAGTTTAATATAAACCGATCTGGCTTCTGATCGAGATCCAAGATATAATTTCACTTAGTAATGCTCACTTTTATTTCGGTCAGTGATAAAACACAACCACTGAGTACTCCAGTGTATAAACCAAAAATTTAAAATTGGCCAAAATTTTTCATTTTCCCAACACCTCGATGAAGTGAAACCGCAAGTTCAGTAAAAAAAGAAATTCCAAAGCCGAACATTCAATCTCAGTTGGAACGTGAAAGTTTGGGCGCGAAACAGCCGCAGTGCTCGAACTGCTCGAATATCGATCACTCCGCCTCAGGTAGTTAAGCGTCATATCGAGTGATACCCGTTCGACCCCTCGATGTGTGTTTTATATGAATTAATTCCTCGGCTGACGGAACTCGAAAGCGTTTTACTCACGGGCCAGATGGCGCACGGACAGATCAATTTGATGATTGCAAAAAAATGCTTCGGACTGTTTGATGTTGTTCGGCTTCCCAATACCGCTTCTTTCAGCCGTGCTTCTTTTCAAACTATATTAGTTCTGCGTGCTTCTATATCATAACTGTAGCGTTTGATGCAGATGAGGTTTTCAAAAGTTTCTGCGGTGCCACGGTCTATTGTATCGTCAGCATTCGATGGCTTTTCAGCGATTATATGGTGGAGAGTTTGAAATTTCAGATGCGCTGCGTGATTTGATTTTAAAATTGAAAACTAAAGGTAACAGTTTCCTGTTAAATTTTCCTTGACGTGCTTCTATTGCTTGCCAGAGTCCTTATTAGATGAAATTACTTGTTTTTGTCTAGTACATGTTGATTTTATCTTTACAGCCTACACTCTCGCTCTGTGTGCGCGAGTTCCGTCTCAATATCATAGGTTAATTCAATCACATTCAATTCAATCAAAATTATGGCGAACTCTTAGACGTTTTCATTCCCCGAACTGTTAATTGCTAATTACATGTGCATGCAGTAATCGAATTTAGACCTTCAAAGTGTGAAGCTGATTTTGCTATGAACTTGGTTATTTTATAGATGCGTGAGACGTAGTATTACGAATCATTTTGATGATCGCGACAAAACTGACTTTGAATTGGTGAGTTGTTCTTCAACTTGATCAATCAACAAGGGGTGACAAGGGTTGTGACTAATCTTAGATCAAACTTTGTAGGATCCCGATTTGATGCCGAAGGTATTCAAGAATCAAATGAAAGACATTACATGTCTGCTCTAACTTATATCAAACTAAAAAAAGGGAATTATGTATGTAAAATCTCCCCCTCCCTTTTAAATTTGGTTAAAAATAACAAATGAACATACCAGGCGGCGGTCTATCAGATGATATCCAATCACTATACCCCATGGATATACAACCGACTCTATGCATCCTTGTATCCAAGCGAACCTGACTCGTAAGGCGCATTACCGAACACTTGATGAAGAAAGAGTTCCAGCGAACTATAACTCGCTGGGATCCATACTA
The DNA here is from genome assembly GCA_003671415.1 of Megathymus violae. Lineage (NCBI taxonomy): Eukaryota > Metazoa > Arthropoda > Insecta > Lepidoptera > Hesperiidae > Megathymus > Megathymus violae. The sequence goes on from PDGT01000005.1 coordinate 10,022,144, forward strand.
CCTAGTTTAATACCATCATTACTTACAATGAACGAACCCTCAAATGTTTTTAATGTGTTCCAATTGCATTATTAGATAGCCAGTCAACGAACGGCTAACATTTTTGTCGACAACAGTAGAAACAACGGTGACTATCTTACATTAGGTGGTCATACGCCGTATCCAGTATTGTTTAGCTATTAATATTAAAAAATGCATATAATTAAGTTCAATTACACCTATTGTCATATAATCACCAATGTTAAAAAACAAATCAATTACAGACAATTTACAAACAATTTATTCAATTCGTTTAACTTATGCATATTTATTTGTTAACTCTGTATTTAAAAAAGTCTCGAAATCCATTTCCATGTATCTAAATTATTGTTTTAATCTTTCGTGTAAATTTCATCCATGCCTGTCTAAACTCTCGTACCTAAACAAGTGTGATGACATCTGAACATTTTTCTATTTCGACCAGACTAGGGTAGATCGGGGGTAGATAATGTCAGCGCAGAGCGACGTGTTTAATAAGCATTATCTTGTACTACCCCAACCGCGACGTGCGTTACATCATAAACTGTTCATCAGATTCGACAATTTTAATATAAGCTGCAGGAGCAGCATTTGAAACGAGCATCATGAAAGATAGATGAAATGCGGCACGTCGAGTGAGTAATATTATTATTTATTGTTGTTGGACAGGCTAAACGAAGATTTTAATGATGAGTGTGCTGAAGTTTGAGCCTGTGTTGATGTAAAGGTTCATCCATATTTTTATCTAAAATAATCTTTCCTGTTCGCGGTGCACCCTTTTGAATAGTAAATCAGAAGTATTTTATAGTTAATTTTACCTGAAAAGTTTAGCAAGTTTCTACTGCAGTGTCATAGAATCAATTAACAAGCGGCTTCTAATAATGCCGATAACATATCGGCGGTGACCTTGGAGTTACAAAAGTCTATGAATGAAGGTTACCAGTTATCACCAAAGCTTAAAACGGGATAAATATTTGAGTTACTTAAAAATCTTATTTTCAACTTACCATGCCGACTCAATTGTGGAATGAGCTTCTATTTGAGACGATCATAGTATCGGTACAGATCATAGTTTGGGGCTCCTTAACAAACCTTTAAAGAGCGTTCTGCTCTGATATCAGCATGACATTGACGATATAGTATTACTGAACTCCATAAGTTATGGTGACCAATATCCATCATAGCCCAGATATAAGACAATTATGGTTTATTGTGATGATGAAGACAGTGCCGTACGCTAAGAAATAGCACCCATATTTTTAGGACTGGGTTTTCTTATATTATAACTTTCTATTCATGCACGGATTGCAATGAAACGATAACCACACGAAATCGATTAAAACGTTTGTAAAATTAGCGCGTACAGACGCACAGACAGACAAAAATTCTACTGAAATCTAAAACTATTGTTTTGGGTTATAAAAATCGTTAATAAAGGCCCCTAAAAATATTTTTTCTCGTATATCCTTCATGTACAGAAAGCGATCATTTAAAATTTAATTATGTGTATAGATATGACCCGCGGGAACTAGGAACACTAAAACAAGAATTTATTTTAAGCAATAGGTTTCCTCTGGTAAACAACAAGCAGGGTATCACTGATCTCTCTGAACCCCAAGATCAGATATCAGCTGCGACGTGCCCTGAATTAATCCCTCCGTATGACAGTATAACGAGACGTTTCTATACATTCACACAGACATAATTATATCCATATAGTAATGTAACTAGCTCTGAGATAGTGTGCATGCTCATAGAAAGATTGTTCAATCTGCAAACGATATTCAATTAAATTTATGTAGGTTTGCCGTGACAGGGCTATGCTGTGATAGTAATTTTGGGAGTAGACTGATGCCTAGTGGCGGGACAATTTTGGTTTGTGATAATAGAGTTATATTGTTAAATAATCAATCAAATTTGAAATGTGTATAAAATACAATTGCATACCGAATTAAGAAATTTGGTAAATACAACCAATATAATGAATTAAATATCAAGACAGGCAACAAATACTTTTACTCTATAATTTTTCAACAGAATTTAATCAAGAAAGAATTTTCCTAGTATTCCTGTATTGAAAAACAAACCAGTCTTTAACACAAATCTTTTAAATTGTGTTATTGATAACTTACAACGAAAATAAAAACTGTTCTTCATATTAGCAACAATACGATTGAGACGCTTTTCGTTTAATAATATAATTGTTGTGAAATAAGTCGAATATATTTTTAAGATTTCAAAGTTGTAATTTAAATAAATTGTGTGGAACAAGTCGTCGAAATTCGAATTCCTTAAAATAAATGAGTATTTAAATGTTTTGTGACTTAAGACTTGAATAATATACCACAAAGATAAAATCGAATTACTTATATATGTTTAAAATACTTGGAGCAGATGTAGAAGAACTTTGTTTCATTTTATAATGAAACTTTTAACTTTTGGCCGTATTGGGGCGGCCTAGAATACTCCCCGCAATCCTATGCTGGTAGAAAAGGGTGTCGTAAGAGGCGACAGAAGCCAGCCTGCTTGGTGGTAGGGCTTCACGTAAGGATTATATTATCAGTATTATTATTAAGTAATTAATATTATTAGTGGTATCATTATCTTTCCGTGAAGCCTGCCTGGCTAGCTACCACCCTCCTGCTTGAGTCAGCCGCCAAACGACTCGTCGTGTTCCGGCTGGGGGCTTGAGAGCCAGTACATTCTTTCTTACCTTCTTTTCATTTCCTGGCCGACAACACATCAGTGATACCTTTGATCTAGTTTATGTCCATGGGCAACGGTGACCACTTACTAACAGGTGGCTCGTCTGCTTGTTTATCGGCTTTTAACATAAAAGAAACTTTTAACTTTTAAAACTGTCCCTAAATTTTTTTTAAAGACTTTTCTTGAGACTTCACATGTAGCAATAATGTCCATTTGTAATGGTTGAACATGTGGTTTTTACAACATTTACGATGATCATCTATTCAGTACCATCTCGCTGGGCATGAGGAAAATTAATTTGGTTTGTAAAGTAATGCAACACTGCCGTGACAGGGTATTATAGTAATACTGCATCCATTATACCTGCTTAATTATAATATATAGCTTATCTCGATTAAGACAAAGTAATTAGTGTGCACATGTAATTTGTTGGTAATATTGCCTTTCGTTCGTGATAGAGCTGTGTGGGTGTTACGTTCCAAGGAATCTCAGTTGTAAAAAAGTACGATAACGGGTTGCAGCCACTATAAAAATTAAGTAGTTATAAAAATATTAAATGTAAATATTTATTTTAATTTGAATAAAAATAATTTCAATCCAATTTTATATCGATAATAATCGTAAGGATGTCTCTCAACTTTTGCGTCATTAAGAGTAAGTAGAACTAACTAGAAATAATGATGCAAATATTGTATGACGTAGATGTACTGGAATGATTACATTACTAAATCTATGTAATTAAACGTAAACTCGTAAATAATGATAACTGACTGCAAGTGTCATTGAAATCACGTTTCACAAGCTGCCAGGCGAGGGACGCCGGGGACAATCGAAAGCCCCGATGAAAGTCGCTGAGAGATACGATAATATCGCGCTCTCGATAGCATGCGACCACTGCCCCTATCGCCCCCATCGACTCGCCAATAATGAGTTTACAAATCGTGACGGAAATTGAAAGAAAAAACTTCCCAAACGACAGATCTTATCGACCGTCCTAAACGTTCTCGTAAAAATATTAATAAAACATAACTTTTTTCACCCAAACCCACATTAAACTCCGATTCCCGTAGGAATTTATTGACAATTACGCGTCAATAAGGGGCAATAAAGGCACAATGCAGCAGTGCCCATCGATTTGAATACCAATTGTGTACAATTGTGTAAAACTGTTTTCGTGGAAGCTTATTTTGATATTGATACCAATAACACAATTAAGCATAAGTTGAATTTTGAAACTTCGCTCATTCCGATATTTTATCACTTATTATACTGATACAAGCGACATTTGGTATTGTTATCCAATTAAATTACAGATGGATACTTCCGATTTCACATCAATATCCTTGAACTTTTAACGTTAAAATATTTGAGATAGTAAAGATTTTATCAAAATGAAACCGGAATACAAATCAGATGCAAAATAATAAATTAAAACGAGGCTGCGAATGTCGCGTACAAACCACTAATAAGACGGATTCGCTTAACCTTATCTCCGATTGAGGAAATCTAAAAAACGGCTGAGCAGCGTCGGGGAGGGAAGACGAGGGGGGGACAAGAACAAGAGCCGTCAGTGAAATAGAGATAGATGAACAGTGGGAAATGAAATTCTTTGTGGCATCGCGGTCCCGCAAAAAATGCACAGATTAGATTTTTCCCCTCGCCGACGACCGAGGGTAGAGGCAATGATTTTTTATAACGCCGTCGAGCTATATATAGCAGTTTTAGTGTCGGGATTTGCTGTAACTGCCCTCTGTTTGGGAATTTTAATTTCCTTCATTATAGACGTTTACGGCACGCGCATTTGCGTATCCGACATAATATTTAAACGAAACTTTAGTGTTTCATGAGGAACTATAAACAACATTTGGTTTTTGCTTACCACCTGCAATTATAAAATGATGATGTGTTTTTGACGAATACAAAATATACCTACACACTAAATATATGGTAGTTATGCATTCAAATTGTCAACATTAAACCTATCAGTTGCCTAGTAACATAACATGTTATTTGTTACTAGTAAGTTTAGTAATGTAAGTAGTAAAATCTAACCAGAAATCCTAATTTAATTACTTGTTATCTTAATGAGAGGAAATAAATAAATTATTATTTTAGTAAGTAACCAAATAGATCTATTTAATAACAGACATAGATAGCTGCCTGACATTCAAGTTAAAACAAAATGATAGCTAATAATAATCTGTTATTTATATTTTTTTTTATTTCCTGGATATTGAGGAAAGTGGTGGTCAAGTCAAGTGTAGTCGTTACAAACTTACATATTAATTACGTAACAGTCAAGAATTCATATAACATAAAAGTAGGAACAAGCAAAGCCGTCGTCGAAAGCAGATATTGCACTTGAGGCTTATAGTGCTAATGTCGGCGGGTCACCAAATTACTCCGCATGATAGGCGTGCTTATGTCTCGCGGATTACGGACCCTCCGTAAAAAACAAGAGGGATCGGAATGTCTGCAATGATTCTGTACATCTGTTATGTTGGAAATATCGTTAGATTGAAAATCCTCGTTAGAAAGTGAGCGCTTGTTCCATAATTATGCTATTGATTGAACAAACATTTATTGTTACGTCCTAGTGATTTCTGCATAAGTCTTATATATAAATATTTGTGATGAACTTTCTTATAAAATTCTAATCAATAAACAATTTTAAAATTTAATCGAAAATATCAATTGGTTATAAGGAAATTATATCGCAAATATCATTAACTGTAATATCTAATGAGGTATGTAAAGAAGCATAAATTGGTAGGTGTCTATTTATAAAAGGAACTTAACCAACAAGCTTAGTGTAATGCATCCAGTATTATAGTAGACTAATTGACGTCTAACCGAAATTCTAAATCGAATACAAGCTGTACAAAACGCAATCTAACTAATCTATTTAGTAATTTTTTACCTAGCGGAGTACGAATTTGTCCCTTGGATCGATATAATCCTACCTTGGTGTGTCATTTGGGGTATAATAAAGCCTCGAATCCACACAAGTGTCTCAACAATTTGTTTGCTCACTTCAAAGCAGTTTTGTTAGTACTGAGCCTAATTTGGCTTCAGATTGAGGGGTGATTTTCTATTAATTATTATGTAAAATTGTTAATTGTTTTATGTTGACATTGAGTAAACATCCGCTTATATTTTATTATACATAAAAAGTTTCCTAACAATAGTTTATAATAAAAGTATAGTAGAGAAACTTAAGACTTATTATTTTCCGAGGTACGTTTCATATGAAGCAAGGCCACGATTGGTTGCAACTTCTACGGGTAGTGACGGGTACAAACAGGGATTTTAATTGTCACTATCCATGTGTAAAAATACACCTGGGACTGATTTAAAATACGACTATCCTTCTTTCGTTCTGCTGAGTATAGTAATCAGATGTTCACTTACTGCAGTAACAGTTAATAGATTTGAAACAAAATACAGAAATGTTTAAAAATAGGACTGAAATAAATATTGTATATTTTTTTAAAGTTTTGAATGTTGTTTTCTTTGTTATTCTTCTTTCATCAAGTTTCTGGCTCATCGAGAAAATATTTTTTACTAAATTCCACTTGAACAAACATAAGAAAGCGATTATTCACAACTCATGTAAATGAACTTACAAAAGTATACATCAATAGTAGAAATTATGTTCCCAATTAAGTACAAATCCCACGTTTTCCGGTTTAAGTTCGAGAAATGAAGTTGTGTTGTTTATTTTTGCTAACAAAATTTAGACTATAAATTACCTCATTAAACTCAGACAAGTTGTTCGCCAGCGGGGGAAATGGGAAAAAGAGATCGTTTCCCGAAACTAATTGCCAAACACGATAATTAAAAAACAGACTCCTTCGTTCACGAACGGGAAAATAAAGAAAATGCAAAGTGTTCATCCGTAATTTCCATGATAAAAACTTCTCGTTTTTTCGTATCGTCCAAAATAGCCATTGTTTCGTGAGCGTCCCGTCGTTTTTTTTTCTTTGACGTGTCTCATTTTCATCTTTATGTGAGACTTCGCGTTGTTTAATAAGATATGCAAATCGCGTCAAGCGGGGAACTGTCACGTCAAACGTAGCGTCTTATTTTTAATTTCTTTGCCATGTACTCTAAGGAATTTTGTACGTCTAACATAAAATACGATTCGATAATTTGTCTATTATGTAAATGGACTGTCGCGTCGAAGGAATATTTTTTATCTATCACATTTAGACAAAAGATACATTGTTGAAATCTAAATTATCTGTATAACGACCGCTTCATGAAACTGAGTTTTTAAAATTAATTGATTATTTTTCACATATTTTATTAATCGACTTCAAATAAATAGGCAGTTCTTTGATCGTATGTATGTCCAGCCATTACTCTGTTGTGTATGTACCGATTTTAATGAGTTATTTTTTTCTCTTTGTTACCTCAGAACTCCATCATTTATTAACCGTTTTGGAAAATTTCTTTTTTGTTTTAGAGGATTTACTTTCGGCTTGGTCCCACTTAAATGTTAAGAAAAAATATCATCTTTAAGAGTGAACAATAAAATTTCACCTTCTCAAATTAAAGTCGGTTTTTATTTGTTAAAACATTTACTCGTTTATTTAATGTCTAGGGAATAGCGCAGAGGTTTTCTCGTTTGAATATGGTGAGGATGTAATAATTAACTTACAATATTTGCATTAAAAGTGGAAAAATGAGATGCTTTAATAAAACCCGACTCAAACTGAAAATTTACAAAGTTATATTAAAGAGAAAAAAGAAATTCAAATAAAATATTATTATATTTACTACATACTGAAAAGTTTCAATTCGGTGCGAAGCCTGAAATACAACAATACTTAGCAAAATAAACACCTTAATTAATATCGGAATATAATGGATACTAATAGCTAGCTAACTAGTAGCTACAAACTATCTATTTAGTGCGGCACAGATTTTAAACATTTCAGTATATAGTGCATATAATATTAATTAATAATTATCATTGATAATATTATATTTTATCTTATTTTTTTTGCTTTTTCGTACACTTCAGTCGTTTTTCTTTTTGAGGTCAGTTCAATGTCAGTTCAATAAAATGAAGAAATCAATTTCACATACAAAGTAATACGAATATTTAATTTCTATCTCTATACTTTTTTTTTACTCTATTTCTACTGACTATTAAATAGTGTTGTATAACAAATAAAAACTTATGATTAAAAATTAAGCCATCTTTCTAAAAATTATCTGAACAATGATTAAAAATATTTTCAAGACGAAAAACCTCATCTTTAGATAAAGCATTTATTTGACTGCGGTCAGGTGGCTTTAAATAGCCAAGGTGCAATGAAACTGAAAATAACACGGCCTGGCATTCTAGACCCAAGTAAATTGTTTTCTTATTTTTAATAATTACCGGGAAATTCTGATTAAAACACTTCAAAGGCCAATGGAAAGAATACTTTTCTGTTCTTTGTTACAAGCTAAAATCTATTCCTTTTTATAAGTCGTAAGTTACAATGTTACAAAGATGTTGTCGTCTGTTCTTATTTTAAAGAATCTTTTTTTATATTAGGTACTGACGATAACAACTTCTCGCATCGAAGCTTAGTTGAGTTCACCTGAAATTAATCGACAAACCCCGACTAAACGATGACATGAGTAAGCAGTTATATACTCGTAGCAATACTACGACGGCTTAGACCACTTCCCTGTGTTCGACATTGGCATTAAAATATAAAATTGTATATATAGAAAAAAATAAGACATTAAGACTTCTCAAATTGGTTTTCCTAAAAAACCGAAATTCCACTTAGTCGTCTTATAATCAATGACCTCAACGTTTATATATGTATGTATTCAACAATTGATCTGTAACGGGTACTCACGATTTTTTGTTTTTTATCTATATTTGTACTCAACTCGATTATGGTCACGGAAAGACTGTGGTGGCGGGCAGAAACTCTTTACAGAGACTAAACAGTTCAACCTGATAACTTTACGTCTAGGTCGTTTTGCGTTCATAGGTACCACATCATTACATATGTACGACCCTAATTACATCTTCACCTAATGAATATGACACTGTTTTCACCTGACACAAACTAACCACTAGATGCTACGGTTGAGCTAAATTAAACCAATCTTCTGTGTAATTTCTTCTCTCGTATTGGCGTTCAGTCGAGATCGCCCGTGGGGTATATTAATTAATTCAACGTTTAAACCAACTTCAATGAGATATTCTACTATGGCTGATTTCTTCGGTTTGTTTTTTTAACTGCGCTGATTTGTTCTGTTGGGAGTAGCCCATTGTCTTTGACCAATATAGGAGCTGCTGCAGCTGCAATCAACTTTATTAACCCCGGCACTGACAATACTTTTAGGCGACATTAGGTAGACTGCCACTTTTTATGCAGTGAAAAAATAGCTGTAATGTTACATAGATAACAAATCATTAGTGCACAGTCACAATTACAGTTAAAATGCATAATGTCTGCGATGATATAAGTTTTAAATCATAAATACTAAACATTCGTTTCATCATCCTCTATCAAATTATAGAGATAAGATTATTACGAAATTTTTACCTTTTCAACTCTTCGTACTCTTCTTCTTTTGACAGATACAAACATCTTAAACAAATTCAAATTTTCTGCCTAGAAATGTAAGAAATATACAAAGTGCAGCGTATCTGCAAAAATCAAAATTAATTTAAAAACCAACTTTACGCCTTTATTCTTTCGACCACTGAAATTATCTTCATGACAAATCAATAAATATTAATTAAAATTGTCATTTCAACTCCACAAATATCAATAAGGTCGATAGTTATGACTTGCAAGGAGATTACATGAGTGTACGCGGTTCTATAGAAATGTTTGCTTTGTAAGCCAAGGAGCTATTGAACAGAGGTACGATTTTATTAGCGACTACACAGTATTTTTTATAGTCGCTAAATATTCGAATCTCTTATTACTTTCATATATATTAATGTATGTAATATACTCTCAAACAGACCTGGAGTTACTATATAATTATTATATTAGTATTAATTAGATTTCACTATAGAATACTTTCATTTACAAAATTATCAAAATTAATCTCTCTCAATTTGTTTACTGTAATTTCAGGTATTTTAATGTTTAAATTACCATATCGGCATAAAACACCAAACATGTTTATTCATGATTGGGATTTTTATCTCCAACTTAAAACTTACAACTACAATTTTTTATATAAATAGAGTTTATTTAACAATACCTGCCAGTATGTTATTGAAGTAATTCTTCTCGTACATCTCGTAGTGCATTGCTGGTAGATAATTGTAATAATACAATATTATGCAATAATATAATCTACTAAATAATTATGTAATTGAATATATTAAATTATTAAGTATTAATTATGTTAATATCCATTTGCTGCCGCCAACAAATGAAATCTGTCGTTAAGCGCGGCGAATTAAAAGTCAAATCACCCCAATGAGGGGCGGATGGGTAAATAAATAAGTAGCCCGAATATGGTGGGAGCATAATAACAGACGGCAAACAGCATCAGAAGCCTGAGATAAAATCGTATTGCGTTGTCAAAAATAAATGAATCCGAGGATTAGTCGGAGACACGGGCAGCCGCGCAATATTGTCACTGGCGCCCAACGTGGGACAATAATAAGCCGCTCAGGGCTCTAGTCGGATAGAACTCGGTGGCCACGCTTTGTGCAATTATTGGGACATGTTATTAAATGCATAATTTTACGTCTGCTAAAAATATATTATTAAACTAGATACCGCCTAGGCTCGCGCCTTTGTAAGAGCCGTATTCGGCATCGATGCGGAAATGTAATAATAAGGCTCTAAATCTGATCATTTATAATCATCGGATTATATCCGATATAAGCACACGAATTATAAAGTTTATTTACAGTATGTTGAAAACCGCATCGAAAAGGTTTGGTAATTTTAACGTGATGCTAATAAAAAGGTCAACGACGGTATACGTTACGTAAATTCCGTATTGAGACAGAGTCGAAGTGAAAGGAAAATGCGAAATTTGTAACAAATTTGAAAAAACAAAAAATTCGAAATATAATTTACAAACTCCTATAGACTCTATAAAGCATATAGAAGCATTCTGCCTCTATTGGTGCATTGTTATTCTTCATAATTAGTGCATTAGCTTCGATGGAATTACACAAATACTTTATACAATTTCTGAATGAATACTTCCTTTCAACTCCGCTTCAGTGAAGGTTAAGCCTCAGGTGACGTGTCTACATCACATAGAAAGTGTTTTTATACATTATAGTTAGTCTTATTAATTTAACTTATTTGAACTACCATTGAATTCGTAGAATATGTTGTTATGTATACATGACTTATATTTTGTCAATATTAGATAACGTAAGTGATATTACGTAAGCAAGGTATATATGAAGTCTAGAAACCTTTCAAAGCCCATATAAACTATTACTTTTGGTAGGTATTTAGTATCAGATTATCTAGATACTTTTGTCGGCATTGGCAGCAAGTGAGCGGATGAGATAAACTCCGCGCGATTTCGCCGCAAAGAGAGGGCTCAGTGAGCACTATCCCAGTTTTATTCCGATCGAGTTTGCCTCAACACCTGATGTATCCACTTTATTTTTAAGGTATTTTAAACGCATTTTATCTAAGTGTTTAATTTCTCAAATCCACGTAGATGATGCTATATTTTACTATTTAACATAGATAAAGTATAAATCAATAGGTTTTGATCATTATCGATAAGCAACAAACCATCAACTTTGTTAGAAAATTATTAAGCACCCTGATTCCCAGTTAGCACTCGTTGCACTAATTCAACAAGATGGTCGAGTATGTTCCCAGCCTTCTCGGGTTCCCCATACTTAACAGAGTGCCACTTAAACTTTATAATCAACCTGAAACTTGTAATTTATTCATGAACATGACAACATTTGAACATTTAAGAAAGAAATTGTGATAATAAATAGTCTCTAAATACATTTGTTGAATTAACAATGTTAAATTTTGTAGTAATGTTGGTTTGTTATCAATAATTATAAATTTATAACTTATGAGATACCGTAGGTACCTATTAGAAATGATAGAATAAGCGGTATCTATGTTATATCGACAACTAGGTATAAAAATAATTGAACCGGCATTACTTTTACCTATTCTACTTGATCGGAATATTTTTTCCTTAATTATTCATTTCCTCTCCACTACATGTTAATAATTTCCATAACGCGTAACAAAATAATGAATGGAAAAAAGGATGTTACATAGATTGTACTCGTAAAATATGTAAAAGAGACGTCAAAAACTGGAATTGGAAAAGACCGCAATTTATCAATGGCGTGTCAAACAGTCGATCGGTTGGGCGTCATTTTTATCCTATTTGCGTATAAATAGTGGCGTCGCGTTCCGACTCGCCGCTAATGATACGGAAAATGACATCTTATTTCGACGCGTAAATCGAAGAAAAAATCGTTCATCTCTCGCTCGTCTGCATGAATATTTTATAGGCGCGTCAACAGCGAAATGACAGGTTTTATCGTTTGAAAATTCGTCGAAAATTGCGCGAAATGACGCGATGATATTTTTTATTTCGTGAGAACATCCTTCCGCCAATCAGGCGCGCTCATTGTGGCCTCACAATGAGACCTCTCCCTCGAGACGTCTATTGCGTAATTTTTATTTAACCGACGTGCGCAACAGTTTATTTTTCGAATGTTTTAACTTTCATATCGTTTAACATTTAGTAGTTACTAAGGCTTTGGATGAATGGATGGATGAAGCATGTGGTTTAGTTGTTTTTGATACGAAAACAACGTTACATATAAGTTGAAGGTGTTGATGGCATTTTTTTTTTTCAATATTTGTAGTAAACCTTTATATTGATTCAGTAAACTTATTCGTGGACGAAGCACTAGGTCACGCACTTAATAATATTTCTATATGTAAAGTTTGGATTATAAGCCATTACATATTAACGGACCACCTCAGTCTGAGTTTTATATTTTCGTTCTCGTGTTACGTGCTCTATACATTATCTACCAATATGCCAATCTGTTTTGATCCGTCTCTTCTCTAGCTGTCTTTATAGACGGTCTATCGTAACCATAGCTTTTGTATTCTGAAAGGCATTATTTTGTAACAAAATCGAGCAAACTACATTATGTCTCTGAAATGTGAAACAATGATTATAAATCGGTTCTGCGACGAACTTCGCAACATCAAAGGTTTATTGAAATAGCTCAATAGCAAATTGGGAGAATGGCGTAATATCTTTATTAATCTATTTAATTGCTTATTAACATTTCGAGATGGCTTACATGTGTATTGGGCGTGAATTAATCAGAAATGCCTCGTGGCTTTGATCACGAGGGTGGAGTTTGACATGTGTTAAGTACTTAACGAAATCTTACACGCAATTAAACCTTGAGTATGTTTCGCTTATAATAAACGGTGTATCAAATCGAAATAAGCGAGAAAACTTTCCCAAAACACTCCAACATAAAGCAGAAAAGTAAAGCTATAGTCACAAAATGTTTATACGTATACTGATGCCGTACACTTGCCGTATCAAAAGTGCATCATAAACCTTGAAGGTTGTCAGCAGTCGTTACGGAGTGATCCGCATAAGTCGAGACATATTTCGTAAATTTGTCTCAGTGGGGAGGGACGGAACACCTGCCGTAAAGATAAGCCTCTGATGTCGCGTAATATTCCCCTAAAATAACTTCTTACAGCCTCCGGTGCCGTGGCGACGAGCTACCCTCTTGTACGATCGGTTATTGGTATGCTCAGACTATGTGCGGGCGTTATGTAAAACAAGGCAATCGAGGAAGGAAGATGTTCGTTCAGTAATCTTATACGTGCGGCGCGGCATAGTTTCCAAGCTGGAGCTTCGAGCGGCAATATTGCGAATTAATTAAGGAAGTCATTACGCGCCGATAGCGTATTAGCCTCACGCATGTCGGGAAATTGCCGACACAAAGGATATTTCCTGCGTTTTCCTCGATTTAAAGCAATTCATGGATTTTGATTAAGCTCCCGCTGCTATAGCGAGATTATTCCCCTTTCAATGCAAATAATGGGTTATTTCAAACACCGTGAAACTGAATTCTATTTCCTTATGCTATTGATTTTACGTCAATGCACGGATAAACCCTTAAACTGAAAGTGAAAATGAACTTTCACTGTTTTGACCTGTAGGTGTTTCTGGCGTATTTTATGACGTAGGAATAGTATACCGTGTTAGATAATCAATTGATTTATAATATCGATTGTACATACGCGAGATATTTATATGCAGTATCTGTTCAAAGGGAGTTCAAATCGGAGTGTTCAAAAACAATAAGTCAGTTGTTTATTCGATTCGATAATTTATAATGACCTAAATTACATTAGTTTGTAAGCCACTTGCATGCGGGCATATCACAATAGGCGCGATAAATACGAAACTGCTCATTATAGGAACGAGGAAATCTTCCGTAGTGAACCAACTCTAGATTGCCGTAATAATTATTTATTCCGCTCACTCGTATCCAACGGGGTTGAAACTATTCAGCGAAGAAACGCTATTTCTCGCTGGTCAGATAAGACGTTTGATTCTCCCCATTTTCGACCCGGACTTTAATTATGGCTTCTGGTTTTGTGTAAAATAGTTGGCTGAGTAATTTAATCTGAATCGGTATTCGGCAAGCGCGCGGCGACGAGAGCCGGGAGCCAATGAACTGAACGAGGAAAAACTGAGCCAAATCATGCTCGCTATCATAATTGTTTACTGGAGCAAACCTTGCGATATACAGTAGATAGGAGCAAAATAAAATGAGGGCAAAAAGGTTATCTCACAGCTGATAAGCAACTAAATAGGTATTCGTATGTCTTAATCCGCTTAACAAGTTACGCTTTGTTGGTCAATTTTTACAATGGTATTCTAAAGCGGTATTTTAAGGTGGAAAGTTTAGTGGCATACTCGAGTTATGTAAAACCTTCCAAAAACCGAAGGGTCTCAGTCAATTTCGGTGGAAGCAGCCACTTATCCCACTACCGACTGTAGATTTTGATTGACACGAGACCGCGCGTGGCGCTTAAAACATTTGTATTTAAGTTTTGTAAAAAACGGTACTTTCACGTTGAATCACAACTTACATAACTTTTAGATACTCATTGAAATGTATATTTTCAGAAATTACCACTGCACTTTAAAACCCAATCGATTTTAGATAACATAAATATAAATTTATAATATAAAAAATTAATAATTACAATAAAAGTAAATTTGTAAATATTTAAGTAATATTATAACTATTTCTGTAAAGTGTCATTAATATACTTACTATTGGTACTTGTTGTACTATAGTTGTGCAATTGTTATTGTTATTTGTTACTCGTATTATGCTAAACTTATATATTATTGTAATTTATAATAATTAATTTGTATGACAGAAAATGCTTAAACTATGTTGTTGTGCTTCCGAAGCGGAAAAGGTTCCTTCATTCATTCATTTCCCACATGAGTGATATGAGTTGTATGTCTGATGTGGTTTCATATAAGGATATTAATTATATTAAAAAAAAACAGTAATATCCAATAAAAAAACCAAGGGTAAGTATAAAAAAATTAAATTAATATAAGTAATAGTTCTATTTAAATACAAAATAAAAATGGCGGCTCCTTATACATCTGTAATAATAGGTGCCCGTTTGTGTGTGTGCGTTTGAGTTTGTATGTGGTGTTCAAGTGAAGTTATTATTTCTCAGTTTTGTCAGCAGTAGAAAACAAAGCTATTATACTCATAAAGGATTGTAGTTCTCTTTTCCCGTTTTTCCCTAAATCAAAACTGCAAACGTGTTTTGTTTACCTACTCAACCGCCCCCTTATTTCTTCAGTCGTTGAACTGCATAACTATACGAAGCTCGAAACACCATATAGCGCCGTAAAAAATAAGCGCACATCAGACTCAAGCATGTAATTCTAGCGCACTCTTCCGGCCCGAACAAAGGAGAGAGGGTAAGAACACGAGTTACTCGACACCCTGTACCTTACGCAGATTTGTTTCTCACCGTCTCCGGACGCTCCAACCAAAAACAAACTTTACCCAACTCACACAAGTTTCCTTTTCCCTCGCGCCGGATGCTCTCCATCAAACATTTCATAGCCGCAAGACGCAGGAAATTCGCGATAGTCAAATTGTAGTCTTACGGGGTGTGTTACCATTAAATTATTACATTTGCAACTGTGTTGCCGACATATAAGGCACTATTTGCATTACAACGGCGAGAGGAAGGGTCCTTAGGATATGGCGAGTACACCACATGAGGACTGCAAAGAAAAATGTACCTTTAACGACGACTTGCGGATTCTGGGAGTCGGGAGATGAAATAAGCCGTAACAGGATGTCATTCAGGATAATGCCTCTTTCGCTTTATTTTCTTTTCAACACATTAAAGTACCAATTTGTATTGAAAACGACATAAAGATGAATAATATTTTGATATAAAAGCTCGATTACGGCAAGTACGGACGAAATGCCAAGATTTTCTCGTCACGAAACCCGAGTGAAGTTATTTTTAGAATATCTTCGTTTTCGATAGCTCCAGCAGCACTCTAGTAACGTAGTAATTCAGTCGATTTATCCATTCATCTGTTAGTCCTAAACTTTTTACTTTGAAAAACGTGAAATAATGAGTTGACACTAATAAAGTCTAACGTGAAACAAGACGATGCAAGCAACCTTGATGTTTCTATGTGCAATATAAGCGTACGAAGCATTCCATCATCTATCATTCCAGTCATTTAGCAGTATATATTATTTAAAATCCATGTAGTTTTATTGCTGGGCACGGGTCTCCTGTCATTAAGTGAGGGGTTAAGGCAATGGCCTTCTTCCACGGCATGTCGTCCCGCTGACCAAACGCGAGTTGGCATATTTCAAATACATTTGAACTAGAATTAGAACGAGAAATACCCTAGTATTCTCAGGTATGCAGGTTTCCTCGCGATGTTTATCTTCTCCGAAGACTGTAGTTTTATTGTAGGAAGGTTTACTCATTCAAGGACTAGAATTCCCTGTGTTTCGGGTGGACACGTACAATGTAGAAACCATAAATATCTACGATCCGGAAACAAGTAATTATATATCACGTTAATGTCTGCCACGGCCAGGAATCGAACACGGGACTCGCCGCTCAGTAGGCATGGTCACTACCATCTGAATTATAAGTGTCTTATATACGTCAAATAGGACAGTTGTCTTATGTCAGGTAGGTCACATTTGTCCATAATCCGCAATAGCGTACGTTTGTGACCTATTTATTTGACCCGGAGTAGCCAATAGACCCCGGGTGGACTGTCGTACATTTATTAAGAGCCATACATGCTATAACATCTTTATATAACAAATAAATGTTCTCACACACACCCATACTAAAATTCGGGATGCGGATGGCATAAACGTTCACAAATATGATATCACAAACAAATATTCATATGTCACATAATTATTTGTCCTGCCGGGAATCAAACTAGAGACCCCTTGCTCGGCAGACGGTAATCCTGCTAACTAGACTGCGGGGACGTCATATAACTAAAATTCGATGTCATTTTTTGGAAAGATTAGAATTATATCTCTATAATGTATAAATATATATTTATAAATAGTTAGTAGTTTGGCCGTATTGGGGCGGCCTCCCAATCCCATCCTGGTAAAACAGGGTGTCGTAAGAGGTGACAGAAGCCAGTCTTCTTGATGGTAGGGTTTCGCGTAAGGATTACCTTATCATTATTATTATTAAGTCATTAATATTGTTATCTTTCCGTGAAGCCTGCCTGGGTACCTACCACCCTCCTGTTTGAGTCAGCCGTCAAACGACTCGTCGTATTCCGGTTGGGGGTTGAGAGCCAGTACTTTCTTTTTTACTTTTTTCTCATTTCCTGGCTGACAACGCATCAGTGACAACTTTCGTCTTGCTGATGTCCATGGGTGACGGTGACCATTTACATCAGGTGGCTCGTCTGCTCGTTTATCGGCTATTAACATAAAAAAAATTAAGGTCATAAGAGTAGTCACAATTAATAATAAATTTATCGCTTATTATGTTGTGTAATCTCAATTTAAAAAAGGTAGATACATTTTACATCAACACTTAACCATCAATTGTCAAATCCGCATTACAGATCTCGCTGCATTATTGTCAATAACTATCGATGTTATTGTACTAAAATGATAACTGGTTTAAAGTATTGTTAGTATGACATTAACCGAGAC
Organism: Megathymus violae; assembly: GCA_003671415.1. Lineage (NCBI taxonomy): Eukaryota > Metazoa > Arthropoda > Insecta > Lepidoptera > Hesperiidae > Megathymus > Megathymus violae. Next base: position 10,040,121 of record PDGT01000005.1, read on the forward strand.
AGCACATTATAAGTCAATTCTAAGTTCGAACAGTATTTCAAGACGATGTATGCGAGTCATTACACCGGAAACTTGCGTAACTTAGCCAAATGATCGCCGGCTAGACACCACACAAACATACGATACGCCCACAAAAACCCGTCTGCAGGTAAAAAAATCGGTTGTGTGTGTAGAGCGCACGTGTGTGAGCACTGGAACACGGGCTTACTTACAGTCGCCCCTCGTGTAGCTACTTGTAGGTAAGTAGCAATCGCGAGTCCTTTGTTCTAGCAGCTGATTGGAGCCGGGCCCGGAAATGCGTGTCACCCACCCCCTCATTGGTCGGTTTCATTTTCTTAGCGCGAGAGGGACGCAGCTACGCTAAAGTGTGTAGTTAAGGATAGCGATCTATGTGTGTAAAACGGGAGGTAGGTGTCACGACTTGCTTGTTTTGCTCGTTCGCTATGTTTGTGCCGTCTAAGATGAACTATTTGGTGAATTGGTTCTAGTTTACAAATTGTTTTGATCGCTGTTTCTCATCCGCTTTGCATTTTAGCAAATTTTTTGGTTTATTTTGTACTTAATGGTGAACTATTTAGGCTCAATTTCAAGGTTAATAAACCATGTTATCATGAATGTAATAAGACTGATAAGACATGCTACAATTTTAGATATTTAATTCCATCCCAACCTATAACCTATCTACATCACTAGATGAAATTCCTCTAAAATCGCCCATAATTAACCACATTGACTGATTGCAGGTTAGTAGACTTCAGACACCTGAATATTAATCCTAGAACCATCACGTATGCACGAGATTCCTCGATGTATTTTTTTTCACTGCAGAAAGTGATTTAGTGCGTAAACATTAAGACACATACTAGAAGGTTTTATCTGCCTTGGTAAGTCTTAAGTATGGCTTACGAAACTCGAATTGAAATAAATTGTTTATGTTGACTTTAGAATTGTCAATTATCATATTGTAAGTCGGTAGTGTGTCGTAATCTAAGTGCACAAAAATAAATAAGTTGGAAAATAAGATTTCTAGAATTTAGCTAAGCTCATTGTGTTCACAAACATAAAAATACATTGCTGTTGTTTTGTACGCAAATAAACTGTTCCCCTAGAGTGACTGTGATCGCACCTCATTGATCACCCATTTAATATAACAAAACCGGTCGCCCATTATGTGTATTCTATGCCAATATATCGACCCAGGTGTATAGATCGTGGTCACGGCTGAACTGCAGGAAAGGTTAAATTGTTGATAGCACTACATTAGATATTAATACTTACCCTTATTACAATATAAATGTTCACAACACACGCTTATTTAAGGTTAAAATCGTATGTGCACAAATTATTATAACGTAGAAAAATCTACTAGAACCACTTGAACAGAAAATTGTTTTAAATGTTAAATTTATAACTACATAAAAATGTAATCAAAATGTCCTCATATATTTAAAACCTTATGAATTATACAGGATGTAGAGTTACAAATAACTAAATTTTAAAGAGAATAATTGATAATTACCCATTTTATCTTTTTCTAGGTTTTGTAACTACAGCGTTGTAATATTTTAGCTAAAAAAATTAAAGTAACTAATAAAGGAAATATTTATGAAATGTTGGATTCAGTAAAATATAGTAAAGAAAATAGGCAGGACAGGCAGCGACCGGCTAGCCGGCTAATCGGCACTCTGTCACGGAGCTGTCACGCGCAGGCTGGCACGCGCCGTGGTACGTGAAGTGCCATTTCCCAACTGCGCATTCTACTCTGTATCCTATTCTATTATAATTGAATTTATTTAATTAAGTTAATAAAACAGAACGTCTTGTTTCACCGGTTACTCGCCAACTTTGCTTTTAATTTTGTCTCGAATTACAGTGCCATTACAAAAAAGGGGTGACACTGCTATCATTACAAAAACCACTGCAATAGTACGTATAGTGTACACTATATACACACAATCTCAGAAAACAAAAACAAAAATTTGCAAACCGTTATTCTAACCCTTTTTTTATATGTTGCTATTTTCATACGGTATGTTACATAAATTCCTAATCGGGCTGGGTATCGAACTAGGATTATTGTAGTTTATTTATCGACGTAGTCTGTATCTTACCATCGTGGGTCCCAAACATTTCTCTGTATTTACGCAATTTTATAATTTCATTTATTGGATTGCTTCATACATCATGATACCAATTGATTTTAATTAAAATTGCTTTTGCAATAATAAAAACTAAATAAATGAATTTAATTTATCTTAGCGGCATCTGTGATAGGTCCGCAGAAAAGACGAATGGAACGTGATCTTGTCATTCTGCATGAACAATACACCTCACTGGCTCCTCAACCAGTGTACAAATCTGCCTTTAATCTGTAAGTACGATAACCGTTCACATTAATTAAAATAAATAAATACATTTATACCGACATTCATAATATTCAAGAAGTTTTTGAATTAATACACTTTAGTACAGTAACAGAAGACTTTCTAAGCAGTACCACAAACGAGTACAACATGTAGAATATATACTTAATCTCCAAATTACTTTTATATATTTCGATCACCGCTGCCCTCTATGTCGTTCGAGGCAATTGATCGGTACAAGTCTATACAACAGCTAGTTTAACATTTAGTGTAAAAATCAGTATATCTGGATTATTTTTAATTCTCTAGTAATGTAAATATGTATGTGAGTACGTATGATATAGCTTGTAAAAAGGTTTAGATAGAGCGATATTATTATCACAATTCTAAAAATTTTTATACTTTATATTCATAACGAGAAAGATGTTTATTTATAAGCAATTAATTTCAACACAACCCAATTTTACTGTAATAGAAAGAAGTGAATCGTATTCATAACAAAGTTAAATAAACAAAGTTTCGCATAAGAAAATAAAGAATTATCTAACATAACATTTAATTTGCGACCGCCAGTTTTTAGACAAAATAGCCTCTGCAAAATAGTACTCCTTACAAAATCGGTATTAAGACTATTATTTCACTGAAATTTACGAGATTGCCCCTATATTTACTTTCAGTCAAGTTTCTTTGGGTACAAGTTGATTAAAACAATTTATTTATAACTTGTTACATAACCAGTCAGTCAATGTCCTGGGAGAACGTTTTTCACTATATGATTAGACGTACCTAATGTTTTTGAGAAAACTTTTGCAATACATAGATCAAGCATAAAACTTTTTCTTTCGTTGTTCGTGAAGGCAAAATAGATTGCTTTGTTTCAAATCGAGAATAAACAGGAAAGCTTTGACCTTTCTTTACCTGACTTTCAATCGTTCTTTAAAAAATCCCAACTTAGTTCTTTGTAATGACGTAACTTACGGGAGGTCTTTTAACACAAAAAATACTCTTTAAACTTAGTTACTTCGATTGTTGATAATCGATATTTGTATTCGATTGTAAACGCACAATAAAACGGGGGACTCGTTTAAAAAACAGGTGTCGTATGGCTGAAAATTTGGGCACTTACAATAGAAAAAGCCTTTGATATGTTTATCAACCCTTTAGATTTGGGGGCGGCCTTTTGAAAAATGAACAATGTTGGTTTACGAATGAGCTTTTCGATGGTTATCGACAAAAAGTCCGAGGTTACTGACAGGTGAGATGTCAACCGATTGAATAGAGCAACCGTCGACTTGAATAGTTTGTGGTGGTTTCGGTAAGTTGACCCGAAAAGATTGCACTTTGTAAAGAGGCCATTGACATCATACACACAGGTAGTATTCATATCAAACAATACTGTAGGTTACTATTTTTTACTACCTATTGATGGACTGATTATTAACTTATTTGTAGTAGGTATTTTATTATTATAAAACTAATTAACACGACATATTAACATTTTTGGTGCAATTAAATTATATTTTATTATAAATTGAATGTTTTCTAAAGTACAGATTATTACAGCATGCCTCGTGGACAAACTTTTCTTAAAACTAAATAATTTTATTACTAAATTAATTTATGTTAATGTGATGTCTTAAAATTAATGGTTTATATGCCAGGATATTTTTCACTTAAATACATTTATATAAAGTGTTTGTATTTTGGTTAAATATTTAGTATTAATAGTAGAATATTATTAGAATTGGAGTTATATATTTTATCGTCAAACTCTCCTATACATTTACTACGCAACATTATATAGCATCATCCTCTAGTTTCACAGTTAGACATTTCCATTGGTTTTTCTCTCATTCTATTCGGTATCCTCAATCGGATTAATAGTTTTCGGATGTCTGTTATTTCTTATTTATTACTATTAATTTGTAATTATTTATGAGTATTTGATTATAATATTTGATTATATTTATTAGTATTTGACGACCCCATAGCCCAGTTGGTAGTGACCTTGCCTGCCGAGTGAGGAGTTCCGTGTTAGAGTCCTGGCGGGAGCAAACATTTATGTGACAGATAAATGTTTGTTCTCGGGTTATGGGTATTTGTGATGTCATATTTGTGTATATCCATGCAATCCGCGACACAGGGAATCCTACTGCGGGAGTATAAGAGTGTGAACGTGTGTATATATATATATATTCTATGTTAAAGCCGACAAACGAGTAGACGAGCCACCTGATGGTAAGTGGTCACCGTCGCCCATGGACATCAACAAGACCAAAGTTGATGCTTTGTCGGCCAGGAAATGAGAAAAAGGTAAGAAGGAAAGTGCTGGCTCTCAAGCCCCCAGCCGGAACACGACGAGTCGTTTGGCCGCTGACTCAAGCAGGAGAGTGGTAGCTAGCCAGGTAGGCTTCACGGTAAGATAATAATATCAGTAATAATATTAATGACTTAATAATAATACTAATAATATAATCCTTACAAGAAGCCCTACCACCAAGCAGACTGGCTTCTGTCGCCTCTTACGACACCTTGTTCTAACAGCATGGGATTGAGGGGAGTTTTCTAGACCGCCCCAATACGGCCAAAATTATATATTTTATTATTATTTTTTAGGTTTCCGTAATGGTAAATGTAACGTACATGTTAACGGTGATTTGTGGGACACAAGTCTTTCCTCATAATTGAGACGATCCTATGTCGTATGTACTCCATCAAGTATTGCACGGATTGGTTATCTATCAAGTTTTGGGCTCTTCATTTAATGAAAATAAATTCAACCAAAATTATAACTAACCTCTATTCTAAATCAATTTTCATCAAAATTATTACCTCCCATTCTCTCTAGTAGCACTCCTTTAATTCAACGGGAATGACATTTTTTAATATGATGTGTATTTTAAAACGTATTTAATTTTATTTTAAAATGTTTAAAAATTAACAATTGATAAACGAGCAAACGTACTATCCGATGGTAAATGGTCACCACCGTTGTTGAAACTCCGTTACACCAAGGGTATTACCGTTGCTTTGTCGGCCAATAACGAAGTGTGAAACTGGCTCTAAGATAAAGCAATTGGTGGACACTAAGAACAGTGATTACTAACCAGACAAGTAAAGGACGCTATCGATGTGTATGTCCAACGTCGGGGTTTAACTGCACTTATGAAGAAAGGAACCAGTGCTTTTGCCTCGGTATTCAGCAAGGTGCATCACGAGCCGTGGATTGACTCGAGGAAGAAAATTACTCCGTACAGCCCTCATATCTCAGTGTTTATAATTATCTTTTGAATACTAGTACTAATATAGAAACACTTTTAAAATATTAGAATGGTACACATTTTACAATATAAACACAGTATAAGGCTTGCATATTCTAATAAATGTCTACAGTAACGAGATGAAGAAACACGTAATGACGTCGGTCGGCCATCTTGGAACAAACGGAGGAAGAGCGTGGAAAATTATCACGACACGTTCGTCTTCTGCATTGGATACGTAAGGAAGCTGCAACCACGAACTAAACTTGAATACGATATATTTTAATACATCCCCTTATTATATATTTATTCACTTCTATTGGAACTCATTAATATACCTATTGTTATTAAAATTGTATTACTAAGTTAGTTTGCAGCAATGCGCAAGTAGGTATTTACGTTGTATAATAAATTCATAACGATTTTCATAGAAGATAGTGCTGCTAGAAGATAAGGAAACCAAAAAATTGATAATCTCTACAACTTAACAACATACACGTCGGTGTTTTATATATATTTTCACTCGTATAACACGAATTTTCTTATTCAAAAGACGGTGCAAACAATACTTAAACACGCATATACTCTGCCTCCGAATAGAATACTGCAGCTAACTGAAATAGAATCGAGAAAATCTCACACTGCTTCGGTATTAAAACAAGTGGGGCCCACAAAAGCGATACTGTAAAAAATGCACTGGAAAATACATCGCGAAGTTTCTGTTGAAAGTGAGGTAACGCACGGAACGTTGCAACTAACCAACCATGGAGGTAAGGAACGGCTGTATGGAAAACGCGAGAGCGGATATAAATAGGTAATGTATAGAGTGTGAACTCAATTTATCATAGTATAATTAATATATATTTTACACAGCTGTAATATTTTGAGGCATAAAAATTCGGCAAAAATATATTCGTCTTATGGTAACAGTGTATAATATGTATAAAAGTCTATTGATACTCGAATGCCTGATGCATAGATATATAAATAACAATGCATCACTGGACCAGTTATAAACTAAATCAAATGTACAGAAATAATAAAATATAGAATGAATTACGTTTATTAATTTTACTTTTTGATAACATATGACACTTTAAAGGAGGACTCTTTCACAAGTTTGACCTTAGTTGTCTCTCATCTTAGGAACCACGACATCTATTTGAAAAATTCTTTTACCATTTGAAATGTACATTATTCGGGATAGACATAGGCTATATATCAAGTGTATATGTATCATAATAAATTGTGGATCCCGGAGGATGTCGAGACGAGGTGCTAATTCTAAATAATTTGAAAAATTAATCGGGTTTTAAAAAAAACTCACTGCCTGTGAAGTAGTAATATAGTGATGAAGAAATTGAATATCTTGAACTCAATAAATTATCACCGATAACATATGTTTACTCACAATAACACTCCATACCATACTGCTCTTACTTATATCCTATTAAAATATGAAGAAATGTTTTAATCCTATCTAGCAGACTTACAATCAAAACGAGACGATGTTTCTGTCGGAAAAAACTTTTATGCCATTTTCAACTCGCTCGTCGCTTCCGCCTTACGTCTCGCCTTCAGCGCTGAATAGCCGGTGTCGGCAAGGCGAGCGCCTACCGCTGCATATTTATGAACCGCCTCAAACACTATAAATAGTTGATACGAGCCGCGGCCTCGCCGGTAATGGAGTAAATACAACCGAGACTCTGTAATTTGCGCTGGATGTCAAACACTGCTGATGCATGAAACCTACACGGAGAAACGGCATTTTTCAGCAGGTGCCTATCTAACAAATAGATAATGCTGTGAGCTTTTTGCCTAAATCATTAAAATTCTATATATAACAACACTAAGGAACTTTCTAATTTATAATTACTTCCTTTAGTACATTAACATGTGAGTAGCTTTTCAAACATTATTAATTTTTGCCTAGAAGTGCTTCCAAATTAAAATATACATAAATGCCCGATTTCTATTAAAATACTGTAAGCAAAAGATAAACATGTTATCCGCTGTTTCAGACGCGTTGTGTAAAGCCCGGTAAACGTTGGGGCCGACCTGCCGAGCCCACTTCGCCGACGCCTGTACGGACCGATATAGCTTAGATAAACGTGCACATAACTATGCAAACTACTTCTCCGAAGACAACGTCGACTCCAAACGTCTTAACTTCCCGAGTTGAGCAACCAAAAGCAAGCTTTAACTGCAAAGGTTTAAAGCTCCATTTCTCATTAGAAAGCGGTCAATGTAATATTCACTAAGGTCGTATCGCTCGACACAGTCCACCATTAGCTAGGTACATACCTGTAAGTGTGGTGGGAACGCGACGTGAATACGGTATGGGCGTTGTAGTGAGCCTAAAAAATTAAAGCCGCCGACGATACTTAGAATGCTAAATAAAGATTTGAATGCTTCAGAACGCTCTCCGCAACTAGATGTCGACTTAGGTGTGTCACGTCTGCGGGTTAATTTTTTTGGTTCGAAAGTCGGACGTGCTCGGTAACTTCCTTTCAATGTAAAGTGGGATCGATTAATGAGCCCCAGTTTCAAATTGCCGTCGGGTCACACACCTATTTTATTTACTTTTTATCAGAACCGCTTGTCTATGATGTTTGTTTCCTTCGCGTGAATATTGAATTAAATTTAGCTATTTAGAAATTTATGGGAACATTAAATAGTGGAGTACGTATGAGGAAGCTAGGCACAGAATACAGCGCGTCCAATAAATCAGATTTCACTTCGCCTCTGAGATACTAATGCTCGTGAACGTTCAATAACATAATTTTGGAGAGACAGAGTACGATCGGCCAGGCTACGTTAGCAACGTTGTGAACAAAATCAATTTTCTGGGGGACATGAATGCTAGTGTACAATTCCGCTTTATCTGCGGGAGGCGCCTGAGGTAGCCGGAGTCAGGGTTCAATGGAAAGCGGGCGATGCGGACGAGTGGGAATTTTAGCGAGGTATGGGTTAGCAGTAGTAGTGAACTGGGCAGCGGCCTGCGAACGTGCTAATCTGCGTGGAGTGTCGCGTGTGATTGGGCAGACGTCGATGTCCAATTTTCCGGTGGCGCGGTGCATTAGTTGGTCAGACAACAGCCGCCCGCCGTCTGTCGGATATATTTGAATACCTTTAGGACACGAATGGGAATTATAAACTGTCACAGTTCCGCGGCGTCCGTGCGTAACTGTCACGATTTATATTACCAGGTTTATTGATAGCCGGTGTTTTTGTGACTTTTATCCTTAATCACGGGTTTGTTAATATTATTATATTTACAAAATCTTTAAAATAAAGGGCAGTTACCTTTACACGTATACTGTTATGAGGTAAACAAATTATAAAAACACTTGATAAAAACGAATAATATTTTTTTATCGCGAACAATTTCCTTATGTGAACATAAGGGTCATGGTTCCGCAAATGAACCGAGGATGCACTATAGTAGTGCAAGATAATAGTTATCTTATATGTAAAAATTAATTCTAAGAGACTAACTAACCTTTCGATCGATTGGACTTTAATTTGTGGCATATGTACGACACATTACTCAAAGGTTTAAAAACGTTGTTAATTTGTTTTTTAGTGTTATAGACGCTATAAAGCATAGACGATTTCTATAGGTAGTTAAAATCAAAGCAAGATCTCAAACGCTTATTACCTTTTTAGAAAAAATCTACAACAGATCCTTAATGTCAATTTGTATTCACAAATACATCGCGTAAAATAAACTGAGTAGCGTAGCATCTCTAATGATTGTTTACGGAAGGGGCCAGTCGCCGGTAATGCAATATTAATGCAATTCATTAAACGCTCAATTCAAGCTAGTGCCCCTTCGCAGCTCTTGCTACGGAATTTTATTTGATTTACCTTGCATTCTGTTTGGGAAGTAAATCGTGGAAATATAATAACAGTATGCTTCAAGCGCCAAATTTTATTTGTGTGCTTTGAAATTTGCGTGGGTAATGTGCCTTTGTTGATTGTGAATTTAGTATTTGAAAAAATTTTATTTGTTATGGACTAATATTTCCTAAAGAAGTACATGTAGGATTCTCAAGCAAATAAAAATACAATTAAAACAAGGAAGTGAGCGCATGTCAGCTAATATAGAGTTACTAAATTTTAAAAACATTCACGAAAACTGAATACGTAAACGAACCTGAATAATAATACCTAATATGATTCAATCATATTTAAGTGATAGATACCAAGTAGTAAAATTTGGTGACTATAAAAGTGCCCCCCAACCTTTAGTCTGTGGAGTACCACAAGGTTCGATACTCGGCCCGTTGCTTTTCCTAATTTATCTAAATAATATTCACCAGGCTGGCTTGCAGGGACAGCTAACTCTCTATGCTGATGATACATGCTTGTTTTACTTTGGTCACAATCTCAGTGATGTTGTTAAATACGCTCAAGAGGACCTGAATACTTTAAATAAGTGGTACCAATGCAATCTTTTAACAATAAATATTTCCAAAACATCATATATAATATTTAGTACCAAAAATAAAAAACTAACTGGCAACAGTATATTATGTATAAATGGCCAAGTTTTACAGAAATCTAAGCAAGAAAAATACCTTGGTTTAATATTAGACAGCAAATTGACGTGGAAAGAACACATCCAGCGCATAAAAAATAAGTTATCATCTCTTGTGGGATTACTACACAATATTATCAGGTTCATTCCAAAAAAAGCTCGCCTACTTATATACAATGGTCTAGTTAAACCTCACTTGCTTTATCTTGTAGAAATATGGGGGATTGCGGCAAAAACAAATATTAAACCATTACAAATACTGCAAAACAAAATAATTAAAATATTGTACCACTATGACTATTTAACACCATCTACAACTATATACCAGGAAACAAAAATTATGAATATTGACCAACTATATAACTATAACACATGCATACTTATCTACAAAATAATCCACAAACTAACACACTCACATATTACATTCTCCACTAAAGGAGAAACAGTAAAACACGCATCTCGTCGCGCACACCACCTTGTCTTACCTCATTCACGAACACATCTTGGTAAAAGTACATTAAAATTTGCGGGTGCACAACTATATAACTCTCTTCCCAAAGATGTTAAAGATTCGGGTTCGCTCGGCATTTTTAAAAACAGGCTACGTGCTCATATTTTAAGTTATTAAGTGTGTACCCAACGTAACATTGAATCTAATTAAATAAGTTATTAAATTAATTCTAACTTGGACCATAACCCATTCTACAGAAGCACCGAGCGAGCGAACCGGATGTTTTTACGGACTACCCTCATTACTACTTTTATACAGTTCTCGATTAGTGAGTTTATTAATTGTATTGGTAATGTAATGCAAAACTACCCACACCGGATATAACGTGCAGTTTTAAGTAATGTTCTCATGTAAGTGATAAATATGTATCTCAATGACAATTAAAGATCTATAAACCGAACCTTAGTAAATTCTCAGTGATAATATTTCACCAAAAACATACCACATTGATAATGAAAGAATCATAACATATACTGGGGCGACTGGAATTAATCTTGGCAAAACCAAGATCGCCTGCAGGTCCTATTATACCGTTGAGTAAAAATATATGAGGCAAAGGAAAAGAAACCAAACATATGCCGGGTAAATATTTGGACTGTTAAGACCGGCCGGCGTGCCCCGCTGCGTTACGTCACATTGTTCTCCGATCGATTAGCCTTCCCCATGACGTCGTGTTTCATAACAGCCGCGGTCCGACCCTAAACTTAATGCGACTCTTACGTAATGAAACTTTCGTCACATTTTTTATTTAGCGTTACAAGAAACTTTGCCCTCCTAATTATAACCCTTGCGAACTTCCAAAACGTTTCTGTTAAGCCAATGTTATTTCACAGACGAATTTGGAGCAACCGAAGCGAAGTTCGTATTGCAATCGACATCGTGAGAACGTCTCGTGGGTTTGACTCCCTGATCCAGAAAAACATATTTTCTACAAAAAAATAAATCTCCAATTGCCGGCCCGGGGGTGTATAATAGTGATTGAACTAACCTGTCAGCCCCATGTTAAGTGGTTTTGAAGGAACCTCACGACTATTGTCCGCATAACCAGTAGCGTGTTTTCTCGGTAAATGTTTGAATTGGTACCGGTATATTTACTGATATTATACGAACGGGTATAATAAATGTGTGTTTTTATTGAAAATTTCACGTCTACGTGAAATATTTTTGTAGGACAACTAATCCTTTTTTAAATTTGGCACTCTATCAAAACTGTGAAGAATATTACTAAAGTAGTACATTCACAAACTGCATAAAGTACATTTTAAGTATATGAAATGATTGAGTCAGCAGTCAGTAATGATGATAAGTTGAACCTGCGCGAATGTGAATGTGAATTTACATTTGCCGAGCGTCTTCATATAAATCATCGGTGTGAGTAAAAAATTGACTTACCTTTATAATACCGCTCATCATCGAACGTCTATTCGATTTATCATCGAGCGTTCGCATTCGATATGAACTCTCAATTTCAATCCAGCCGCAAGTCGCATCCAAACGATTCAATCGCGCATATACGAGTATGTTCCTTTGTCCGCTCTCACAATGGCGCGCCTGTACTGCGTGCTATTCAACAGCCACAAAAGTCTGTTTTCGCTAAACTCCTTGTGTGCTGTAACATTGACCTATTGAGCCAACAGGTGAATCTCACAAAGCGTTTGTTTGGGTGTCTCAGCTGAATTAACGCCCTTTGCCCGTCTATGCTACTCTGCACGTATTCGAGTATTTGGTGTTGATATGTTTTGAATTTAAAATGCAATTTATAGCATTTTGTACAGGCTTCAATATCATTGATATAATAAATATGTCACTACATTTAATGTCGAAGATGGATTTTTCATGGACAAATGGCATAGAAAAACAAATTGAATTACCTACTTTCATTACACATACTCGTCACAAAGTGTTAATTTAACAAGCGATTTTACCGCTTCCTTTATGGTCGACAACGCACCTGTAAAGCCCTCGATGTTGTTGCTAACATCGATTATCATAACATAACCCGTTAGCCTTTTGGGGTTTTTACTAGGTAAAAAAATATTTCCAGCAGTAAGATGATCAATTAACCTATGAAATAGTGGCAATCCTGTACGATCTGATTTTCACTGATCTTTTTGTTGCTCATCTTTCTGAGGTACCTATCCCCGGTGTGCTAAAAAAGACGTAAAGAGAGTCCTCCTCTAAGGTCGGCGTTGCTTTGGTGACTTCTCTCCGTAATCCTCACATCAATACACACTGGCCGTTTTATATTTTCGGTTGTGGTTAAATCTATAAACAATGAATGAATGAATGAATCACATGCTTAGATCGAGTCGTGTCCTCCATCATGCATATTACCTATTAATTAATCGTTCTACGCTAATTATACAACACAAAACGGCGGTCAACACCACAAAGGATAATACACCGGTATAGCGGATCCAAATACATATGCCATATAACATTCGTGTTTACGAACGCTCAATATCGTCTATAGCACATAGGTCGGTTTGAACGCGCGTGGTATTCAAGACATTGATCTTGCTTCACAATGCTTTGTCCCGGTCACTGGCTGGTGAATGGCCTCTCAAAGGAGAGTTGCATGTACACAACAAACTGTATATCTGCGAAAAATTCATAACGCTTTATAAGGATATTGTTCCGTGTGTGAAGATACAATGTTTATTACTTTATAATAAAAGTTACGATAATTTTATTGCATTTGCATTATTACATATAGCATTTCATAAGTGTAAAAATTGAAAAATATGAAAGTTGACAGTTGACTATAGCTATATCAATCTGATATCAGTATACTCGTAGTATGAACCGTTATCTTCACTAAAGAAATATATTGTGCATATGACCTTCATAGCTCAACGTCACAAGGTCACCAAAAAGGATTAAGATAGATTTGTTAACAAAGATTAAAACTGTTATTTAATGTGATAAAATAATTACTTTATAACTGAAGGATATTATCGTGATGAAACCTGTGTTTCGCAAATGTTTGTATAGGTGTGCCACACTATGCAAGCCAAAATGGCCTACAAGGTTGATTGTGCTGCCCATTTTTCTGAGATTTTCTCTTTTGTGAGAGGAAATTCGAGCCCAGCAGTGGGATAGTTAAAGGTTGTGATGATGAGGGATATCAAAACTCGACTAAGAACAAGTCGTTTTCGCGTACCGAAAGTTAGGTTCATTCAAAAGCAATATTTTGGTCTATATAGCGCCATCTAGTTTTAAGGTTTAAAAACTTCAACAGTTTCTTTTTCATGTCACGAACCCGACATACACTTGGTCGGGTTTATAATATTTGATTTTTTAATTTAACTTATTTATTCTTAAAATATGTAGTAATAATAAATGGTTGCTTAAAAAGAAGCTTCTTGTACTCATGCGTATACTTTTGGCTCTTTGATTGACTTTTTACCTCAATAAATTTTAAACGACTACCAATAACAACATAAACAGCCTTTTAGAGGATCGGTGGATTGAAATAACAATGGACTAAGAGTAATACAGATAGTCAGACGTAAGGATGGACGAACAAAGAACGGGAACGTAGCCGTAATAAAACTATTGGTTTCTGTACAGAAATCTAAAAGATAAATATGTAAATAAAATATCTTTTACCAATACTTTTAGCAAAACTTAGTTACAAATATCGTAACGTATTTAAGAACTCATATTCATATAGCCGGTGTCAATCACAAGTTAAGGACAGAGTTAAGAAATATCGTCTATGGTCGGGATTGTTTTCGATGTTATGTAGGTATAAGTTCTTGAAAAAACTTTATAGCGATGAGAACGTCTTCTGGACGGTATCTGTTTAATCTATACATATAATAAAATTCTAACTGATTGCTTTTTGTACATGAACGATATATGAGAAATATATTATTAAGGGCCTTTACTCGTATTAACGCAATAGAACCCAAAACAATAGTTAGCCTTACCGATTTCGTTTTTATTTTCACTAATACTAATACTTAATCACTCAATACTTAAAGTTGTTTCATTGCAATCCGTCCATAAATAAAAAGTTATAAATTAATTTAAAATAACTTAGGTACTATTTCTTAAAAGGCGTCGTTTTTCCGAAGCGAAAGCAGTTTGCTAGTGTATTAATATAATTAATACCGATAGGTATAAGGTATTATGTGTACAATAAAGGGTCTATATGTGTCCAACTTGAACTTTCATAAGACTGAGGTCTTGTTTGACGCCGATATTATGTTGTGTTCCTTGTGTAATTTTAAAGAATCATGTTTCAAACAGTTTCACAATTTTTGAAGTGAAGAATTCTATAGGCGCCTTAGTTAATCTTATGGTTTCGTGTCAGCACATTCTAATGTTTATAGTACATTTGTTTATATATACAAATATATATATGTACAAAAATTTGCTAATACCTCTATGATACCGATGTGCATGGAAGGCGGTGATAACTTACCATCGGGTGCCTCGTCTACTCTTTTGTCACAACTGTTTTATTTAACAATGTATTTGTAACTTTGTTACAACTAAAAACATTCACTTAACAAATTGACTTAAAACATAAGGGGGCGCTTCAGAGCACGGATTTCTTTACGTAACTAATGACGTCTGAAATGTTTTTCACCGCTCATTACTGGAGTAACTCTGAGCTCTGCACACATTAGGTCAACCGAAATTTAAGATATTCTTATAATTTATTCTTAGATGGCTATGTAACTATCTACCACTATTAACCAGGCTAAAGTGCCGTCCAACAACGGTACAGCTCATGGATTTTGTAACAAGGGATCCACTAACTCAACTACTGATGTCGACCTACGTTGCATAACTAATTGATCACCCTCAAACTACACATATAAATAAATTAATGGTAAGAAATTAATAACAGTGTAATTGTACAGTACAGTACAGTGTAATTACTTCAAGTCAGGAGTCAAAGCTTTGTCTAAGTGTGCTTTCCCATCTAAAGCTACATCGGCCACATATTCTCTACTGGGATTATAGTCAAGTAATCACTTATAATAAATAACCATTATTCTTTATTTATATATATAAAATATGTAGACAACTCCGCCTAATGAAGAAAGTTCCCAATAAAGTTTCTTACTAATATTTAAAAGAATAGAACCTCATAATACTATCCCTCATGCAAGATATACCTCAGTGTACTCATCTATTCTGGAATAATTTGGATAATGAAAGCCCCGACGCGTGACCGCGGGCCCCGCGGTTGACGTTTTAATTTCCATTCACATTCGTTGAGCTATATTCGCGGCCATTTCCGGGTTGCTGCCGAGATGGTTTGTACTTGTCTATTGTATAAAACTGGAAGGTTTGCTAGTTTTGATACTTTACAAAAGTACTGCTGAAAGTTTTGGGTTGTAAGGGGATCTAACTGGTTAAGGTAAGTTACTAGTGCTTCTGGACGACGGATGAACCCTTGCGTTTTCTGGTCGTAGTGCGGTAGTCTATTTATATGACAGATAAAATAAAATAATATTGTTTACCGTGTATTGTATATGTGCTTTTCAATCGCGATACTGGACATGTAAGTTCAGGCCATGAGTGTGTCATCGTTAACTGTATATTATGACATATTAAAAGTATATTTTCACTTCTTGAGATTACCTTTGGTGTGGGGTTAAAAAAATTAAGAAAAAAATAGTTTCAAAGCGATAAGATACAAGAGAACGTAAAAGACATGCGAGTGATACTAAAAAAAAACTAATAAATACAAACTTTTGAAGATACCTGATACATAGGCGAGGAGGAAAAGAAATGTAACATATTAGAACGACTAATAAAACCTAAAGACATGTATTACGTATACATAAGAGAATCGTTTTTATTTTGAATCAGTTACAAAATTTAGAAGATGCGTTTAAAGAATTAAAATTCATAAATCCAAGTATCGTTCGGTTCGAGCCGAGTTCGGTCGCAGCGAAAAATAAAACCATTCGTTCCGAGCTAAACGGGTAATGTCGCCAGTTATTATCATAATGACGTGCACGGTATATACTGCCTACAACGACTTACGTATTATAACCTATATTTAATCGCTGACTGGCTAAAAGAAACTAAAAACATAACAAAGAAAACTTCTGCGTCTTTAATTATTGTCTGATCCGTTGAAATTGAGCGTAATTTCCTTCAGTTCAAACAGCTTCAGCTTAAATGTAGGTACAGAATTAAAACGATCAAGCTAAAATAAAAAAAAGTAATATATAATGTCATGATGGCGGTCCATCAAATTGTTCGCTTTAAGCATTCATTGGGATTAAGAATAATTAGCCAATTTGTCATTTTGATGTCACATGCCATCACGTACCGCAGTTGAAGTCGACGAGGAAAAGGAATAAAATTTATTAACATTTAATCCAAGTTAAGTGTATCGTAAAAACTACAAGTCGGCATAACTCATGCGTCTTTCGCTTTTGTGTTTTAAAAAATAAAAGGAACGTTCAAAAAAAGAACATTAGTTTGCGCGCCGGATCAGTCATCCGCGTGTCGCCCGGACACGTCTCGAGGTGTTGACATATATAAATTATATATAATACATTATACGCACCATGTAAGTCGTATGTCTGTATTAAAATGAACTAGTAATTTTATGACTTTAAAAATATACAATTTTATGCCACTGTCTAAAATAAAAAAAAACTGGTGATATTAAGAGTCTATAAGTACCGCAATCCTTGAGTGCAAACCAACCCCTTGTTCGTGTTAAACTCTGCTGAACAACGAAAATGGTAATGACGTCATTCCATCAATACTCATAAATGTTGATAAGGTATTTCACCTGTTTGGATATCACCCTCCTAAAAGCAACCCTTAAATCTTTATAACATGTTCAAACTAGAGTAGCTAGTCATTGCTTACTTCTTGTCTGGTACCAAGGCAATAAAGCCCTAGGTGGCTGACGGTGACCACTTACCATCACAATGACACTACTAACATTTAAAAAAATTGACGAGACGTCCAAACTTCCTCAAACTCACACCAAGCTGCATTGCTATACAGCCTCTGTGACTTAGCTGAATCCACTCCCAAATTCCCCAAAAATACCTCCACACACTTAGCGTGCGTTAGATAATCAGTCAATGTTTAGGACTCGCCGCGGTCGTTCACGTTCACACCTTTTTACGTGAACATCTCAACTTTAAAACCATTAAGTAACCACCCACGGCCGTCAGCGGTCCGGTTGTCATGATTAATACTGCCTCTGAACTCATTACCTGAAGGGCTTAGGAACGGAGGTACTTAATCACTCGAACAAAGCACTACCTACGAGCAGCCGAAAGCATCATTCTTCGTCAGGAACGTGTTGGATTGGTACAAGTTCGGAGCGTCAGGCAGCGAATTGAAATTAAAAAATGCTGCATTATAAATAATAAACTTTAATCGTCTGCAATAAATGAAGTGTTACACCTAATTTCATACAAATTATTTTGAGGTTAATCTGATAAACATTACTTCGGCATTCATTCTGATTATCTGCGGTACACACAGTGCGTCTCTTTTAGTAATGGATATCGGCAATCTTATAGAACGGAAAGTGGAAGGGGAAATTATACAATTAATACAGAGACAGATGAATAAAATCGATGCTCTATAAATACCTGCGACAAGGCATTTAAAAAAACCTTATTTTTAAATCCAATAGTGATTTAAGGTGTCGATCCTATCACAAAAAAAACTGTTATTATTACTTTTTCAGAAGGGCACATCAGGAGCAGGAGGATGTCTTGGAATAAAGGATAGGTACATCTAACACTTTGATGCACAATTAAATTCTCAATATTTGGAGAAGTACTCAGGATATCTCTCGTATAGTTTGTAACTCGGGACGCATCGTTAGGACGTGCAAAGGGAATTGCATCCCGTATCTCCGTGTCACTGTACTCGACTGACTCCGCGACGTATGTCTTAACTAAAAATCTGCGCATTGAGTACAGTTACCTTCTGTTTTTACTAGATATTTCTTAGTCATTATTATACTTTTTTCTCGTCATACGTGATAATATTTTACGCTAAACGTTTATGATGCAAATTTAGTAATGTAAATGGATATTTTTATTCTTTATTTTCATTAATGAAATTATGAAAATTGACATAGTATACGATTTCTCAAACATACAACATCACTTGTAAGTATTAAGGAGCCGAGCGAAGTCATCGTCGCCTGGATGAAAATAAGAATCACCACGGCAGCATACTGTAAATCAATATCCATAGTTAATATAATCGCGATGAAAAAGTAGAAGTTAGATTAGAGTTAGGTGACCCTGTGAATCACATACTTATATTGTAAATAAAAACATTTTGAGAACATCCTTTTTTAAATTCATACTATGAACCAGGGCATCAGAAACGAGACACCTTATATTTTTAGATTGAAGTTAAAAAAAAAACCTAACTTTTAAATTTTGAAAAATACTTATAAAATGAGCAAATTTTTAAAAATACGAAAACTGAAATCACATAAAATATGGTACATGTACTGTACACGTATGTATACAGTTTCTACAATATCAATTTTGCAATATATGTACAATGTTTATACAAACAATAGATCGGTAATTGCATATCTGACGTATTATTAGTAATTAAACCTTATTAGTTTCCAATAACATAAACATAAACAGGTAAATACATTCAATTAGGTATGTTTAAAAGTTCTAATTCAAACTGGTTAATTAAACGATACATAACCTATCTATGTACACAAGAGCAAATGTACAAACGTGTTGAGATTCAAAATTTCCAGCGAGCTAGCACGTCCGCACCGCAACGGACTGTTTAATTACCATAATTAATTAGATCCACCGCAGACGTGAGTAGAATAGCGGATTGATGTCGGTAACATATCGACGCCATTACCAGGTGACGAGTATCGTATATTTTTAAAAGCCTATCATTAGTATACTAGTTTCATTTCACCACGTCACGATATAATAGTTTTTAATGACATCGATTTAAAGTTCTGATTCGATTGAGTGACGCGCCATTCTGAGATGCAAGAGATGGAAGTTCTCGTGCTCAACGTGCTATCACACAGCGCGTTCAATCATCTATATGTGATCTCTACCGCCGTATTTTAGTGCTTTGTTCTTGAACCGTTACGAATCTTAACACTAGACACATTATTGTGAGGTTCAAAATTTCAAAATAGACAGTGATTTTTCTAAACAACAGATTTCAGTCAATTTTATACGAAACCGAGAAGATTATCGAAGAAGCTTGATCTTACAAGGATTCCTAAGAAAATTTAACTAAGGAATCTTGATGAACGAATCGCTACATACTGCCCACATTTTTGGAAAAATCAGCTCATCTTAGTTTCAATAAATGAGATATAAAAATAAAAAATCTATCAGCATGATTATCAGTGCCGTGAGAGGGGTTGCATGCAATCAATAAGGCAATTAGTGACCGCAGCAGTGGCGAAGCGGAGTGTTCTTGAGGGCACGCGTGCCTCGCCCTCCTGCCGCCCTTCGATCGCTAATTGTAGTTTACTTCGCTTATTAGGTGAGTATACCACAGATATAGAGCTGTAACTTGCCTTAAACTAATTCATTATATATATACATTTTATTGAAAACGGACTGTAATGAGAATCGTCACGAATTACTCCCATCCAGGATTAATGTGACAGTTAGATGTTTGTTCAGGAATTTAACATATTTGTGACCTCGTAATCCGATATGTTTCTATGTAGGCAACCCGTACCTAACACGTGTGAACGTGTGAGTGTGAGGGTGTTTATTTCTCTACGCTTGTTACTAACACAGGTTTTTTTTGCAACAAATTAATGTCTACATTATGTTTACTAGCAATTTTCGGGCATCAACAAAGATATAGGAGTCGGGATAAGGGAGTACATTGCCGTAGGTATACATTCGTAGTAAAACTCATTAATTTTTGTAGTTACAAAGCATAAAGGTCACAGGGGGAAGTAGTAAATGATTCGTGGAAACAAATCACACATATGTATATCGATAAAGTTTTACAAGATACATGTTTCATTGTGTTTATGATTATTCAAGAACGCAACTGCATTTACTGCTGTAACTAAGAAGGACCACATTAGTTTACTCAAGTAAAAGCAGAACCAATTTGTGCACTGGGATCAGGCTAACAAAATATAAATTAATTGTAATGTAAACGCGAAAAATCTGTAAACAATCTGCTGAGAAGTTTCCTACGCTATTTCATCCCTTCCACAAAAAAAAAATTAACATTTTAAAAATCTAAATAAAATACCCTTGTGAATTTGAAAATTACAATATTTTGACTAGTAGATATAAGCTAGTAACCACATTCTCAAAACCTTACCCACACAATAAATGTTCCGTATATTTACGCCATTCTCACATTTTGTCTCGGTCAAGTATTCGCTAATGTGCCGAGTGACCCTCATTGCCTCCGGTTCACCGTCGATTAACCGTACCATGTATTTATTTAGGGTTCCGGAGACGTCGTGGACCTTAATGTGACTAGTGAAATATGACTGCAGTAATATATACATACACTAATCGAAACAATACAAAAATATTTCTCAAATCATATATTGAATAAAATAATGTAATATTGGCTACGATACAGACCCACTGACATTGAAGTTCATCGGTAAAGACTCCACTTGTTCTGATCTAGGTAAATTCACTGTCCAAATATCTCGGATGTGTCTAAATAACTATTACTTAATGATATCGATCCAGACTGAATGTTTCATGTGTACTCTGAAGCCTTTCAATCCGGTCTTCTTTCAGTGTAATTTACCAAAAAGACTAAATTAGTCATGAAATGTTTTTATTCGTATATTGATTGAAGTGACGAAGAGCCAGCTAAGAAAATTGCTGTCGCTTTAGCCGGTATCGATGTGTGTGTGTTTACTGTGTGTATGTATATGTTTTGTGTTTGCCTAAGGGCGCCGACCATTTATCATTAAATTAAAAATCCTCTTCCTTATATGACTCTGATAAGATCAAAATAAACCTTACATTTTAATTTTATCTTCTAACATTAATTCTAACTTACCATACAACAGACACGTAAAACGTCTCGTGTTTCTAATTTGTAGACTACGCACGACGCATTATGCGTTTCGAGGGCGGTACATTGGGCGTTTCGGAAGCGTATTACTCGCCACTGGTGGCCGGAAATCGACAATATATTGCCATCGTAGACCGCCGACCACTGCGTAAATAACTTTGATAAGGAACCCTGTTTATGTCTTCACACATAGCTGTACAGTACAGTGTAACTAGTATGATAGAGCCAACGATACATACAATAAAATATATGACATAAACTATGAGTTTTCAGTTCGACAAAATATTTAGAAGAGGCCGTTTGTCCAGTAACTTTGAAAGGCTGATAGATATATTCCTGTTTCCTGCTGAATTTTTCAAAGCGAAATTGAGTGTGAGTTACTAATTTGTTAATTAAATAATGTTAAGGAACATATAAAAACACCTGAAGCCTTTATTGACAATTTGGAGTAAAAGTATTAAAATCCTCAAATTTTTTGCAAATGTTTCTGCCATTCTGGTTCTATCATCACCATAATTACAACTTATACTATCCCGTTGCCGGGCTCGCGTCTCCCTCATAATGAGAGAAGTTAATTCCTAACTCTAGTAACATAATTGTTTCGTTCATATGTCGTTCCATGTATATTTCGTCAAGTATCAAATACTTATTTTTGTCACTTTTAGTAATTGCTCAGATATTTTTAGCCCCCTATCAGTTCACATATCGCTGTTTACTATTTAATGCGGGGCAACACGAGCAACGATGGACCACGACATTTATTTTACGGCGTCCGGCTATAAAAGTGATCCACTGCCTGCATTCTGCTGCGATACCCACTGCGGCGCCGAACCCAGTAAAGACCGACTAGAAGTAACATGCGGATCCACTGTCAATGAAAAAACTATGTTTCGTGTGCGAGTTATTTAATTTTTGCAAATATTATTATATTTGACAACAGATCGTGTTGCCTGTTGTAGCATTGGCTTGCTTGACCTGCGTGGTTAATTATGGAACTATGGTATTTATATCTCACACCGTGAAGGAAAACCCGAGCCGAGCTTAACAGTTGTATCCTATAATGGTTGCTACAGGGCATACATATATGTCCTAAAATAAAATGATTATTTTGGTGTTCACCGCATATGTGCCTAAATATACCGAAACTACGCGTATTATAATACGACCAAGAATGTCAACAAACACAACAAAGGTACAGGAAAAATCGAAATTGAAATGATTTTGAAAATCATTGCATAGTTATATAATATTAGATGTGGATCAATATTAGACTCTGCTATCAATATTGGTGTTTTTACATTCAACACGAACATATTGCTGTCAAGTACTTCCAGTTCTTTTATCTCTACGTAATGTCCGAATCCCGTATCCCCACGGAAGTGATAAAGCTTTTTGGCTAAAAAAGCATTCGGGCGGCGATGGCGCGGAAGCAAAGTGGAAATTTCACTACTGCTTAGATAATCTTGAGATGTGTGCGTGAAGACCAGGGGTATTGTTCTTTCAAGTGGAACGATAAGTCAATATTTCTGGGTAGGTACAATGTCGTAGGGTGTGTATGCCAAATAAATCTAGATTTCATAGGTAACAGGAGTCACTATATATTGATAATGTTAAATTTTCTCTCTCACACTTTCTTTTTATGAGATTTTTGTGTTGCGAGTGACATTGACAAACACGAATTCGAAAATGAGTATTTTTCTCGCATGTAAAGGTCTACTCGAGAATCAAAATAGAAACATCGCTCACTAGTAAGAGTCGCTATTAACTAAATTACAGGGTCGTTCAATACTGTTCATTAAATAACCTTACATTCTATGACTTTGGAGTCTCCAACCTGTATAAGTTAATGCGTAGACCATTTTAGACTTCAGCACGACACACCAACAAGTGGTATTGTTGTCAAGCCTTAACTTATTTAATGTAAAAAAGTTCAATTTCATTCTTGCTCTACCAAGTTATGTTGCTTATTTAAATTTTCACAGATCATAAAATTATGAGGCTGTTACCATTAATGACGTCATTCCAATTTAGGTCACTTACCACTGTCCTGGTCTATGCTGCATTAACCAAACATCTACAAAGTAAAGTATAATAGACTATTGTTATTTTTTACACACTTTTTTTTCATTACGTTGTCTGAATGAAATCGTTTGTGAGCGAGAAGGTCACTTTTGTAATGTATTTATCCGATTAAAACTGTGTGTGTGTGTGTGTGTTTTTAATTACTTTTTTCAATTTTTATATTTTCTCTACACATCTAAATCTTTTGTATTCGTGCAGTAGTTTTATAGATTATCGCCTTCAGACAGATAGACAGACAGAGCGCAACATTGACATTTGTATCCACTCTAAATTTCGTAGCGTAAATATTTAATTATTTTCCTTTTATCTGTGTTATATTAATGATACGTTAAACTACATAATAATAACTAGAATGTACAGTTTTAAAATAATATTACCGTCACACTTGAGCTAATTCTTATCGTAAGTGTGGAAGTATTACAATGTTACATTTATTGCATTTTTAAATCCTTCAATGCTTCTAGTCTGCGAGGTTCACAATAGCATGTTTTATGAGCACTCTTAAGTATTCCACACAATGTTGTTAGGAAACAAAACGTAGGTATCTGATGTTATTATTAATACTTCGTAAAATATTTTTCGTTTTTATATAAGCATAAAATTTAAAACAAAATTATTATTCCTATTTTACAAAAATATTTGAACTGAATTTATTGTCATTACACACAATTATGGACCTTATGTATGATAAGCTGTATTAAATAAAATATTAATAAAAAAGAAATAAAACATGTTTATTGATAATTTGTTAAAAACCATATATTACATTCTAAAGATATTTAAGGACCATAAGAAGACACGTTCTAAATAAACGTTTATTCAAAAAAATGTTTAGAATTTTATTTATATTTCATATCTGTATATTTTTATTACAAACAATATATTATAAATATTTATATGACAGTAATGACGGCATAGAGTAATTTGCACACATAAGTGATTATATAAAAATACACAGGTAGGCCTAATGAGATCTTACAGGTTTTTGTCAGCTTTAACAAAAACAAAGTAGTTAAAAGGAAAATGTTATATCTAAATTATTCTTAGGAGAAACACCGTACATTCATCTGCGTTTAAATTCTCACAAAAAAAATCTTAATACCTAAATGCAACGAAAATAGCCAATTAAAGTAGAAACAAGGTTCTTATATAAGCGGTATAAATGTATTATGGCCAATAAATAAGAAATATCGAATACAAAACGGGCTAACAAAAGATTCAGATCAATCTGAGTTCGAGTGCACTCCGTATTATTAAAACCAATAGACGAATTAAAGGACTCTATGACACCAAATAATGTGCCGTAGAATCCTAGAAAAAATATTAGGCATTTCGTAAAAAGGCTGGGACGTAAATTGTAATGAATAAATGCTAAAGTATTTTCCACGGAAGTCCGCATATGTAATCAATGTTTCTTTTTCGTTCTTTTTTTATATTAAACTAACGGCCCGCCCCGGCTTCGCATGGGTGTAATTTTATTTTTAAACATTTTGAGATATATATAATTTTATCTTTATAAAGGCCATATTCAATGTTGCATATGTCCGCTGAGTAAGGAGCCGACCGGGCGACTATCTATTTCATAGATTTACCCGCTGCGCATCTCGTGCCCGCTCCCTCGTCGCCTTATCCGCCGTCCTACGCTACGGCTGCTTTGCGTGGGGCCACATTGGTCATTGGGCTAATTTCGTAAAATCTTATGAATAGAATGTCCGATTTAGGTAATTCAAAAAGTATTGTATAGGTATTGAAACAGTTTTGATTATGAAATGATTTATTTGGATAAGTATTAATACGAAGGTACGATTATCGTGGTCTGATTTTGGTAAGCTTTTAAAATGTAAAAAATGGTTATAGCGACATAACTACAATAGTAGGACATATAGTATAGGGAAGTTATTTGTAGATATTGATATGTTCTCTAATATTGTCGAACATTTTTTTGTTCTATCATCAATAGTTATTTTTAAGCAAATTTTTTTCACCTTGGTTCACGTTACTGAAGTTTTAGCAAGGATCCCTTATTTTTTATAGTAATAAATATAGCCTATGTTACTCAGGGATAATGTAGCATTCTAGTGGTGAATGAAATTTTAAAATTGGTTCAGTAGTTTTTGAATTTATTCGTTACAAACATACAAAAATACAAAGGTTTCCTGTTTATAATATTAGTATAGAAGACGATAAACAAGCAGGTGACCACACCTGATGATAATTGGTCATCACCATCCATCCATTGCACCGAAGTATCGTTGTTTGTGATAGCGTTAGCTTCCCAACAACATAATCGATTCCTTAATCGATAGTTACACAATACTATTATGTATTATGTATAATACCGAACGACCTGACTTTAGATTGAAAAAATCATTATATTTACAAGATATATAGCTTATGTCCATTCGAAATATACTCTTAAAATGGTATAACATTTTTTAGGATTGGTGTCGCAGTTTTTAGGTTCCGCATTAACACAAACTTTCCGATTACACAAACTCACAAAATAGTATAGATTATATTTCATGAGTAAAATTATGGAAATAAAACAGAAGCTGGATAACATTTAATGTGAAATTTTAGGTATTTTTAAATTTCTCTATAAACTGTAATGTATAAAGTGCCTAATGATTCAACAGCCTGACACCACAACTGCTCATTTTTAAAATCAGTTGGCAAGTAATCTGCTATGCTTTTCATACTTTAATGTTACTTGAAGGTGGCGCTATCAGTGGAATTGAAAAACAGTGATGCAGATTATATTTTATCTTTTATAAAACATACGTGTCATTTCTAACTTATTTTCTTCAATAATTGCATTCCAATATAGTGGTTGTAAGAGTTTGCTATCTATAAGCACTAACATTTAAAATTACTTGCAATTCTTTTACTACATATATTAATAAACTACAAGACTAAACTACTAGAACTAATCTACTACAATTATTCTGCAGACTCTATACGTTTCTTGAAATGTCCAGACTCCTCTCAAACTGTTATGTTGAGTTATGTGACTGCAACATATTGACAAATGAGCAAGCGAGTAAAAAGGAAATGAATGTGATTCACAGGAAATAGGACATAATTCAATTGTGATCGGCGCATTCGAGCGTTACTGCCTGCACTAACTGGGCTCTGACGCGCAAATTAAACAATATTCAGCTGCAATATTATCACATCTATATTTTTAAATGATTACTGTATTATTTCAAAACACGTCGCTTAGTTATATATGTCCTGTCCATGTCATAAATTCCATATTATTAATTATTCCATATTATTAATTATTTCCATATTATTAAGATAGTTACATTATCATTCTGTTTCATAACTGTCTCTACTTATTTATTTAATAATATATGCACACATAGAAACATTGTACAGATAACACATCCAGAATGGATGGTAGAAAGAAACTGCTTATTTCTTATGAAATTTCTTTTAGCAGACCTGAAGAGCGGTATGTCTAGATCAGGGATATTAAGGAGCTCCGTAACCGTAACCGAAACTATCGGATATCCGAAATAAATAACTATCCGTAATCGTAACCGAATCCGAAATAAAAGTTTCGGATAGGGGCGGAGTCTAAATGAAACATGTTATGACAAGTTTTTTTTTTGCGCGGCCGAGCCGATGATTATTTCTATTGTTTAGTCATAATTAGGCAGTCATTACGCGATTACATTACAATTTTACATATACGAATACTTAATTCGATAAAGTGAAAGAAAAGTGTTGTGTTATCTGAACAAAATGCGTCCTAAGTCTAGTATAATTTGGACATTTGTTAATCAAATTAATGTAGATTCCGCAATACGTAAACAGGGTGGTAAAAACTTTTCAAGAAAAGGAGGTGGCACTACTTCGCTGAAACTTCATCTTAAATCAAAATACTGTGATAAATACGAAGAATTTTTGTTACTGGAAAAGGATAAACAACAAAAACCACAAGCACCCAAATAGCTGACACGTTTACAGGAATATAAAACACAGTTACCTATTAATAACAGATTCTTTCAAAAATGAATGTGTTTGGGATGTAAGTAATTCCAAACTAAAAGAAATTGATAAATTAGTGGCCGAAATGATTGCATTACACAACTTGCCTTTTCATTTTGTGACGGGTTTGGGATTTCAAAAATTAAGGCAGGTAATAAGATAACCACGTTATCATTTAAGAGGACGGCACTATTTTATTAATTTACAGTGTAATGATATTTACAATAAAATGAAATTAAAGGTTCTGAGATTACTCAAGCAATTTGAAAAGTTATCATTTACTACAGATATGTGGTACCTTTTACGCGACAGAGAATCTAATATGATAAAAGGATATGGCCAAGTTCACTGATGTACTATCAACTACAATTATGTGTTAGGTTGGCGATGGACACTGTAGAACCTTACTTATATGAATGATTTTAGTACCAAATGATAAACTAGAAATAAACCAAAATTTTTATCTATTTGTATTATAATTATTTTACTTTTAAAATTCCTTAAAAAATTAATATCCTTAATCGAAATTATCTGAAACTAATGGATAATCCGAAATAATTTCATATTCATAACCGTAACCGAAACCTGTAAAATATTATTCATATATCCCTATCCGTATCCAGATCCGAATCTTCGTATCTATAACATCTGTAGTTTAGATGGTAGTAGAGTGCGTAAACAAAATACAGTACATTAGAACTAAATAATAATAATAATGTATAAATACAAGCTTAAAAACATACATACATACTTAAATAAATACATATAATAACACAAGGAATATCGATGAAGACAATCATGATATAGTAGTATTGTAAAGTAGAAAAAAATCGGAAAAGCGAAAAGGGATTAGTATTGTATAGTAAAGTTTTGTTAATTTTATTACACTTCTTAAATTGTAATACTTTTCAAATGAGTTTCAAGAATAAGGTGACATGCGGGTATTCGCCATTATCATATATAACTATGTAGTACACTAACTATAAGTAGTCAAGTAATATTAATGTTATAACTTCATTTATGATTATGCTTTTGGTTTGAACCTTAGCTTCATACAAACTTAGCAAATATCGCTACCTGTAACTTACATTGTCCGTTCAGCCTCTTATTGGGCTCAGTGAATGCGATCCAATCTGAAACAATAAGGAATTTAGTTAAAAACAACTAAGTGCCTATAAAATGATATATTTATGGGGTGTAAAGCAATTTAATTCGTACCAAAATAAAATTGTGTTTTCAAAGTTAAAATTTTCAAATTTAATTATAATATAATTTTAAACATATACAATATTGAAATGTATTAATTTATTGATGTAGGATAAATTTCAATCGATACAAAAATTCAAATATAATAATTGCATATATGCATAATGGTTCCATCAAAATCATCACCATAAAAATGAAAATACACGGGTTTAGCACTGAGTTTCTATTAGAAAATAATTTAGTCCGGGAGTACATTCGACCCCACTTTCCCTGCAATTAGTTGCGCTCCGAACAATGTGCAGTGATTTTTAAATGATCACCCCAACGCCATCTGGCGTTCAAAGCACTACTAAGTAATATTGGTAATTGCTCCTCAATAGAAACGTTCCTATTCCTAAAATGGAATTCTCTGTTTTTATTTGTAAATTGGACAAACAGGTTTAATTTGTTTTATTTAGTACGTAATAATTGGAAAAGTAGTCTTATATAATTGAGACAGCGTAAAAATTTCAAATTCTTTAGTCGCATTAATCATTTATAAGTACTTGTATTATTAATTTTAATTATATTGTCGTGTCCAACTACAAAACTAAATTTTGAAGTATCTTCAGTTCCCATAGCCGGATGAAACAAAAAATTGTTTTCCGAACTCAAAGAACCAACTATTGATTTCATTTTTTAAATAAGACGTTTTTGAAGCTTATACAAGATTTTTGAACAATAGCTTAACGTAATGAGAGGAACAGAAACTCTGTTCTTTAATTAACTTTTAATTCCTCTCGTTACCTGCTACTAGACAATACTAAACACATACGTACATTTATAGTAATGAACCATAAGTAATCATAATTAACTTGATTAAACACATAACAAAAATTCTGATGGATAAGTACATACTTTTCGTAATATTTGAGTGTACTGTAATATAATATTTTGTTGCTGTAATGATCCGATCATACCTAAGCTATTCAAATCGAAATTAATTAGCTCTAAAATAATTTCCATCGGCGGCACTACCAGGCAATATTGCTCCATAATTAAAATCTCCTACAAAATAATATTAAAGGCACTCAGCTTAATTTGCCAGCATTACGTACGCTCCGATGTTTATTGGCGTTGAGAAATTAATATTTCGCACCGATATCAAAAGTTCACGCTCAACTAGCCACCCTCGGGGGTCGGTAATAACTACACTTCGGACGAATTGTCGCAGGTGAGCGGCAAATGCGCTTATATTATTATTTTTTCACCTTCTATCATCGAGATCAAACGTCGCCGTGGAGACGTCGCAGGGGAAGCGTGGGCGGGNNNGGGGTGGGGATTATCGCGAATTATTCACGTGCCATAAAGCGCAAATTACATTGGCAACACGCGCCGCGACGTGTGCAGTATTGCGCGGATGCTCCCGCAGGAGGCGATCCAAACAATCGCCACTGGGTGCCGCTGGGCCGATGAGCGACTTAAAATATTGGATGTTTAGTTGCGCTCACTCTACGATATTGGTTTTTCGCTTGTGATATACTGTTACAAATTGTTTGATTTTTCGAGTTTTATACAACATATCGCTCAATCTTAATATACATAAATAGAAACTGTGTTATTGAACTTTATTATTGACTAGGTGTGCATGTCGCAAACAGCTCATGTCAGGGTGTTCAAAGCAGAATGTTTTCCGGGAAACAATTAATTCGGCGTCACTAAACAAATAGCGTTACTGGGGTTCGGCTGCGGCAGTGTAGGCATCTATTCGAGAACCTATTAAATTTCTGAATGCGAGGTTAATCCGCAATTACCGCCTAGTTATCGCCGGAAGACGGCGGAGATAGTTAGGGCCCGGAAAATATTCCGTTCACTAATTATTCCGCGTAATTAAACGCGAGCATTATCGTGCGACGCCGCCGCCACCTGCCGGCATTGTGCGAGCGTGATTTACTGCGATCCCGCCGCGATTCCGTTGCGACTCCAAAGCGGATCCCCGGCTCTTTTTGCACCAATTAATTGTCGAATCGCTCGTATATATTAATTGCTATGAAATTAATGTGAAGAGTCACGATCGATTAATTGCTTTTCATCGGACTTAACTAACCATTTTAATAGCTGCCCAAGCCCATAACTCATGTACGTATAATCTGCGCTTTCTCGCCTCTTTTTTATAGTGAATGGCTTAATTAATATACGGCTTCATATTTAATTTTGAGTTAGTAGTTTAGCTCCTCCGATAAATTAAACGGGTAAAATGCACGCAAATTATGTGTAAATTCATATTTTTAAAATGAGAGCGTTAATTTGGATGAGGGCTTATAACATAATTAGCTTCGGTTCGTACGTTCGTTTACTTTATGATCAGGGAATTTTTTATTATGATTTTTGTTGAATACTAATGTAATCTGACTTAACTGTTTTTATAGTCCGAGACCAGATGAAAATATAGAACAAGGTTTATCTGATAATAAGTAATCTTTTCTGCCTATACACTTGAAAACGAAAGGGAACACGAAAGAGTCAGCACTAAACACCGGTACCGAAGATGTACTCGTTTTCCATCTTTTTTTAAAAACACAATGTCACAGCATTTTCATTCAACGACAAAAAATGAAAAAATAGAGGACTACCACAAATACAATCGATGTGGATGGAATTTTATTCTTTGGCTTATAGTACGTTGATGGATGAGTAAGTAGGCACCAAATCGAACAGTTCCTTGAAGCAGGGACCTTTATAAAATTGATAGAAAACGCAAAGGAAATCTAGTCCTTTAAGTTTAATATTTCCAACATTAGAACTGCATACTCAAGTACAATATCAAATGGACTGAGCGAATATGGCGCCCATTTCCAAGATAAGTGCAGTACTACACATGACGCCAATAAGTTTGGCTTTGAAAAACATGAGCAAATGTCTCCCAGTTCTCCCATTCAGAGCTTTAAAATCTAGGTGCTGTACGAAGTTCTTATTTCTATTCCATTGTTCCAAAATTATACCTTTTAAATTACAAAATCGATTTTTATATAGTATTACTATGACTATAAAATGTCTTCTGAGACTTTTATGTGTATAACTACATAGTATATAAAAATAATAGACAATTTTTTATCTAACGTCTAGTGGAATGACCAGCATTAGCCAGTAATATAAATACTAAAAATAAAAAGAGGTTAAAATTAATTCTCGATTAATAAATTTAATTTTTGTTTGTTAAATTTTCCTATTTACCACTTGAGGGAGTAACCACAAAAACAAATATAATGTATCACAACTTATATACAAATGTCTTAAAGTAAAGCAATTACCTGCAACTTATTTGCGACCCTTTACAGGGCAAAGTTCTGTACCAATAACTAAGTGGTTTAAAGTATATTTCACCACGCTGCTCACATGAGAAACGGTGAAGAGATTAGTGGAAAACAAAAAAGTTTCAAGTTCTTATGTTTCTCGAAGACCTCCGAACATATAATGAGGAATCGACGGGTGAACGTAACTTCATATAATACAATAGTATTTTATAATACACTTTATAGTATACGAAAACAAATACATATTTAGAACTAACAAAAAAACATAGTGTAAACAATAGGCGACTTTATCGCTAAGAACGATCTCTTTCAAGCGACCTAATGTAGAGGAATTACGTAACTCTGTATGAGTTAACGGTAAGTGGTGCACAAATTCACTAAAAGAAAACAATCAATGAGAACTGCTGACCATGCCCGAAGTTTAACTCGGTCGATTATTTACGATAGACAGACACCGTGAAATAGTTCGCTATAGTAAAGTTTATTCTTACGTTGCCTCTAACGCTGTACCGAGATCACAAAAATTCAAAACTGCCGGGAGGCGAGGCAGATGAAAAAATAATAAGCACAACAATATGGGCCTCAGTTAACTGCGAGCTGGTCCGCTCATAGTGCGGAAGCCAGCCTTTAATTTGCTTCGTATATTTCCTCTTATTTTGCTTCGTCGTAAGATGGACGATATGAGAGACCGAACCACGGGGTACATTTGTCGTAATGTTGCAGTTATGGTACATACAAAAGTAATAATAGAAAGAAAGAAAGAAAGAAAGAAAGAAAAACAAAAAAAAAATATCTCCATAAATGCTTACTGCTGGTAAAATAAATTTAAGTATCGATTGTAACTAGACAATAATATACAAGTTACAAACAACAGTAAGCACTGAAGAAACTGATTGCACGCAGCAATCTTACCAGTGATAAGCCACAGCAACAAGAGTAATCAGAGACATACTACTAAAACATATGCTAAAATGTACTTTATAAAGTACGCCTTCAGAGTAATACTTCGAAAGCGTAAAGATAAGCAATAACCAAAAAGTTCAAATTAATAAAAAACAAATACAAAATAAATAAAAATAATTGTGAGGAATATATTTATATATAATAGTTACTGCAATTTAGCAAAAAGCAGTATATATTACTTATATGTATATTTGGAGATATATAAACCTACCTCGTTGATATGTTTTTTTGTGTACTTGTGTGTATGTACGTCGCATGCGTGTGTGTATTTTCCTATCCCTGCGATTACTCTCAGTGTGTTAAGCAGCTTGCTTGGGTCATATATGTAATATGTGCAACTTGTGTTTTATTTTAAAATTACTCACTGTTTTCAGAGCTAGTACAGGCGGTGTGGTAGATTATTCCAGAATTTGGTAACACAGTATTTAAAGCTTATATAGATACATATCAATACACCTACATATGTACGTCAGTGGCCAGTGATGTCATCGATCCGTTGCCAGCTAAGAAAGAAGCCGAGAACCTGCTCGTTTAAAAAACCTTAAATATTAATTTTTGACGTGGTTGTTAGAGTCATTGATTCTACTATTAAAAACTAATTATTCCTATAACGACGAATAGTCTGTAACTTGGTGGAAATCTATTTTATATTTAATTTTTCAAACACTAACTACAAAGACAATGTCTCGTTACACTGGACTTCTTCAAAATTAGAAGAATATAAATATATATAGCTTACATACATATTATATACATACCTAAAAAGGAGTGCAACGATTATTTATAAGAAAACCTTGTTAAAGAACATTATCTTTTCTGATCGAAATTTAATAACATACAAGTATGATATGTGTTAGAACTTATTTAGAAAGTAACTATGTGCCGCTAGGCTTTTAAGCTTCTAATAGCAACCAGGGTGCGGAAAGAAACCATAGGCACTGATAACAATTACTATTTATTTGCCAGCTCAGCGCGGCACATACATATGAGTATGAGGTCGTGGGTGTACGGCCTTTCTGTTTCCACTCCGCAACGTAATACTCTCCTGGTGAACACGGCCGGGAGGTGGTAGACGGCCCCGAGAATACGAAGATGTAGTCAGGCGTTGCACAGCACGGTGTAGAGGAGTGGACGGTTCCCTGGCACTAAAGCGCGCAGCGGGGAAGCAGTAGCCAGCGATGAATCTACCATCTACTGGCACTCCCAATACAAATGATACTCCCTAGATCGGGAACTCGACGAGGACACAACAATTAAATTGTGAGATTTAGAAAAAAAAACCAAGTTAATAAAAATTTATGATGAGCAGAGACATAAACTCGCCTTTTCTGCAGCCTAGGAGCGACTGCCGTCCTGCGCTCAGTAATGCCCGGGCGCAGGTCGAGTCACATGCCTCTCCCCGCGCGGTAACCCCCCCGAGCGTTGCTCTAAACGTCTACATCGACGAAAGACTGTAACTGCCGTGTGTGTTGAGCATGTAATTAAAAAAAATATATTATGTAACGAATTATATTTCGTTACATTACCCCCGGTCCTTACTAAGGATTTTAATTTAAAATTAAAATCCGCAATCCCGAAATATCACTTTGTACAATTACCTTTCAAATAATATCCATTCATACTGCACTATCACACAATCTTTCATTCTCAACATCACACAATATAAAATTGTGAGGCATATTCTAAAAAAACTAAAGTCGTTGGCTATAAATATTACCATAGGACTTCTTGCAGAAAATGTAAAATAATGTGGAAAAAATGGACGAAGGAGGAGGAATAATGAAATATTTATGAAATAAAATTAAATTTAAGAAAACTAACTTTTGCCAAATATTTTTAGATCTTTAATGTGCCAGGTGCCTATGTTTTTGCCTGACATATCTTCTAGTATATAAACAAGTGGCGAACGTTTTTCAATAACCTTACATTTAATTTATTTAGGAGCCAGCTTTTTACCAAAAAATTTGTCCTTGTCACTTAGAACATAAGCGCGTTTATATACTATGTCTCCTACATTATATTCGAAAGGTTTCCGTCTCAAATTATATTTTGCAGTGTTTTTAACGTGTGCATGATATAATGATTTTTGCACTTGGTCAAACAAGTCTTTTAATACACCCAGATTTTCCGCATAAATATCGCGAGGCATAAACAAAATTTCATCACCCAAGTCGGTGTCCGTGTAATGGGATCCACACAGTATTATTTCTCGACCAAATACGATGGTGTAAAGCCGGTGGCCTCGTTCACGGAGTTATTAATCGCGAATTGTACACTAGGTATGAACAAATCCCATGAACGGTGATCGCTATCCACAAATGTAGAAATACAAGTTATAATTGTTTTATTATACCGCTCCACAGTATTAACCTGTGGGGTATGTTTTGGTGTGAAATATACATTAGGGATGTGATATTTTTTGAAAAGTTCATTAGCATGACTACTAATGAACTGAGGACCGTTATCGAGAAGAATTGTCTGAGGGACACCATGAACTAAGAAAATTTGTTCCTCTAAAATTTTAACAATTATTTGCTAAAATTTAATTATTTTTTATATCAATATACAACCTTAATACCTATTGAAACATTATCAGCAGTTTTTGGCCTGACACATATTTCCCACTTACATTATAGTCTTCAGTTAAATCCCAAATTGTAAATGTTCCGAAAGTAATATCCAATAAGAGAAAATAATATATCACAAATCAACGGGCCATAATATATGCAAGTATATACAAGTATAAGGTCATTAGTAATTACGCAGGGCTGGTGCGGACGTAGCTAAATATTTTCTCGAGGTCTGGGCGGGCGCCGCAGTAATTAAAAGAACGGAGGTCGCCGCTCGGCTCGAGGGCTGCTTCCAGGAAAATCAAAAATTATTGTCCACACATTTTCTTCGCAAAAAATATTTGGACATCTAATTAATAAAGCTGCTCGCACCCTACTTCTGTTTTCGGTGCGTACCACCCAATATTTTGATTTAAAGACGACTTCCGTTTGCGATATCGATAAAAGCGAAAATTGTATTGTTTTTAAACGTTTTCACGTTATAATATACGTTTTGAAATGTTCTGATTTCGACGTAAGCTCGACACGACCGTTAAAAATATCCAGTTACCAAATATAAACTCATCTTCCCGGTACAATGCGGAATATTTACCGTAATCGTAGCGCAAACATTAATCGCGAAAAGCATTTTGTTAATGAGGTAAAAAACAACCGGGCGTTGAGTGGCGCGTCATTACCGCACGGAGCGGAGAGCGGAGCGGGGAGCTGAGATGGCGCGGGCGCAGGAGCGGCCGTGGCACAAAGCCACCGACTTAATGACACCTCGTGAAAAGCCGAGATGAGTTATTTTTGAGAGGAAAAGGCGAACGTCAAGTGGCGCGGTTGTTTTACGCGCGCTGGTGGCGTTTTGTTCGAACTAACGAGGTCAATAGTTGAGTCACGGTTCGCGGCGCGTCGGTAACAAGTTCCGCGCGTTTGTTATTCCAAGACCCCTCTTACACTAGTTCACAACTTTTCGGCAATGTACACGTTAACTGAATTGAAATCGTAACTTATACGATCTAAAATACGAGTATGCAGACGTGTTGTTTGACATCTTTTAAAGAATCTTCCGTAAATATTTAGAAAGTGTCGTCAGATGTTAGTTAAATATTCAAACAGTACTTTAAATGTATAACATACACTTATGCTTGTTTTTTTTTGCTTCTACTGCCGTTTCGAAAAAGCGTTTCATTATAAAGATAAGCAGATATGGTGCAAAAACTTTTTCAACACATCTTTTAAAGTAATATAATATAATAATAATTAGAGTAGTATTCTAACCTGCGCAGAACCGGTTGTACCGTTATTACTCATGTATAGGCGCTCTTGTAATTGCTGTATTTGTCTATATTATAACACCCTGTAACTACAAGCTACGATTTCACACATGAAACAGTTATTCGTTTTAGTCTTAACGATGTGTGTTGTACCTACTCATATTTAACTAATTTTAACTTTTACTTGCATTGCATCCATGTGACCAGGGACCCTTGACCCTATTGATCATTAACGCTAGGTATAAAATAAGTTGGCTTTAAACTACACGTTATTGGACGTAATTTCTACTATTTGATAGTTTTATTACGAAACCATTCGAAGCAGCGCCACCAAGTGAAATCTGCGACGAACTAAATTTTCGTATAATTATTTTTTTTTGTATAGTCCCGACTCCTGTTATAATTCTCAGTTCTATCACCAAAGTACAGCTCAAATTCTGATGGATAAGATGTTTGGGGCTAACCTGAATCTTGTTCGTAAGGAAAGGATAGGATAGGAGAAGATAGCCCGATAGATAGATATAAGCTTCCTATTATCAATTAACAAACCGTAATATACACTTCCGATTGGGTGTCTTTTTCCTTCCGATAGGTTTAAATCTTCATGAAATCAAAATATAATTGAAACCATTTAATTAAGTATAATAATAAATGAAGCTGAAATGTGCGCTCGTACCCTCACAAAGTAACCTCTGTATGTCTTCTTTTGTAACTGCCAGAGTCGAATTATTTATAATTCCCAACACATATATAATTAGGTACTTGATATTACTTTATATTTTTACTTGCTTTTGCTTATGTGCCATTATATTTTATTTATATAACGTTTTTGTCACGATTTTATGTAAATATATGTACTTAAATCTTGAGAAATACAATATGCTATAAGTATTACAAATTCATTTAAATTCAAACTTATAGTTAACGCATATCATAACATTCATACTATAACGCACAAGGCTATTGTATTGTGCGTAAGGGAAAGCGACCTAACAAGTGGTTACTTTCACATTCCGTTTTCATTTTCCAAGCGACAACGACGGACACTAATAACTTGATAATATCATCATATGTTCCCGCATTTAATTTGCGTGAGAAACTTTGTTATTAGGTTCTATAAAATTGTCGATAACTGTTATTGCCGATTTTATACAAAAAAAAAACGATTAATAGGATTTTCATTCGTATGAAAACGGCAAGCTACAACTTAGTATTGTTCAACATACAACGACGTATATAAAAATCGATTTTTAATATTCGGTATCTAAACAATCCAACGCATCGATTACTTTTGATTGTTAATACATTTAGACATCGTAGATTAGATGCATCATACCGATAAAAATGTATGTAATTATTGCTTGAACATCCCTACTGCATCCCATGGATGTTTGCAAGCAATACATATCATCTGTACATATTTTACGATCGGTCACAGATATACTATTTAGGTACTTCTAGGAACTGGTATAGTCAATAGCAAGTGTTACTACGCCTATGAATACGTTATAAGAACCTGCTGTTAGTGAAGCGACGTTACTTGAAGCAATTTGCGATGTAATCCAACCAATCGTGAAATTTTCTTTCAATAACAGTTAATATATGTACTTATATCTTTAGATATTTAAAACTTACACTGGGGCACTGCCGGCTCCGATCTTGGCAACGTTCATGTACATTAGGATTCTTGCCCAACAGCGGGATCCACCCTTCCACCTGGAGACATTAGTTTTCCAGAGTTTCAGCCCGGATAAAAAAGTGATCTTTAAGACCCGAATATTCAACGTCATCATCCCGCAAGCCAGCGGGCGCAGTGGACGGCCGTTCGTTCGTTTGTTAAAACTTACGTTTGACTTTATCACTGTCGGCTCGCCCCGACTTCGTTCAGGTTCAACAATTAATTATTGTACACACATACACTTAATATATTATAACCTATGTGTAAAAGAATATTTCAGATAGGTTGCTTTCTGCTTGTACAAAAATCGCACTCTCTCTTTATAATATTAGTATAATATAACATAACATTCAATATGATTTGATTGGAAATATTCATTTATTCAATACAAAACTCGTCATAAACAAAAAAATGGATTTTATTCATCAGCCTCACAGCGCAAAACAAGTTTTTGTCCTACAATTACTAAAAGTTCTACTTTGAAAAAGATTTATGCAGTATTTTTAACCGCATCATAGGTAGGTAGGAATGTATCATTTTTCTAAAAACCAACCCGAAACTATATCATCTGCAAAATTGGAAGTTCAATTCAAACGCGGATTGCAATTCCGACCGTGCGTTCCCACGTCAAAAAACAAAAATTCATCAGAGTCACGCCAGGCTCTGAACGTCAACCAAAAAGCGCGCGAAAAAAAAATACTAGCGGATCGCGTATCGCGCCCGCACAAACGGATCTCGGTTTTCGTTCGAAGAAGTAATTAAAAAAAAACCTACTATAAGGTTGATCACAGGCACCGATACCGCTTGTGCTACCGTTTATGCTTTCTTTGTTCGAGATAATAATAAAAACTCAAACAATACGGGCTGAATAAGACCGAGTCGTTGCTTCAAACACGCCCTACTTGAAAGATAAAAAATATCACGTGTAGTGGACGCGTTTTTCTTATTACGTTCCCAAGCTCATTCCATATGTTTTCATCGCATTTGAGTGCATGTCTTTTTTATTTCTTGTTAAAATTTGTCTTGCCTTGAAAATATATATAGGAAAAAGAGGTATTTGAACATTATCGTCGATACCTAA
The DNA here is from genome assembly GCA_003671415.1 of Megathymus violae. Classification (NCBI taxonomy): domain Eukaryota; kingdom Metazoa; phylum Arthropoda; class Insecta; order Lepidoptera; family Hesperiidae; genus Megathymus; species Megathymus violae. The sequence continues at coordinate 10,079,957 of PDGT01000005.1, forward strand.
TCATTAGTAGAAATGTAAATTTTATTAAATTTTATTTTGATTAAGGAGAAGAAATAACTTATTAAAGCATGGCCGGAAGAAATAACTGGAACTACCCACAAGTAAGTAGCACGTGTATATCACCCTTTTTACGTGGGATTGTTGTGTAAAACTCACAGAACTCACTACGAGTACCTAATCAAAGTACAATCGGATACAAATTACTTATGCTTATTGAAATTAAATTGTAAATAGTTTGTGCGATTACAAATCGATCGACAGATCTCAGATTAATTTTTTATGTTAGGACATATTACTTAAGGGATTTAGTAAGAAGTTTAAGCTAACAATTTAATACTATTCTTTATCCAAAATTATAACAACGCTGTAGATAAGTAACAACTAGCTAAACAAACAGAAACAAGTATACTAATATTATTAACATCAATAAGTAATTAAAATTCTAAATAATTAATTATTTTTTTATTAATGAAAATTGGTAGTATGTAGATACATTTAAATATATTTAACGTTTGATTTAACTATATTCAAAAATATATCGTAAATTTATAAAACATCGTGGATATATAAAATGTGGATATATGAAAAAATATATGTATCCTTTTACTCATAGTTTACAAAACAGTGCTCCATAGATTATGTGTTGAAACTTCAGGAACCTGCAACTAAACTCAAGCAGACAATTTTAATTCGTATGCTAATCATACTGGACAAACACCAGCTATTACATCCATATTAATTTTAGCCATGACGTAACAAAAAAAATGTTAAAACTTTGGCAGTCCGACTGTACCAGTGCGCACCTGGGACGCTGGGGGCTCGTATTCAAATGCAAATCAAACGTTCCATTTTAAAAATCTACCATCTCGTCACTACTTGCTTCCGGAACGACTTATGTCCAATCGCCACTGATGTTATCACATGTCAACGGACGGATTTCAATCTTAACTCTATAGAACTTAAATACTAATTCTCTTTCACGTGCACGACACATACGACGATATGATGTTGGGTTAAGCTGTCGTTTGGGACCTTTTAGGGCAAATTTCGAGTACCCAGGTGTGCTCCCGATCCGGTTAAGGGAAGCGGCCTTGTTAGGGATTCTCGTATAAAATGGTTTAATGGTTTGTTTTTAATTTCATTTTTTCATTCACGACTCCACGAGTTAAATCATTGACTGTTATAAATACCTATAATGGCTGTTTCTAAAGACATAAGGAGATTTTCATGCAAATCATCCATGCCTAATTAAATATTAGTAGTATTAGTTAGAGTTTATGTTTGATGGAGTTTGTTTTTTGTAATATTGTTTGCTATTGTATAATAATTAATTCAATTTATATTTTATTACAAAAGCAGAAAATCAAACAAAGATCTGGAAATCTAAAATTTCCTAAACTAATTAAAATTATCAATTTTCTGCTGCATCATTAAGCTTTCAATCTATCACCCTTGCAAGTCGCAATAAGCTTCCCGGGATTGTAACATCTAACCACGACTCTTCCTGCTGTTAATGAGTCTGATTTGCCATTTGTCTCCATTGCCCTGCCATGCTTGTCTCTGAGCAGGATCGGCTGTCTCCTGATTCAAATTTCCAGTTTCCTCCCTAGTTTTATCATAAGTATAGTATATATACCAGTATAGTATTGTAATAGTAGTAGTTTATGAGTATATTTAGTATTTATTAAAAAAATAATGATTTGTACAAGCAGAAAAGTGATACACACAATCATAAAACAAGAATTAGGCATAATTTGGCTACGACTTCATATCGTCTTCAAAAGTTTCAGCGTTCTTCTATGGGGCTTGGAGTTCGTTTTTACAATAAGGTTCCAAAATTAAGTTTAAAGCGACGAATCAAAATACAGCTTATACGCAAATGATATTATAGTATAGATGAATGTATTAATGACAAGGACGCCTGGACACAATAATGTCGAAACCAGTTCCGCACAGGTAACCTTTGTAATTACCATGTGTTGTTTTGAAAGATGTGCTTTAAAATGTGTTTTAAAAAATTACATTAGTAATTAGAAGGTCAAATTTGTATTCACATCTGTAAGCTGTTTTTAATCATTGAATTAAATAATTAATTTAATTAAATTTTATTATTATGAAAATCATCATTAAACGTAAGGCAAAGAGTGCGTGTAAGCTTATTGAAAGCTTCCTTTGTCGGCAACCCTTCTGTTGATAACTTTGGTATTACTGAAGTCCATGGGCGATGGTTATCACTTGCTACCAAGATACTAGTAAAAAGATTTACATGAAAATTTTCGACATATATGAGGCAACCTATTGATTTCGAGGTGCGTAAGAGGAAGTTAAGTTAGGTGAAGTTCTTTTCCGTGTTTTCCAGTACTCAATACTACAATAAAATTGTCGTGGTGTGCTGAAATAGCTCACTATGTTATTTTATGAATCACCTGTTTATTGAAAGATGTCAATAAAATAATTAAAATGTCTTAAATTCCATCAGTCAAAAAATTCAATCGATCGTCGGACCACACGCTGCAAGGCCAGACGGCGTGGCACCTTAAAATATCTCTAGCATCTATGCATTCATCTGTCGGGTCTGTAGTCCGCTTCCAATATTCCAATACTTATAAGCAGGTTATAAATCAACAAAACGTAAAAATATTTCACGCTTAATCTTTTCAAGAAGGACACTAGTTAGTAAAGAACTTGACACAGAAGTATCGACGGTATTGGACTAAGTGGTAAATGGTGCACTATGAATGATGTAAGGGAGTTTGGTTTAGACTAGAAGGCTTATGAAATCCATTATTCTATACGTCAATCTTTACCTTTGTCATATAATTCAATAATTAATAGTTCAATATAGGACTATACAATATATTAATGTTATCTTTTCCAACATAGCCCACTGTAAAATTATCTGTCGGGAATCTGAATGAAATAATTAACAAACATTTAACCGTATTACTCTACTTACAGCAATATTGACGACACCAAAAAGAAACTAAATGCCCTTGCCTAGTGCACTGTTCACCAAGGTATATCATAAACAGGGGAGGTTGACTTGGACTCAAGGATCGAGGAGCCCCTTTCACCCGAACATTGAATACCGATATCAATAATAAAAAAAATTGTATTCAAGTTTTTATTACATGTCTGGCAATCCAGTATAAAACAATATTAATTTATGATCTCAAGAGAAATAGATCATAAAAAATACTTTTACTAAATATGTTATCGTATCCGCGACGAAAAAACTTTGTTAAGTTGTTCTTTTTCTTGTGTGTACACCAAGAGTTTAAACATTTATCTTCGGCCACGCAAATCACAGAAACCGAATAAGTCATCCATAAAAAAGCAGCTTGATATCAGTCTGGGCGACTGGTCCGGGCCACACAAAGGACTCTCGTAGTTCGCCAATAATAATACTTAATAGTTTTCTGAACATCTATAGAAAAGTGATTTAGTGGGCTCAAAAGTAACGCAGTAAATCAAAGAGCTATCTCGGACTGAGTTATCCAGCTCAATAATAATCTCGAAGGACACGTGCTCTCTCATTACCCGAAGTATTCCGCCATTCCTGATTTAAAATAAATAAATTTTATAGCGCCATCTGTCATACCGGTCTTAAAACTTGTCAAAGCTGGTTCGCGAGTAGCAATCGAATTACCACGGCGTCATTCTCGCATTGACATTTACTGACGATGAAATGTACGTTATTTTAATGCCTTGGCGTTTCCTCGTTCATTACTGAGTCGACATCCGATTTATAACATGTCAAATTTAAGCGGTGTATTCGATTCTCAAAATCTTATTTTGATGGTCGCTTTACACTATACGCGAGACAATAAATGAAGCGCTCATAATCCACTATAGTTAACGTTTAACTGATATAATGTATGAGTGAGAAGAGATAATATTGAAATATACAGATATTACGTACATTTACAAAAGACATTCAAGTTACAATTTCGAAACTAACTAAAAAAAAATTTCTAATATTATTTAAGCAGAATTTTCTCTTTGTAATTTTTATTAACTCTTATTTATAAACTAACTACCCAGCAACAAAACTAAAACTAAAACTTGAACAGCAATATTATTAAAAACTGAGTTTGTATTAAGAAATTTTTATAGCTTAATGACATTCCATGTGACATTTTACTTGAAACAAGATAAATATATATAATATACATAACACGCTAACGAAATTGAATATAAATATAAAACACAGTACGCCATTAAATTGCGAATGATGCCTTCCAAAAAGCTTTTAATAACAAAGAAGATGATGCTTGAAAAACTCCACTCGCTAAGTTCGATAACATATCCTAGTGTAAAATGAAAAAGTGGTTACCACTCCAAACTCCATCCACACAAATTAAATTCATACACGAAATGTTATAACAGTGGGCATCAAAAGGCCTCGACTGTCCGTCCGGAGCTTTCCTTTTAATTAGACCCTAAGTACTCGTTAAAAACAGGATCTTCCCAAACAGACAAAGCGCGTAGTACTAACAAACATTGCGAATGTAAAAAACGTTGGATAAATAAGTGGAAAAATACAGGTAAGTCCAAGAGAGGTTTTGTACGGTCCGGCCGGCCACTTAGGTCATCCTGCGAAATAAAAGCCCAAGTTTTTTATATCGCTTTTAAATGCGAAGCCCGTACGTTCAGTCAGACCCGCCTCATCCCCTTCACGATAATGTGAAAGGAAACAAACGAAAGAAAATGTTTCCGAGCGCCCGTTCGCTTTTATTGAACAGTCTTGTACGTAGTTTCGATTGCAAATAGTTCTGTAATTCAGTTAGCTGGTTCTGCGAAACGAATAAAAATTGAGCCGTTGAAAACGTCCAATGGACAAAAGTTTAAACGGGATTTACGAAAGCACCGGAGATGCAAAGGTATATATACTCGTAGTGCGACGCTCGTAGAAATATACCTCTGCATATCTGCAATCCCTTATAATTAGCACATGCTCGCCCGATTTTTTATAAGATTTACTTGGATGTATGTACTTGTCTATTCATTTGTATGTGTATGTATGTATGTAATACAATCTTTAACTTAATTTTCATCCACTCTCAGACATCCAAATGATCAAAAAATCCATACACCAGAACACATTTCATACAATTTGCAATCTGAGTTACTATTTTCAATAGATCTTCATAACAAATAGAACAACAGATAGGTTTAACCGATACGTCATAAATGTCGTTGAAACAGTTCTTTAAAAACTAAAATTCAAAAACTTCTTAATATTATTTATTATAATTGTATGTATAAAGGCTTTCATTACAAAATAAATTAATTATTGGACAGCTCCACGACCTAGACGTTGCAATGTCTGCGATAGACAGTTTACCGGCACCAAAATATAAATCTTGCCTTGTTTGCTTTTGATATCGAGGTTCCCGTGTGTGAAGCAATACGTTTTCAATTCGGCCAGCAAGGGAGGGTTAGAGCGCTCGACGGTCACGAGGGGGCGCCACCGAGTGTTTGAAGCGGTGATTAGTAATGCGGTGGGGGCTTATGGCGAAATAATCTTAGTGGAGACGTTAATGAGAAAACATTTTACTGGTCGCCAGGAGCACTTCATGATTAATTAATTTCTTTTTCAGTTTTCTGTCCCGAGGTTTAGCAAGTCGGAATCGAGTGCTTGTTACATTTGAGTGTCTGTTTCTTCATTAAATAATTGAATATCGACGGAAATTATAAAATTTGTAGCTTTTTATAAATGTCGAAAACTCGTTTCAAATTTTAAAGACACAATTATATTATTTTCAAATACATATAAATTTACCTTTGAACGTAAATGCCATATTTGATCACTTTTGAAAATAATTAATGAAACCCTACTAAAGTAAACGTTGGTTTTAATTTTAAAGATTTTGACCACGTAATAATCTAAAAAAAGATATTTATTTTAAAAATTAGCTTGGATTTCTAAAAAGTAACAATTAATGCATTTAAAAAAATTACCATCCCCATAAATTGTCATAGTTCAGGTCTCTTGTCATCATTATGAACGTCTAATGCGTACGTCGAACCTGCTGAGCGTTCAGGAGGTGAAACCTCCCACCAGAGTTAGTAGCCAACCCGAATGTCGGAAATTTTTATGTCGCAGGTATGCACTACCCATGTAACAAGTAGCCGGTTAATACATACATTCATATCATAAGTATGACAAATTCTGAAGACTGTCCCTGCTGTGGCAACATGGACACTCCAGAGTACGGCATTTTTGACTATCTTACGGTCGAAGAAGACAGAACGAAGGCCGAAGGAGAGAACAAGAAAATCAGAAGGGGCAATCTAATAAATAAAATGTAAGAAAGCAGAAAATGATGGGGAAAAAATGCTAAGTGATGAAGAGGAGAAAGATGAAAGTATTAGTCGAAGAGAAGGTGTAGTATAAACCTTCTGATGTGAATACTAAAAAAGTAATACTGAGGCGGTTCCGGAGAAGCAGCAAAGGGACGGGAGGTTTGAGTCCTTATGTCACTGAATAACCTCAGTGAATCCGAACCGGCTACCCGGTCGGAACCATTTGGTATCTATGAGAAAAAAAAGGAAAAAAATGTATGGTATATGCTTCGATATGCCATCTGACGATTCCATTAGGAACAGATACCTTAACTTGCCTCCTAAAGTAAAGAAGCGCTTAAGAAACTGTCAGCAGCGGTCACCCATACTATATGTATGATGAGAATGTATATTATATGTTGACAACCGATGCTCATGATATATCCATCAGTGTTTATCATCATATTTAATCAATTTACGCCGTAGCGACGATCCATGCAACATTTGAAAATAAGTATAAAACATAATATTGTATTCATGTTATTAATAACATAAAACATTTTTCAGCAAATTTTTTTACAACATAAATTTAATTTAATTTTATGTACATTCTGTCATATTACTTAAGCATATATTTTCTTATAATCCATTCTATAGAAGTGGGAAGTGAGTAATAATTAGGTTACAGAACAGGGCAGTGAGTGCGAACGGTAAATTCCCATTGTCGCGTGTTATCGCCGCTCTCCAGCCGCCCTCGTAATATTAGGAAGCAACTTCCCTGACACTAGGTAACTTTTTAATCTAGAATTTTCAATTTGCCACTGTAGAAAAAATATTTAGCGTCTTACGTATATAAATAAATAAACGTTACAAGTTTATAAATAAAATCAATAATTATTTAGAATTTATAAAATACGTCGGTTTATATGGTTTATACGTAGGGTAGTTTGATTGATTACGACTATGAACGTACTTTTCCCTCTGATCAATAACATTAGCAATATTAATTGATGTTTAAGATTTTTTAAACAATAAAAAGGATGTACTGAAAATTCTGATTGTCATATAAGGTCACGTTGATACACCGGCAATAAGACGATGGCATCCAGTCACATTAAAACGATAACACCTATAGCTATACTTTTAACAACACAGTTTGAACAACTGATCAACATAAATCTTAAAACGTAGATGTAAACAATTTATGAGCAAGTAATTTTACAAGTGTAGAAAGTAAATTTTATGGGTTCGTTAAAATATGATTATGCATATGTATGCATACTATATATAAACAATATATATATATATATATATATATGTGTGTGTGTGTGTGTGTTTGTGTGTGTGTGTGTGTGTGTGCATTAATGTACATAGAATATGTCGTGTTATAACATTCACGAGGGAAGGAGAAAGTTATCGTATGTCAAATATCTAAAAATCAAAATGCACGCATAAACTTTATGGGGTAGTTCCTCATAGAACCTTATAAAGTAAGTGTACCCAGTATCCTTATAAAACCTTCTCATCCTGCGTCCGATTTTGGGAACCATTCGTTAAAAATGTGATCAGTCTTAAACAGACAGACTATTCAAATATTTCTACTGATCGAGCTTTCGAACGAGTTCATAACGAACGAATTCGAGACATAACAGAAACTAATGTTGATACGCCTGTGGATGATATTCACACTTCGTGACAGTTTAGTGGAATGACATGTGACCGATTTCAATCGCCAAAGAACCGAGATGTCCTTACTTGTCAAATTCCTGGCAAGACCGGGCTGTACTAAAGAGGCGAGATAATGTCGGGCCACGTGCGCTCGCACACTCCATCGAATCGCAATACGTACCCAATCAGGATTATACAAATCCCTCGCGGCTGTCCGGGGACGGGGAAATAATTACGATCGAGCGGAGTTAATCAAGTGCTGACGAGAATTGAGGAAAAATTCCCTAATACTTCGACCGTTTTGCCTCATTGATATTGAGTTTGTACTCGTAAGTAGAATAATTTACAGTGCACCAGTTCGGTAATGTCTCCTGGTAATCTTTCTTTGTGTTCGTGTTTTCGCCGTCGTTGTCTCGGTGTATACGAAGTATGACGTTCTCGTGACATGTTAATGAAAAAGACGCTAAATGCCATGTACATGACAAATATTAATATTGATTAATATATATATAATAAAATATTGATTAACAAAAGACTTGGTAAAAGTATTTTTAGTGTGTTGTATTGTACGTAATTTTTAATTTTTAAAAATGTATTTGGCATATGACTACCTCTCAGCCGGCTCTTCGATATGTCAGTTGTGACTGCGTTTGCCACCATACATTTTAATCAAAATTAAATTACATATTAGCGTTATAGTAATTTTAAAATGCTTAATATGTAATTATTTAAAAATTATTGATTATTAATTTTAAACCTATTAGTTTTTTTAAATTTCAGCATGACAGATCCTTCTCAAAACGTAGACACAGCAATTTTTACCGAGACACCTTCCTAATAACATTCCAAACATAAAATTGTCGACAAAGATAAATATGTTTGCCAAAAATAATTAATGAAAATTACATAAAAAGTCATATACACACAAAACATTGCTTAAGGCTGGTATAAAATGCCACTGGACAAGTCCGGCCATTGTAATAAATTACAAAACTTCCAGTAATTGTAAACAGTCAATAAAGCCGATCCCAATATTGATACTTTACAATAGTACCAATAAACGTAATTATTGGTTATTTGGACAATGTATTCACCATAGATCTTTCTTGACAATAATATATTAATTCCCCATATCTATTTAAGTAAGAATATTCACCAAATGAGCTCTCACACATCGACGAATAATTGATGCCTAAAGGCCAATGTTCACTGAACGTGATGAAGCGTCACTCAACACATCAGTGGGTTCTATGAACGCCACTGCACCATTGCACACCCTCCTTGTGTTGAATATGATGGAATTGGGAAAGAATATTGTCTTTTATATTACGTTATATTAATAAGCTAGCTCTTCGGATATTTTTTGCCATGTCGTTGACCACGCGATCAAAAGGATGTAAACGTTAGGTTTTTAAATTTATTTAACAATGTTTAACTATTATTTCGTCACCTATTGAATTTTAATAAAGAATTCAACAGTTGGCTCAATAGAACAAACATATTTTGTGCGAATACGAACTCGATTCGTCAATACTAAAATTATACAGACTCCAGGAGTCAAACAATTATGAATTGTAATGATGATGAAAATAAATATTCGTTCTCGGGTCTTAACTGTTTATGAAGATTTTACATCTAAAGCATTTAGGTAACCCAACATACTTAATTTTTGGTACAAAACAAACAGGACACAGAGGGACTCAGAAGGCATGTATAATACTGCAGCACATGGAAACCTTAAGTCCACGTCGAAGTTGACTTTCTAAATGAACTTCACCTGTATGAATGTTATGTAACTAATCGTTAGTATATTATACATATAACAAAGGATAAGTCGTTTAACGATTGCTTTTACTTCTTATTAAATTAATTTTTTTTTAATTTTCAAAATCAATTAATTAAAACTAATTTAATGTTAACAAAGTCAGTACGTACATAGTGAGCCACAGATAAGAGGAAAACTGCAGACCACTCCATCGCGTATAACATTCGCAAAGCTAACCTTTTCAAACGGCAGATCGTCTACTTAGCCAAAAAGACTTTCAGATTCGTGTTTAGATCCACTTTATGGAATGAATACAGACTGTTCGAACGACGGTCCCATTCGAAACAACTCGATCCTTACATTTTTATAGGTACATATTTTATGCAATTTGTGAAAGATCCGGGATTTAAATAATTGGTTTGAATTTTAATGCAATTAACTAGACATTGAGTTTTTCTTAGTCGTGCTTATTGATCAGGCTACGATATTCCTTTTTTTGCGTAGTTTAATAGAGTAAGTTTACATTTTTTATCCGTTCCACTGGTCTTGTACATAGTCTAATTAAGGCTATCATTGCTTTCACTGCTCATTCGAAACAAAGGTTAATAAATAATCTTTTGATGTATTTACCCCTTTTTCCACAATTAAATTATTAAATTGCATATAAAATTAACGCATTTTAACTAGTTTGTGTTTATATGTTTCATCTATACTACTATTTATTATAAAGAGAGTTTATTAATTTTTGAGTTTGTGTGTATGCTGAGGGTTATATTAGGAATCACGGCACTTATTTCAAAAATTCTTTTACCATTTGAAAGGTACACTACTCCTAATGGACATATCATGTACTATCAAGGCTATATAATTGTTCAACCTGAACAAAACTACATATACCTGAACAATGCAAAATAAAAATAAAATTTATAACAAACCGTATGCGAAACATACCGACAAACAAGTACATAAAACCAGAAGGCGAATACAAATAACTTAATATGATAACAGTAGATTTTAACGTACCTTCGTATTCTTCGCCCGATCTTAAGAACCATTCCACCATTATTTTTACAATATTTATAATAATAAAACGGCTTTAGGGTCTAAACTAAACTTTCAAATGATGAATATATTCGGCAATGTTTCTTTAATTAAATATTATAAAAAAGATGGTCAAATGTATCGAAATATCGGACGTGAAATGTCCGTTAAATTGAAAGGTGGAGATCGGGCTTAAACCCTAAAGCCTCCATTACTGGTGCCCTTGACTCCGCGACATAAAGTTGGCACGTGCATTAAGCTATTCGTGTCACGGGGTCACATACTCGTAACTTTCGAGATTTTGTTGAACGTCTATACTCGAGTAAAACATGTGCATATCATCAGTTCCATTTTATGCATTAGCATAAAAGTTTCATTTTCTTTTTTTAAACTACCTACTTCACGTACAGTAAAGTATATATATAATGCTAATGCATAAAATTGAACTGACGATATGCACATGTTTTACTCGTGTATATATAGTATATATATGTATACATATGTGTGTGTGTATATGTATATAGCACGACGACCATTACCAACGGTAATAAAAAATATTTTTAGATTACTTTAACTACTAAGTTGATAGTTTAGGATTACAGATAGGATTAAAAACCACATCATCATGTTTAAATGCATATGTACCTTCAGGATTACGCTGTTACCTTCGAGTTGCATTGCCCACTTAACCCCAGGTAGATTATCACTACAAGCCGGTTTACTATTCCATATCAAATATATACCCAATCTTACCTATGTATGTACCTATGTACAATCGACCTACCTTTTATATTTATACTGGCTACTTCTCTATATTAATGAATTGAAATGTTGTGTATATACATGTAAGTATGAACTCAGGTCGTATATATGTATGTAAGAGCGTTGTGTTTGATCATCACATTCGTATTTTCAAGTTTGTGATTTATTTTTAGTCTCAGACAACCCTTTCACCACAAACGGTAACATAAGACGAACTTATTAGACGCAACCCTAATCGCGCAAAGCTCCGTCAACCAATTACTCTGAAAGACTCCTCCAATATGGCGGAGGTATTTCAATTTAGCTTATTGGCCCATGTGCGCTGGGATTTTGACAATTTTTTTCCTGGTCCATTTCACATCGTTTCCAATTCATCTATCATGTGGATATTTCTAAAAAATATTCTTGAAGTATTGTAACAGTTTAAATGTTTTTGTGGAGTCGCCCACGCGTTCCTAATGCCTTTAGTGATACATACGACCACGGGCGGTGGTGACCATAAACAGATAAGTAGTGCACGATTGTCGGCTGAAGAAGCATTTATAAAAATATATATTAGGTCTCCTATATGTATGCGGTGATCGTATGCATTGAGTACGACGTTATTTCACTGTACATTTTTTATATTAAAACAGATTTGTTAAAATATTTTTAATAGAAATTTATTTACAAACTAAGAGAAAGAAAGAAAGAGAAAAGATTTCAAGATATTATTTGAATCCGTTATATACGAACCTATTCCGTGTTATAAAAAGTATTAGTAAATATTAGGTGAGGTCGTGACCCGCCACGCAGCTGCAAACTGCAATGCAGATCCAGGCCGATGCTTGGTCCAAAATGTTTTAAAATACCTATATAAAATAGAAATATCACTTCCTGATATAAACCAATCGTAATTTTTAAAAAGTCAGCAGCGTTGCTCTTGTATTGAAGGTTTACTTTATGCAATATAAAATATTTACATTGCTGTGGCCGGTTACGGATAATACAAATACCTCTTACAATATCTGCACTAATAAAAAAAAATTAGTGAAAATTTGTATATATTTATGTATAAATGTGTAAAGCAGTGACAGCCTAGTGATGTAAACGTCGGTTTCACGTTCCTGACACGTGGAAGGTCCAAGTTTGAATCCCGCCCCTGTAAGATTTCAAAATTAATAATCACTTGCAAAGAGAATTATACTAGAGAATTATAATAATAATATTAGTTATAATAATAACATATACCGAGGTATGTCCAGTATACGGATATATATTTGGCTTCACGTTTTAGCAAAATTACAAATTGTTCTGTTACAAATAAATAAAACTAAATCTATCTATATATATATATATATATATATATATACATATATATGATCTTCTCATTTTAGAACAGCGTGACGTACATAGAAAATGAAATAATAAATATACGTAATGATTATATAAAACATATTCACTTCTCATGCAATAGTCGCACTAATCCGACGTAGAGCGACCGACGCGCTATCAAATTCTGCTCCATTAGGTGAGCGGTGTCGATGCGGCCGTTCATTTGTCACGTCACGCACTGAGTAACAAAATGTTCATATTAAGTTTAATAACATAAGCAAAATACTTCGGTGATCATGTTACTGGATTTTGAATATTACTTTACCCAATATAAATTCATAAAAATATTTCGAAATATTGCTAGGTTGCTAAAGTTCTCGTAGCTCTCTGATAGTACCTGATGCAATAGCAGACTGTGGTTACTGGTCACGGTTTTTTTTGTTATAAAATAAATTAATGCTTGACAACAATCCCACCTGGTGCTAAGTGATAATATTGAACACACTAACTTTTAAAATTTACTCATTCATATCTACCAGGGGCTTTTACGACGTGTCTAAAATGGCTCTCCACGTTATGTCTCTGTTTGTTTGTTTTCAAATAGTATAAATTGAAGTCATTGTCACCCACACACATGAAATCTTGATGCACAGAATATCTCTGAGCGTTTAGTAATATTACAATACAAATACACTACTTTCGTCAGTACAAATAATCATTGTACCCAAATTATCATTCGTTTTTAATAGGCGTTTTATAAATTCTTCATATTTACCTGATATACCTAAATCCTTTTCATAAATCACTCTATCTGTTGGTAAAAACTGCATAAAAATCTGTAATTCTTGAAATTATCGTATGTTCAAATAACAGAACCAGACTTTGTTTTATTCTATGTTGTGATTATTGATATGATACAAAGTAGTTAAAAAAACCTCCTGATGCATACAATTCAATTATTCCAAACAAAAACACCTCATAAAATCAGCCCAATCCCTATAACAAATACCGCAGGGAACCCAGTACCTGCACAGTAGGCACCTACCGATTTAATTTACACTACCCCCCGCCAATCGGGGACAATATTCAAATAAGGCTTCATCTATTAACGGACCCCATCGCGACATGTTCCATTATCTATCACTTCCATCTGCAAACCCTCTGGTTGTACCCCGGTCGCGACGTCCTACGAGTCACATCCTAAGATTTTTAAGGGGATGTAATCAAATCAAATAGACCGCGATAAGAACAAGGGAATTAATTAAAATTCAGGTAGACGCTTTCGTTCTTTTACTTTGAAGCCAGTAACACGCCCTGGTTTCGATTTGAGAAACATGATTACTTACGTTTATTACGTCATAAATAGGAACTTAAAAATGTTTATTAGTTTTTATCAGGCCCTTTATTAATCCAACAGGTTTGCTTCGTACACTTAAAGTTTCCTCGTGAATCAATCTATCTATTGGTAAAAATTACATGAAAATCTATTCAAAAGTTTTTGACTTCATTGCATTCGGACAGATAGAGACTTTGTTTTATCTTAGATAGTCATAAGTGAGGATATAGATGAAAAAATACTACTGTAATTTTTTAACGGAAATACCTAACAACACATTATTGAAAATTATAACCTATTAGGTACCGACTACAATTGATAGTTATCTAGTTATGGAAATATTTTTATTTTGTAATGATAAAAAATAAAAGCTACAAATCTATCAATAGCATATAATAAATAACATATAATTATTCATACATTTTGTTCAAGGACTATATGCGTTGATTAATTCATTTATTGTCTAGAAAACAGATTTATTGTAATTGCCGCTACTCAATGAAATGGTAAAATGACGAATGTGTACCTACTTATTGTATACGCAATTTTTTTTAATCCTACACTTATACTACTATCATTTAAATAAATCTGGTGCGTATACACATGTGAGGTTTTTTTAATAAAAAATTTTTTAAATGTTAATAGCCGACAAACGAGCAGGGGAGCTACCGGATGGTAATTGGTCACTGTCGCCCATGGACATCAGCAAAACCAAAAGTTGTCGGCCAGGAAATTAGAAGAAGGTAAGAAAGAAAGAACTGGCTCTCATGCTCCCAGCCGGAACACGACGAGTCGTTTGGCGGCTGACTCAAGCAGGAGGGTGGTAGCTAGCCAGGCAGGCTTTACGGAAAGATAATAATACCAGTAATAACATTAATGACTTAATAATAACACTGATAATATAATCTTTACGCGAAGCCCTACCACCAAGCAAAGGTTTCTTTGAAGTTTTTAAAACATTATACTAAAAAAATTAGTCATACATGCTTTTAAAGTTGAAGAAGTCTCTGCACTCCCTTACTTTTAAGTATAAGGTGGAAAATTTAGAAAATATGTTTCAAGCACTATTTTAAGCCCTCCTACAAAGGACCTACAAACACTTAGCCGTTTTTTAAAGTCAAATTTGGTTCAACACGATCTCGATTCAAACAACATAGGACGAGACACGGTTCCCCGGTCGCAAGCACAGTCCTTTTTATATTTTCCCAAACATAAAACTTGTCGCTGATACAGTGTGCACAACTTGTCAGCCATCGCCAGGCGCCCGATTTGGATCTCGTACCCCAGTCTGTGGCGAAACAAGGCGGGTCGGTGGCGGCAGTTTTTTCAATAACCCTTGAGGTACCCCGCTGCGACGCTCAAACACATGACCGCGTCAATCAGCGTTATGAATGAATACATTCATTCCTTGCTCCTGACAGTTCTATGACTTCTCTACTTATTATTATGAAATATCCAACTCTATTAGACCGAAAGTGATTCGGCTCTTTATAAAAACGTTTCAATTTTATTGGAAAAATATTAAAGGAAACATGTTAGCGGATTTTTTTTTCAAAACATGCAAAAATGGATTTCAATTTGATTGTAGGTGCAAAATTTTAAATTGATGGCCCTCTGACAAAATTTGCTATGAAAAGTCTGCACATAACTAAATGGCGTTAAGTTTGCATATACGATGCCAAATGCTTAATAAATTCTATGTCTATTTGGTCTGAATGTACCAAGGACATCTTTCAATTATTGTTCGATTTAGAATATACTCAATCGAACGTACTTATTATGAACCTTCTACTAGAACACCACGCCTCTGACGATCACGATCCGAACTAAATCTGTATTGTGACTTGTCAAATGCTCGTCCAAATTGATATTGTCACTCAAGGTTCGGTCGCTGATATTATAAATTCCTGATTATAATTACCAGTGAGACTACTGTCTGCCTTTAATATTACTTATTTCACTTATTTGTCAGTGCCTAGACAAAAATACGACGCCTCGACTACCGAGCTCAGCTCTAGGCACAAAAAAATCGTTATCGGCTATTTTGATTCCAGTTTTAATTTTTCAGAGCGGAGGCACCGCAGGTCGCGACGTGATTTGATGGGCCCGCTTTGTACCCGATGGAAATAATATCGCGCCAAGCACGGATCATTGGAGGGCGAGCTGCACTTTCGTGTATTTTCATTTGCTGTAACTCGACAATGCGAACCGATTTAAAATATTGCATCGACTTAAATTCCGAAGTAGAAATGCATTTTAAAACGATGGATGTCGCGTTTCAGAAGTTGAACGGCAGATTTGTTTGTGTTATATGTAAACCAAATCTTAATTTTAAGGAAAATATGTAGATCTGCATAACCATCAACAATTATATATCTTCTGAATAACTAAATTATCCATCCAATACTTTAATAGACAATTAATCTAATACTTGAATAGAGAAGAAACCCGATTCCAACGGTCATGAATTTATGAGTTCTAATGAAGAATAAAACACAACATTACATACACTGAATTTTAATTGAAATGTTATTTATTAGTAGGTTGGTTTTTTCTTACAGTCAAGTATAAATGAAACTGGTTACATCAAAACACGATATAAATTTAAATTTCGTGTATGCAACATAGTACTTGATAGTATGCGCAGTTCCTACAAAAAAATCTTTTCAATTTTGCTTTTATAATTATTAATTATTAACACATGCAATTGGTGGGTTGCTAATTTTTAATAACTTTCATTCTCACATACACACACATAACACTTGTTAGCAGCGGACAAATGGCAATGGCAGACGCTATGGGCTCTAAACATTATGCACGAGAAATCAGACATAATGACATTTATATTCCTTAATTAAAACTGTATTTTAATTAAAGACTACGGATGGAGTAACATAGATTTTCAATCTCTGACATCGCTAAAAATATTTCTAACAAACCTTGAAGAAAATTGCCAATAACTGAGCTATACAGCGGAATATATCAATAACACATACGTACATTTAAATTTGTAAATATCGTATAGGCACATAATGTAACGAAATATTAAGTTACCACTCGTAGTCTACTACCCTGATGATGCTCTGTTTCGGAGCGAAACACGTGTTGGTATAGAAATATATATCATCATACATTGTTTGCGGATTGTTGCAAAGTATATTAATAGTAATTTAATAGTAAATACCTATATTTCCTTGTCAAACTAAAATGATAAAATCTCCTACTAGTATAACTCAACCAGTTTAATTAATCCACTACGTCAATTTGTGTTCAAACCTTTCTAGCCTAGTTTGAATATAAAGGCCATATCATATTTCAGGTGGCAGTGGTTTTGTAGGTCAATAAGTCACCAAGCGAGTTTCCGTGTCGCGATCCAACTATACACATGTAAATTTATAGTCAACTTCGTCTTTGTATCAACTTGACAAAACAAGGGTGCAAAATGAAACAATGGCGCATCAACGCAACTCGCCCCTCGATGGAAACCACAGGAGGATATCATAAATGTCGGCTTAAACACTCGTCTCAGCGGATAGTAAATAAAAATATAATAAAATAATAAAATCGACGCAACATATGGCTCGGCCAAATTCAGATTCGAACGCTCGGGTGGAGGGGAGATTTATCTGGCGACTAGTTTGTGGATTTCGGACCTCGACGTTTTCATTTTGTTGCGATTGCAGTCTCGCCAGTAAAGTACAGCGGATTTCTTTTGTTTCAAAAAAGATTTTTAAAATAAGAATGTTACGGAACAGAAATATTCTGCGTCATAATAAATTGCAATGAAGAGTTATGACAAAAACACTTATGTTTTCGAGACATAAGAATGTTTAAAATTTATCTTTATTCTAGTATTATATTGCATTTCATAAAATCAATTAGACAATGATTGCGTTTCATAATGTACGTTGTTACTTTTAATGGAAAACATTAAAGGCTAAAAATGTAGGAAATTTCAATTTCTCCCTGTAGGTTTAGCACGTATAGGTAAGTATAATATAATATATTCATTGTTTCAAAATAAATTTACTAGAACTTACCCATCATAAATAAACAAACAAACAAAATCTTCTTTATTTTACACCAAAAATGTTATATAGAAAAACCATAAATCTTAGTTAAAGCAAAGCTGTGAAGACCTTATTATAGTTGTAGGTATAATACGAGATCCAAAAGTAAGCATATAGGACTCTTTTCATTAATCTCGATTTTGCTTGACTTTCGTTTTAGTTTCAAAACGATTAAGCTTTGTCAAAACTAACTCATCATTGCAGAACCCCGCGATGCATCGAGTGGTGTATCGAGATCTAGTCTCGAGTAATAATCGAACCCTCACCGCGTGGTGTCCCGAACTCGATCTCGACCACTCCAGCTCCATAAGGACATAACAACTAGCAATTATATTACACTCTAAAACATATCTTATAGGAACACAATAAGATCGCTAAGTTTAAATGGGATGATAACAATATAGGTCGACGAATTCCCTACGTTGAGTCGACAATCCACAAAAACGAACGGTTATTGAATTTCTTAGCATTTTTGATTCCTCCGTCTTTGTCCGACTCGTTACGCAGCATTGGAATTAATATTTAATGGTTGTTATAGCTGTCATACCAAATACATTGATTTTGTCACTCGTAAAAAATCGATTACCATGCCTAGCCAATCGAATTGATTGAATTAAAATTTGTGTAATTACAAATGAAAACCTAAGTTTCCATTCGGAAATGGAAATTTTAAACCGGAATTGCTTTTGTTTCGTCGTTTCCTAAGAATCTTTCAATTAAACTCTCGTAACGGGCATACCAAGATGCTTATTATTCTATCTCGTCTTTGAAACATCGCAATTACAGCGGCGTAGGATTACAATGTAAGTATATAGCTATACGATAGGACAATCTATTGAGTATCTACAGACCGTACGCAAAATGCATTGGTGCGTGAAACATTGAGGCTAAGGAAGACATCGTGTGCAGATGAAGCACATATTCGAATACGTAATGAAATAGTTGTTACTACACAGTGTTATATAAGATTACCTGATTACTAGAAACATTATATGTGAATTTTACAACTTAGGACCTCTGAAGTCTAAAAAGCAACACGAATAACGTAGCTGTTTTACAATCAATCAATGAACAAATGTTTATATCGTATTACACACTACTTTAGAAAGGATAACATTACTATCCTTATCTTATCTTATACTTTAGAAAGGATAAGATAAGATAAGGAGTTTCAGATATATATGGAAGTCAGAAGTCGAATCTTATAATGTTTCATTCCGTGAAAAAAGGACTTGTATATCAGTGGTATATTCCATTAATTTCTGAGTTCTCTATGTGAAGCTTACATCTGTCACACTGTCTTCATTTCAATTACTAGCATGCGGCCGAATTAATTCCGTCATATCTCGATTTGCGATACAAGCAATGGATTACTCGGCGATTTGCTAGGACCGACACAATCGCATCAAAGCTGCCATATGTGAGCCCACAGAGTAGAAACACTTTAGAGAAACTTCAATGCATAATACAACAAAAATAAATCTATAGATCTATATAATATCCAAAACTGGAGATTGATACTCAGGAGCTATAATATCTAGAAATTCGAGTAGAGGTAACTACTAGTTAACTTGGGTTAACTACTCATTTCAATATTTAGTGTCGTAATATTTAAGGTTATTTATTTATTTTGGTTATTTTGATTAATTATATAGACACAATCCCATCGCAGATGCACTCATGGTTACAACCAAAATTAATAAAAAATAAATATGTACTTACGGAAACGGATTCATACGGATGAAGCAAATATATTGCATGTAATAGATAGCTGTTAAATATTATAACAACTACGCTAAAATAAATTTCTATGCAAGCCGATATGGTCATAGACACACTAATATTGCATGCTTTAACAGAAGTTGAGATCGATCAGACCACAACTCGCAGGGCAAATACTTTCACCGCAGTATATTCGTGGTGGTAATACATACGTGGTGGTGGGTCTGTCTAATACGTAATAAAATGCTTCGTTCGGAACGATTAGTTCCAAATAGGTTGTAGATACCCACACAGTTCACTGTATCTGCTTTGCTCTACCACCAGGAGCGCGTATTGATCAGTGGCGCGGCCTCGCGGTAATGGAGTGACGGCCAGGCGCGTGCCGGCGGGCGTCCGCCACGCGTCCAGTAACGCTGCGCGTGCGCGCACTCCCACCGATTATGGCTATCACGTGAGAATGTTAGAAAATAGCAGTTAAAATAAAAAGATTTTCGACGTTAGCGCTGGAAGTTGTAAATTTTTGAAACACTTTTTCATGGTTACCGGACTGATTCTATATTGAAAATATAAATTGAAGTTACTGAAAAAAGTTACGGGGTATTGTCATTGTAATGCATAACAGATTCAATTGTTCTGCGAATACAGTTGGAATATGTAACTGAATTATTTTTTGAAGAATAAATATTTTCTTATGTTTAAATATTTTGTATTAATCTGAGGCATGCTCGACATCGCTCGAAAGATTTTACACATTTACCATACGAACGAATTATAGGATTACATCCCCAAAATCAGTCATAATAATTTCAACAAAGTCACAAAGGAAATTGTCATACCAATAAACTTCAAGTACAGTCGCGATCGCCACCACAAAATGCCTGTATAGCCGTACACGAGTACGCTGAGCGAAAAGTAATATCTAGGTGTCAACTGCAGGCGATAATCGCGGAGTAAAAAATTGCCGTCAGACCTCGACGCCGGCACTATTTCCACCCTTGCCTGTATCTCGGCGTTTATCAGCCGATAGTATCTGAGTGAGACATCGTTGCTGACGTTTGAAATATGATCGGCGAGGTCCCCGGGGCGCGGGAGGCCACGTGCGTCGCATATTCAAATCAGAATCGCACGCGACGAGACCCCCGTGTTGGCTAAATACGCCCGCCGCGCACCGCCCGGCCGCCCGGCCCACCCACTTACGAACCCTCGGCCCTATGTAATCGAATTTGAAAATTATTCTAAAACACTGAATAATGTATTTTGCAGGGAGCCCACGCCGGAGGCGACGAGCGGCCGGCGCTGATTTTTAAAATAAATTAAACTTAATCAAGTGGGTTCGCGCACCTAAACGGATTAACTTTGCTCAGGTTTGACTTCGGTACTGTTTGCTCAGTGCGTAAGGGGTGACGTTTTAAAGGTTATTTGAAACAGTCGGATAACATCGCATGTATACTATCAACTATGCACGCATGAGACGAACATGAGATACGTAACGTGAACCCTTGACGCAACTCCGTTTGGAAAATGCTGAGAAAAAAACAACAATAATGTATACTAGTATCTCTCGTTATATGATCCAACAGATCGTTCACATAAGTAGTAGATACATTAATTTCAAATGCGCTAATTTGAAATTAAAATTTAAAACAATTACTCAAAAATATTAATTTATCCTTTTACAAACGTCACAACTACACGAGGTCATTGACCGTTCATTTTCATTGTTTACAAGCACCCTCTTCAATATCAACCACCAGAGTAAAAAGTAAATCAGAATGTTGAAGTTTAAAAATTTTGTGGTTCATTTAGCAAGTCGATTTTTGAGTCGCAGAAAAATGTAGAACATTGAACAATTATAGTGTTTTAATTTAATATAATAATTAATTAAATTAATATAATTTAATTTTAAGTGCCATTTTATTCTTCTAGTAATATTACCTTACCGAAGTAAAGCGATTTGAAATACTGGTTTTACCACTTGAACGGGTTATCATTTGCGAAGTGGAACTACATCAATGCCGTATACCTAACGCGAGCTTCCGAGAGCAACTGCCTCACCAAGATAACGCGCCCGCGCACTCAACTGTCAAGTAAAGACACTTCCTGGACAGCACAGGGGTTAAACTTTTCGATCATTGTCCTTAGAGCCATGATTTAGTACCGTATCAGTTCTTTTTACTCCCTAAAATAAAAAAAATCAACCTAAAAGTCTACATTTGTCTTCGCTTTGAGACGCATTATCGTCCTAGGAGGCGGTACACGAGGTGTCATTTTATGTGAAACGGTAAATGAGTAGAGTGGATTTAGTGGAGTATTTAGATAGCTTCACAACATTGTAATTTACACATAATTTAATAATATCAACATCGGTAAGTGAAACCTTAGCCCACCCCGCCAAGCAGTTAAACAAAATTTATGAAACGCTACAATTGCCAAATTTCATATTTGAAAATTAAATATTGAATAAGACAATATTAGTTCACTCGCTACATTAAGTTTTATTACGCCATGAATACATTGGCCTCGGTACGATTCGGCACGCAGGGCTGCGGCCCCGCCATTAGCGCCCGATATGAAATTAAAATTAAAATATATAAAAAACGGTATGAGCACTCTCGACAGACCGCTAAGGGGCAGCCCTAAAGATTTAACCACAAAGAAACTGTAGAGTAGACATTAGGTTATTAGATTTCAAAAATATTTACGATGATAAAATTGTTAAAATAATTAATGTACATTGTTATAAATTATACAGATATAAATAGTTTTAATTTAATTTAAATAGCAAATACCGTATGAAAATTAATTAAAATAAATAGTTAAAATGAATTAAGTACGTTATTTTAACGATATAAGTAGTTATAATTGTATAATTTTATTAATGTACCACCAATAGTACCAGTGATAATTATTAAAATAAATATTTTATATGCGGAACTTTCAATAAACTAATGAGGTGTATAATATATTAGAATACCACATTCGCCTAACCCTAAGTCTTAAGCTATACAAAACATTTACTTAATTTAAATTTTTTAGATAACAACAATCTAGATTTATTTGTCTTACATCAATTCCACAGCTCGCGTTGTATAACTATCATGTACCGACGTGCAGTAGGGGTGCCACTCGATGATTTGGTTTTTCGATTCGTTACGCCGTCAAACTACCCTCGAGTGCGTACCCTCGAATATGTTCCCTCGCCTTGAATATTATTTATACGTTTGTTAAGTGGAGTTGCGAGAGGATTATGGCCTCGGGAGCTCAGCACTTCAACAAACATCGGTTATGATTTCTAATATCGATCGTGGATTTTAAACTCTTGTGCTTTCTGAAGAGCGCTATCTTCGCGATTTTTATGGATTCATTCTGTTCGTTACGCAACTCGTACTGTTCATATAAATCTTAAGCATGAATATTATTAGGCTATATAGTTTGTTCAGTATTTTTATTAGTTTAGTTTTACTTCGATATAACTTCAAGTTGCATCTTGTTTTGTAAACTGCCTCAAACATTCAACAACATCAAAGGTTGATTAATGGCCTTAAAATATAGGGCTTTAAAAGTTGTTAATTACCTACATAAATATATTTTTTCCTTTGATTGCAAAATGTGCTAGAATTACGTTAACATAATTATTCTCATATGCAGCAGTTATTGTTATGTCGCCATTTAATAAATCTGTAAATATCAAGAAAGCTTGTTTGTTTTAAGTCACTATGTTTGTGGAAAAAAAGACATTTTTGATCTAGCTTTTCCGACGTGTTCTTAAATATTTAAGAACATCAGTAATGTCAACGAGGAGCGGCTACTCCGACGAGCGCAGGTCAGGTATGCAAAGCAAACACATTTCCTGTAGGGGCTGGCGCGGCGAGCAAACAACCGGGCAATAGCAGCGCAGGTTGCGCGTGTTCACTCGCCTACATGTATAAAACACGGCCTGCATACTTTACTCTTATCTGTAAACCGCCTATTCTTTTCAATTTTCATACGCTAATTAGATAAGTACAGCCATTTTTTATAAATTCACATTTATCTGATAAATCACGCTACATTAAAACTTTTAAAAGTCCATATCTCTGTATTTCTTCCGATGAGTTCGGGTAATATGTCGCGATAACTATTATTATTTTGATA
This sequence comes from Megathymus violae, assembly GCA_003671415.1. Classification (NCBI taxonomy): domain Eukaryota; kingdom Metazoa; phylum Arthropoda; class Insecta; order Lepidoptera; family Hesperiidae; genus Megathymus; species Megathymus violae. The sequence continues at coordinate 10,104,057 of PDGT01000005.1, forward strand.
TCACTAAACGTCATAGTTCCGTCCATAAGACCTAGGATAAGTAAGTATTAGTGTATATATAAGTAGAGTTCTATGATGGCCGCTAGGATGAGCAAACCGTGGGGTAATACACAGTCTGCTCATATTTCACGGGGTCAACAAGACTTAAATTATAATTATAGGTAAATAAATAAATAGATAGTTATATACTTAGACATTAATATCATTATATGATAGCGCTCTCGTAAATAATAATAAAAAAACAAATTAAATTTATACTAATTTTGTATATAAATTGTAATGGAGCTAAATCTGTACATTATATTTTTTCTGTTGTATTTTTTACCTGTATAAAAGTAAGTGTAAGTAAGTGTTTATAATAATCTAAGTGTTTATTAATTAATCGCACGACAACGACAGGAGAGATTTAGATCAAGTAATAGTTTATTTTAACAGTTGGGGAAAATAGTTAGAAAATTTCGTTTGGGGGCGGTATTATTTTGCCTGTCTTACTTTTGCTATTATCATAAACGAATATGATTGTAATATGTAGAACTTAACATTAAACAATAAAATGACATAAATGTGAAATTAATTACATTTCTGATATACAAAAATAGTTGCTGTGCAGGTATTATTCCTAATGGTTTGGATTTGGACAAATTTGGACAAAACAAAATTGGTTTGTGCATCCTGCACTCAACTTTTTCTAATGAATTTTCGTATTACAAATTATTGATCACTTACTTGGGTTAAATAAACCATCGTGAGGAAACCTACGTACTAGAGAATTCTCCTTAATGTTTGTAAAACCGTCTCATTGTATGAGGTGCTTTTTGTAAATTTAAAGAAGAAGTGATAATCCGCGGTACCAAAATATTTAAACATGGAACGCGAATAATTTTAAACTTATATCATCACAGACATTATAACTCTAACGGGTATTCATGATCTTCATGTTTTCAGTGATATGTCAACCCAACATGAATCATGATCACGGCGAGACTACGGTGGCAGTAAAATACTCTTGACAGTTGACATTTGGCAGACACTATCGCCAATGAGCCTGTCAACTTTACGTCTAGTTTGTCCTTGGTTCTTAGTTACCCTGTGGCGATGCACGACACTAACAAAATCTTCACGCACGGAACTTGACACTGTTGTCACCCGACAATAACTAACAACTGAAATTCACGCTTGAACTAATTTAAATCCATCTTATCTATTAACATGTGTGGGATGTTTTTTTAAGATGCTGGCATTGATTGATTGATTTGGCATTTAGCGCTAATAGTAACGAAATCAAATATAAAATCTAAATTATCATTCTAAGCTAAGTAGCTTAATTTGAATCATGAGATTCAGTATTGCCAACAGAAAAAAGTATTTTATAATTTCAAATATTCAATAATTTTCGAAACAAACAATTAATCCCTTTTAAAATATCCCCGCGTTATTACAGCAAATCGTTCTTGATGTTTTCAGTCATTAGTTCTTTTTTCAATTGCCACTGGTTACTACTCATTGTATTTTTACTGCATTATTCTTAAATCGTCAGTCTCTGGCCAAAAGATACAACCTGAAAGGGCAAGACAACGTGTCCTCTGGAGAATGTGCAAACACACGACAGCACCCGTGTTTACATTTGCGTCGCTGCCCGTTTAAATTATAAATGACTCGGTAAGAGCTTACTACCTGCAAATTTATAAAACGCATTATATATATTAACACTTTTGAGAACAACATTATCAAATCCCGTGCAGCACTAAGATTTATAATTAGATTTACTAAGAATTACATATCCAGGTTCGGTTAGCTTGAAAGGTATCATTGTATAATCATTCAGTACTTTTACTACGAGTATATGTATGACTGTTTTTGTTTGAAAATTCGGCTCGCTGTTTAACTTATTTCAGATCTTATAATATGCATGCATCTAGGCGGGATATTGAGTATGCTACAGGTAGCAATAAATCTCGTACTAGTCGTGCCATAAATCACAAAATACCACACATTACAAGTTATCGAAAAAAATTATGAAAACAGCAAAAAATTTCGGAAACACTGAAATTTTCAATGTACAAATAGAGTAATGAATCCGTTTTTCAGCGATTTTACATCGGCATAAAAATAAGGTCGCGGCAGTTAACACGTTTATCGGGCGCTCATTAAAGCGGAGGGCGATCTTGCTTCGGAGTCGTTAAGCGCGCAATAGTTCGCGAGATCCTCGTAAAAAATATCTCGCAACCGACTTTACGAGCACCCTTTGTGAATGCATCATTAAATTTCCATCTAAATTTAAATTACGAACGGCACGATTCGACGCGCTCTCTCTCACGTGTTTCTGTTTTCCTAGTCGGTGGAAATGTTATAATTGCTGCACAGAGCAACGCAGCGGAGTCGAGAATTTGAAAAAAGATGACGTCAGTCGGAATTATCTTCAGCGCAGCGCAATTGAAACGGCTTTGCGACGGGCTTAGTGAAAAAGTTGGCGTTCGTTTTAATAATTCCCAGCCCCGGCGCCTCGGCAGAATGCCGTTGTCACTTCGCGGATTAAGCTCCGACACGGTTGAGTTGGGATTTGAAAGTTATTTTAATTTGCGTTTTTCGTATAATTCGGGATATGCATCTCTAGTTTCTTAAAAAACAACTTTTAATTAAGTAATCCTCTTTATATTCCATACAATGTTATTCGAAGTTCTATCATTGTATACTGCTCTAGTAGTTGAGGCACTCGCACCAAACTCTCAGCCGGTTCTCGACTCCAAAGTGCACAAACTACATATTGCAGGCTAATATGTAAGTTACGCTCTGCATTAGAAGAGATAAAATCTATATATATATATAAAAACGAATGTTTGTCTGTATGTCCTTTATAGAATTGCAAACTATGCATTTGATCATGTGATGATCTTTAGAAAAGTTGTTGTGCATGAGCCCACGAAGGTTTTTGAGTTGGTACGACTAATTTTCGATGGCGTCCCTGTTTATTTTAATTCGTGGCGTAGAAACGCGCGTAGGGTACAGCTAGTATCGTATAAAAATGTCGCAACGCCATCCTTTGTAACAAGCCACTTGCTGCCTACCTTCTTTGCATTACTTTGATGAACATTAAATACTTAAATATATATACAGGTAAATGCTGATATGAGTATACTGTATTGAACTCAAAAAGGAAATTGGACATAATGGGGAGTAGGTAGCTAATCGCAAGCGTGAGAATAAAAGAAAAATCACAAACAAACAGGGTCATTCGATTAAGTGGAATGATTTGCGAATCACTTATAAAATTCAAACGCTACCATTTTCGAGTTCCCTTCCGACTTATGGCGTTGGAATTGCGAATAAAATCGAGTAAGAATAAATTGTGCGACTGGATAAAGCAATATTTGTTCATCTACCCCCGCATTACGGCGGCACCGGCCATTAGCGGGATGCAAATAACGTCTTGTCATTTCACTTCTTTATTTTTTCCCGGAATTCGTGCTACTTGGCCCCCTCCCACGGATGCGTCCCGATATGGTAATGAGATTCGCTAAGAAGTAATTACCCTTACTTTATGTTTAGTACTGAATAATCATTATAAATATTGGTTCACGTCCACAAATTACAGTGTGAACTGTTTTAAAGCAATACAATTAATGTTTTACACAAATTTTGCACGAGATCTAATGCGTAAGATAAGCCGAAGAAGATTTTATGTTAGCTTAAAACAGATATACAGGTACTCCATCTATACTAATAATAAAATTCTAACTGATCACTTTCTGTACATGAATGATATATGAGAAAGAATATTATTACAGGCCTTTATTAAAGTTTTTGTCTGTTTGTCTGTGCGTTTGTTCCTGATGATCTAAGAAACGAATTAACCGATTTTGTTACGGTTTTCACTAATGTATTGCAGTAAGCGTCACTTAATACTTAAAGTTTGTTACATTGCAATCCGTCTATAAATAAAAAAAGTTGTAAATTAAATGAAAATAATGTAAAACGTAGTTTTCCTAAAGCGAAGGGAGGGTAGTTTGCTAAGTATGTAATAAATACGCTTGGACCAACATAAAACTTCTAATAGTTGAGTGCCAACGCACGGTAAGAACAGTACCTCTTAAACCAAACCGCAGAGCAGTTTATGTCAACAAAGGGGTTTATCAAATCGATATGCTATATAAATTATGTACATAAATAATACTATACTATTTTATTAGATTGGAATAATTGGAATTTTTTTAAATAAATTCCACTCTTAGCTAATGTTTTCATACCTAGTTAACGTCTAAGTTTAATTTTAATGCTGTCGTGTCGCGCAAGATTGAATGGGCCAAGCAATACGGGAAACGCGTGGGTCGCGCCGTAACTCGCGAGCAACGAGATGCGTGCGCGCTGCTAACTACCGACGCCATCCCGTGTACAGCGTGTCCACAATACACAAATCTCGACAGTAAATTAATAATTTATATGAATAAATACTAAGTACAATACCTTCTCGATGCGATATTGCTCGCCATTGTATAATTTATTTTTGTTATTGTTTACGAATAGCTATTAGGATAAATCTAATGTAGTTTCATTATTTCATTATAATTAGCAAGGGAAACTACCAGTAGGCAGCTTTTTAAAGCAGAGCTTCCAGAAAATAGCTGGAAATTTAAGAGAGACAAATCAACATTAGCCACCACCACTGTAACTTTTCTTTGCTTTGTTAACCATAGTGTAGCTGTACTACTATTTCTTACACACACGTATATATGATCTTTAGACAGCATTCGTTAAACTATATTGGAGATCTACGAAAGATATAAAAACGTTTGACACTTGAGTTGGCCATTAAATTCTCCATCAATAGAGCACTGGAGCTGGCCTCTTTAATCATGAGGAGACATGTGAAAATCAAAGTGGAACATTATTTTGCGTTTATAAAAAATGTGAGTCAATTTGCATAAAATATATTATAGTTTACCTAACCCAACTTTTTTATATAAACAGATTGTACAACAAACACCTATTTTAAATTATATTTAGAAAAACAAATCCCACTTCCTTGGTATATTTATATTAATGGCTGGAATACCTTCAATATTGAAGAAACAATTGAGTTTCGAGAACTTTCGCTTTCCGCGAAATTTCATTTCCAACAACAAAGTATGAATTTACATTCAAAATTAGAGAAAGAAACAATTTAATAAGCAACCTGTATCATCACAGGCGCTGCGTATTCAAATCATAACTATATCCATCCTGTACGGGTAGTTGCCCACCGGATCACTCTTTATGGCCTATAAATGTGTAATTCACGCCACCTTAATCCGGCTCTGTGCGAATAAATCTGGATTAGCCGAGCCCGCAACGATTGTGCGCGATATCTCCTGATTATGCCGTTAACAATTGTAATTGAAAAATAAAATGTCTCCAAGTCCGCCCTGGTTGACAGAGTTCTTATCGTATTATAGAGCACTGCATTTATAGGTTTACACGCTATTGAACGAATTAACGAAAACTACTTAACGAATTAACGAAAATTATTGAAAAACTCAATAAAAATAATTGCAGAGTTATTTAAAATTTACCAACATGAATTCAAAATAAAATTCACAAAGAGATCGAATATTGAAAGCGCTCGCACCACAACATTCAGTATCCGCCAACCATTACGCAGTAAACATTTTCGAATGTAACATCCCAATTACGTGTAAAACATCACGTAAATACCTTAATAAGAGAAATTTCACTAATAATTTCAACACGTATAATGGTATGGTATTAAACAAATTTCCCGCAGAATTCGTGACCGGTTGCCGCATCCCATATTTCATTCAACACGCACAAGAGGATGGAATGTTCGGGCGCGCAAACATGTACAGTTAAATTTTGCTGAATGTTTGCACGTGTAAACCAGTGTGACTCGGTGATGCTACATAAGTAATACATTTTACAAGATCGGTCTCGCTTGTTTCTGAGCGTTCTTCTGAGCAGCAACATAATAAGTAGTGACTCCGGACAATTTTATCATCTCTTTTTTACAGTGTGAAAGTAGAAACGATAATAACGTCTCTTGACGTTCGTGTTCATATATGATGTACACTTGAACTGGTTTAAAATATCACCGAAGCGAATTATTTGATATAAACATAAAACTTTAATAAGTTAATAGTGCATGTAAGTTTCGATCTTCGTCGATCAACACCAATATAAAAACGTCCAAAACGCCAATTAATTAATTAATTACTGACTTCATTAGTGATCTGCATTATAGCAATGATTGGATTTATTTATTTAAGACAAGATTGGTTAAATTAAATTTAAATTTCACATAATGTCCGCCTCGAAATCCGTTGACTTTTAGAATTCCAGTATCTCGTTCACATACCAAATGTCATAGAGATCGGTTAAAAGTGTACACAGAATAAATAAATGTTTCTAAAGAAACATTAAAAACGAATTTTCAATTTACCCTGTCGCAATGTCGAATGACATAAATAAAATAATGTACGTATTCTTTTTTCTCCCTCGGAGACAAGATGTTCTACACATCCGTAATGTCGGGTTTCGTGTTCTAAACGATAAGATCGAGTATTCGGTAAGATAAGGAGGGTTCTGCGTCCCACTCCAGAGCCTGGTGCTTTATGCCGCCATTAGCTAAAGTCGCATCCGCCGCTATTTGTACAACTGTCTTGAGCCGGCCGTAGGCACAAACTTCCCTGTATTATGGCAAATTTATGTCAGGTATTAATAATTTACGTTAGTTGTCGCTTCGCAAGTTTGTTCCCAGTTCCGCCTCTGTTCGAGTTGGTGAGCGAGTTTGAGACGTGCCTGTGACGGTTTCTTCGGTCGCATTAAATATTTATTCGAGTTTCAAGTGTAAGTTGATGTCAACTTGTCAATGTTACTTCTCCTATTCAATTGAGGAAAGGTTCGTGTCGAAAATTGATTAACGGCAAATGTGAATTAAATACATATTTCATAACAATTTATTTATGTAAAGACTATCTTAATGAAACTTTATACATTTACTGTGACACCTAAACTGCAACATTTTTTATATATTTTTTTTATTTAAATTATTTCCTTTATTATTGTTTCCAACATAAACTAACAAATTAAATTTTACAATCGTTGATTTTAATATTTATTGAATAGATAGTTTGGGGTGAAAGAATCCTAATGCGAGCCTATACAAAGTGCACACTGCTGAACTTAAGATGAGGCTTTGGCGAACAGTCTTCTGTGGTCTTCTTGTAGGTCGTTGCGCTCTGCACCACTCAGTTTACGTCCTATTAAAAAGAAGACCTTCGCTCCAAAAGTGATGTGGCTCATATACAAAGGAACCACATTAAATAACTCTTACTAAGTTAATGTGCTTTAACACAACGGTCTGCTTCCTTACATACCATAAAGTGGAATTATAGCTGAAGCACTAACTTGCAAAAATAAAAATAAATCAATACTCATTAATATTGATGATATGAGATGATGATAGCGTGACAGATAAAACACATCAATTTATATGTTTTACACTTTTGTAAAGTCAAAGTAAAAGAAAAAAACAAAAAAAAAAACGCCGAATTTACACAAACCATGGGTAAAATAAGCGTTTAAAATATCTTAATAAAAAATATGTATTTGTCATATATTATATTGTCATGATTTATAGATACCTAATGCACAACAAAATTCAAATATTCTTGGTTTTATGAACTTACTCGTTTAATTCTATCTTACATATGTCATATTTTAAGGGTCATATGCAAGGTTGCGAACAAGAAGGGATAAATCTCGCTTCATAGGGCAGGGGGTTATTAGTTAAATAAATTTGCTCACCCAATATGCTCCGTAACTCGATTTAATGGCGATAGAATTGATTCATTCAATTATGAGGAATTTTTAGTGCCCTAGCAACCGGGGCTACTCGTAACTTTGTTTTAGGGGTGTACCCTCGGAGCGGGGAATAGTTTTCTCACGAGCTCGCGTCCCTTATTGATTTATAATCTGTATCTACTTATTGTTTGTTAGTTTTAATGCTAAATTCTTTTACTTTATTTGAGTTAAATTTATTTCAGTGATAATATACACTAAGTTTTGTCTTTAATTTTCTTGTCTGCTATTGTAAACAAGTAGCATTATTGTACAAATTTTTCTACCAGGAAGTGCTTGGTGGTAGGACGTTGCGTAAAGATTATATTATCAATATCATTAATATTATTACTGGAAATATTATCTTTCCGTGAAGCCTGCCCTACCATGAAGCTACCATTTTTCTGCTTGAGTCAGCCGTCAAACGATTCGTCATGTTCCGGCTGTAGGCTTGATACTTTCTTTCTTCTTCTTTCTTGGCCGACAACGCATTAGTGATACCTTTAGTGTTACAAAGATCCATGGGTGACGGTGAATACTTACCATCAGATGGCTCGTCTGCTCGTTTGTAGCCTATTTTTATAAAACAAAAATTCTTTGTCTCTGTTTATTTCTACATAATATATTCAATAAAATAAAATTTGAAATACAATATACAACAGAAAATATTAAATTTTTTGTCTTTCCCTAAGAATGCACGATCAAAATTGGGATAATGACAAAAATGAAAAAATATTCAAGACACAGGTTTAAAAATTAAATTAAAATTCGTATTTTAAATAAGCTTATGAAGACTGAACTTTTAAATATTTTAGGTTTATAACTAAAATCGTAGTCTTTACTAATATGTCTACAATGTAAAACAATTGCCACATGATGTTTACAGTGTACACTGTACACATGAGTACTCATGTGTACATTATCAGTGTACACTGTCAATAACTTATTAGAGCTACTTGCTATAATGACGGACCTCTGTTATTAAAGATGAAAAAAAAATGTTTTATTTTTTACTATTACATTTATTTTAAATTATACTAAAAATAATGATTGATACCGATAACATATCTTACACAATATGTAGCTGTATTAATAAGATTTGATCTGTTATCGTGTAATGCGTGCGTCTATGGTCCCAAATTTGACAGGGATTTATGTAGAGGCGTCACATTGCCGCCATTAGCGTGCTAATGCCCATTACCGGGGGACGCTCCATGTGGAATCTGTTCTTGTTTCAGCTAATTTATAGTCGACCCGGTGTGCAGGTACACTTCGCACGATATTCTATATTGAACATGTTTAGAAACAAAACGTCTATATAAATAGATGTAAACCGAAGGCCCGAACTTGACCGTTGTGATCGGCGCAAAGCGTGTATTCTTATACAACAGATACATACATCTATAAGTCGACTAAAATCATTAAGGATGATCAAGTTTTCTATTTAACGCTACTGCTATAATTCTCGATATTTCCTTACGCAGGCAAATCGAAGCTTTAATAATTATAATATTATTATATTTTGAATCAACCGCCAAACGACTCGTCGTGTTGCGGCTGGGGGCATGAGAGCCAGTACTTTCTTTCTTTCTTACCTTCTTCTCATTTCCTGGCCGACAACGCATCGGTGATACCTCTGGTCTTGCTGATGTCCATGGACGACGGTGACCACTTACTATCAGGTGGCTCGTCTGCTCGTTTGTCGGCTGTTAACATAAAAAAAAATATATTTCTACGATTCAACCCAATGAAAGTTGTTTCAAAATATACTTGAGTACACTTTACCACAAACTACTTTTTAATAAACCTACTTGTAACTAACCCAAATAATTAGCTGACATGAAGTTCCTTAAGTGCATTCACTCAATAATTTTGCGAGTAAACTGTCAAATTCAAATTCAAAATCATTTAATCATATAGGTATTCAGTAAATACACTTATGAACGTCATTTTTTGCTTCTACCACCGTTTCGAAAAAGTGCTTTAACAATGAGGAGAAGAAACGGCGAAAGAAACTCCTCAGCACATCTTTTAAACAACATATGGTAATTACAAAAGTTTAAACCTGTGCGGAACTGGTTTCGACACTAATTTTGTCCAGGCATCCTTGTCATTCATGTACTCATCTATACTATAATATCCTTTGCCTATAAGTTGTGTTTTAATGCGACGCTTAAAAGTTCCAATGGGCAACTCGCGTAACGACTTAGGAATCTTATTGTAAAAACGAACTCCAAGCCTCATAAAGGAACGGTGAACCTTTTGAAGTCGAAATGCAGATGTAATCAAATTATGCCTTTTTCTTGTTTGATAATTGTGTGTATCACTTTTGTGGTTATACGTTTTAATTTTTTTTTAATAAATACTAAATTACTATATATATACTGACTGGCTACCTATTCTCTTAATGACTGACACGACTTTAATGTGTATATGGCTCTAATTGCTCTCTTCTGTAATATGAATATTGAATCAATGTCCGCTGATTTACCCCACATTAGGATACCGTAAGACATAAGACTATGAAAATAGGCAAAATAAACAAGTCTAGCCGTCTCTACATCAGTTATTAGTCTTATTTTCCATTTATGTGTTCTCTGTCTGTTTGCAGTGTCAAACATTAGCGTTGCGACGCAATGTACTTCCAGACATGTATACATCTGACCCATCAGGACTATCTTAATACGTATGCATCTCAAATTTGACATGGATTTATGGAAAGACGTCATCGAGGCCATTAGTGCGCTAATGGCCATTACCGGGGAGGCTCTGCAGCTGCCGCTTGTTTCAGCTGATTTGTAGCCGAGCTACCAAGTTGCGCTGAGATAGATTCTATAACTTATTAATAATATCAATGTACATATAATGTACTATCAAAAAATTGTTTATAACGCACTTATTAAATAGTGTAATTGAATATTATGTTTTATTGTTTATATCGTTACGTATGAGATCATTGCAAAAGTTATGTCCTTAATTCGCACTCTGTATGGCTTTTTTCATCTTATGCTGTAGTCCGGTCACGTCAGCCACGATTGGTCCGGGCGTTCAATCACTTGCGCTGAGCTAATAAGGCGGAAGCAGCGCCGGCGCACACTGCAGCCGCGCCAAGCTGCATGTGAATCCGCCTAATTTAAGGTATGTGCTGAATATTGATGCGAGGTTTTCTGAAGAATCTTAATCCATGACAATAATATCTAATATGTAACAGGAGACCTCCGTTGCTTTAGAGAATTTAAAACTTTTATGTTCACTGACAATTTCGTCTCATATTCTACGACATATAATGTTTAATGTACTCTTTTTATATTCGGTAACAATAATGTAATAATAACTAATATAATAAAAAATCCCAAATAGTAAAAAAATGTATGTTACAATTTTGATTGAATAAATAGATTGGATTACGCACACCCGAATTAATAAACAAAGCACGTACCACTACTTGCTGTAAGTGTAGCTATCGCAACATTTATACCACATCTTAGAGTAAAGAATTTAAATCTAAAAGAATTACAGCTAAAAATCATACATTAAGAATAAATTCGCATATATTCATAAATAGTATAAGTTATCAATATAAAGCAACAACAGTTCTGAAAATAGAAAATAATTAACAAATATTTTTTGCCTGTTCACACCTGTTCACGTACTCGATCCCATTTCCTGAGTGCAATTCAACATCAATGGCAGCAAACATCGACAAAATAAAATGGAGCTGAAACGAAAACTAATTATGAACTGGGAATAGAAAGAAATTAAAAGCTCGCAGCAAACCATCGGCCGTTGGCGCTTCGAAAAGACGATCATCCATCGTGTACGTGGAGTCAATTTATCACCGGGAGAAAAATGAAAACTGTGGGCGTCCGTTAAAAATAGTAGCACATAGTCGTATGACCCATAAAACGAGAGAACTACGTGAAAGAAATACAACTGGGCAAAAATAGTCAACACCCCGTCGGTCGAGGCACCGCTGTGCCGAGGTGGCGCCGCGGCCGAAAAATAAAACCAATTTGCCCGCATCAAAAGGTTCGATCCAATCGCGCCGTATCCACTCGTTTGATATTTCCAACCGTCGATATAGAACAAATTACAAACTGTCGATTACTCGAATTAGTGCTATTTATTTTTTTGTCACCTGTCGATCGGCGAGGCTTATGGAAATAGCTCGAGCCCTGCATTCGAAGTTTTCCCATTAACGCCTTTCATTGGACTTCTTATTGTGCTGAATTAAACGTCAAGATTGGCAATAGACCGTGTTTCACGCTTCCCGGAGCTGATCCTTTGTAATTTCCTGCCTATTTTTCTTTGAGCAACTAAGTAGATTTTGTTAATATATTTTTATTAGTTTTTGTCTTATCACTCACCGTTTTGTTGGATCTTTGGCGTTGTTTGTTATTGTTGTTGCAGTAAAAATGATATGTTAATCAAATGTAAAAGTCAATATCTGGCACACAGACGCTATTGGAGAACATATTTTTTATTTAAACTCTATTACACGCGCTGTACCTCACTGTCACATAAACACACACACATCATTAATGTTATCACTGCTAATATGCGTTTTGCTTTAAAAATAATCTACGATCATACTGTCCTGCCTGAGTTAACTGTATGGTGATTAGACATTACGAAAAGAAATCAACTCAGTCCTCTTTTATTACCGAAAAATAACACATCAGGTTACGGTAATACTGCTTCCTAACCACTACAGTAATCTGTGTAATTAATTAAAAAAGACGCCGAACCCGGATCGCCGCTATAACCATTAGACTAGCTATTGTATATTTTTGAACATCTTTCAATTCTTCTTCTTTGTAATTATTTAATAAGGTATGCATAATAACAATTATAATAACTATAATATTGTTTATTGAAACTAACACACCACAGAGTATTAGAAATGAAATGCTGATGTACTCTTATTAATATATTCCCGGACATGGGAATCGATCCATCTCGATTTATAGCTCCAATATTGAAAGTTAAATAAGAAACAAATAAATAGTTAAAGCAATGAATGATCCTAAAAACCAAATGTAACGTTTTATCTTTTTACACCAATAAAAGCAAGGTGAATCGATTCAGTGTGGAAATATCTGAACTCTAATTTGACTGCGAAATATTATAATCTCTAACTACTACATAAATGAGAAAACAGTCAAATCTCATAATTTTTATTATTATGAATACAAAAAGTAACGCCGGAGAATAGCTTCAAAATTACACCCATAAGCGTTACACACACATATTGAGTCTAAGGTCGTGTCCATGCAGCCGTAGCTATCATAAATATACGACTATAATGACAAAGCCTCCCCTCCGTTGCCATGACGACCGCATCATACTCCCACACGTAAATAAACGTATATTTTTTAATAAATGGTATCCGGAGGCCGAATCAATTAAAGCCGTCGATGAAATGACAGTTGTAAAATACGTTGAATTCTTCGAGTGGTGAAATTTTTACCTGTTAATGAGAGCTCCATATTTTAGCGACAGTGGTCGATAAATCATATCGGCAAGATTGATGTGAGCGGGCGAAAGGGAAATGGTATGATTTGTGCGCGGTGACGGGCGACGTGACAATGGCGTGACGTCACGGCCTCCGACGTTGCAGCATTGTTGGACTTGAATACTAGGGAGGTTGATTTGTTCGTTACAAGGAATTTTACATTGCGCTCTACCGTATTCAATTGGTAAGATAATATCATGCATTTGCAATATTTTACAGTATTATATAAAATATCGTCAAACAAACAAACAAAAGCTTCTTTAGAATTTTGATCACATTGTAGCGGTATGGTTACGAATAGGTATTATATGTCTCAGACATAGATTTCAGTCCCAAGTGCACTCTCGTCGCGGACGACTCTTGAGAAGACTTCGGATAGGTCCCGAAGTAGTCGGGCGAATCCCACTAAAAAATAACGTGAGTAAGCGGTAATACACCAAAAGTTACAGATCTTATTTCCAAACATGAGGCTTAGTTTTTCGGTACCATTATAGCTGATAATATAAGTAAAAGTCAAATTTCAATCATAAATATGACGGTTTCTATTCTTTATTTGCGTTATGTAATAATAATCTCGGTAATAAAACGAAGTAACACGAGCAATGTGTGGACTACAAAAGATGAGAAAATGATTTCTAGAAATTTCATTAAAATTCCGCTTCGTCAATTCCAAGGGAGTTCTGTTTCAGGGTTGTCAATACTGACATTGTTCTTAAAAACTGGTTAAACGGTTACTGTTGTATCCCATCAACAATTCAAGCGTTTATCTTAATTATACGTATTTGATGTTATCTACTTGATGTTCAACTGTTGAAGTGGCTACATAATTAAAGTCATTATTTCAAGGTTGTTTACAAGTCCACTTGCTATACTATTCGTATTATAATAATAAAAAGCCATGTTTCAATGATAAAAAGATAAATTTTAATAATCTATACTAATATTATAAAGAGAGATTGCGACTTTTGTGAGTTAGTGTAAAATATTTCATGATTTGAAAGATGCATTATTTCGGATGCACATAGGCTATTATATCATGTTTATATGGACATTAAATTAGATGTTCAACCCGCACGAAGTCGGGGCGGGCCGATAGTATCTTATATTTGACTAATCGCTATCGATATTGTTATTAATTATTGTTAGTTAATAATTTGGCCATGACCACAAGTTGCGTAAGCGAGATTGGGATAGGACATTATTAAGACAAGAACAACCCTGTAAGTAAGTGTAAGGGCTCGGGAGTGGGCGAGCAGGCGCCGGGGGCGGATTTGTCGTAGCCCGGAAACGGCGGGGAATTCATTTGGGCGTAATAGGTTTCCGGGACCAGCGTCCGGCCTTCGTCCGGACTCCGAACGAAGCGTCCGGCACGCAACGGAAGCGATGCGCGTGCGATATGTTAGGAGATGTTCTTTTAAAGTAATTGTTAAGTTCTCCTCGAAGTAAATTTACTCCAGTTGATATTGTAATTTAATAATTTAAAATGTTATGTAACATTAATTTTACATGCGGACTAAACATAATTTTAATATAACGACCCTTATACACTTATACTAATGAACACCTTTTGCATAAAACACGATATATTAACACAGTAACGCAACAGTTCTAAACGGCGTAATGCTGAGCAGTGGCGAAGTAATAAAAATATATTTTTCATAAGATCTCTACCGAAAATAACCATATTTATAATGACATTTACATTGGCACTACTAAATGATGATGATCTAGAATATGCTGCTATAGAACGTTTACACACACACACCCCCGCACTAGGATTCCCTGTGTTGCGGATGGCATGGACATACACAATTATCACATCGCAAACACCCATGACCCGAGAACAAACATTTATCTGTCACATAAATATCTGCCCCGGCCGGGCATCGAACCCGGGACCCTACGCTCGGCAGGCAGGGTCACTACCGACATCAATTTCTAATTAATTCCATACCAAATTGCGAAATAAAAATATTACTTCAAATTATAATTATAGTTATTAAGCATTCTTTTTTTTTAAAAACCGCAATAATAATAATGAATAATCATCATTATAATAATATCAGCCGTACTACAATATTTCAGTTACCACCTTATAGCATACAATTGTAATTATACGTAATTATAAGAAAACAAAATCATTTGAATGATTGCACTATACGTAATATAAAATATTATCGTTAAAAATTAAAGTGTACATCGTAATTCAACTGAATAAATTTAAAAAATACACGCACCGTTTGACACGAATCTATTCTTTCAAATACGTCTTAATTTTCCCCGAACAAACTTCGCAGACGCGAGAGGTCGATTCATTAAAACTCGTGTGACGTATCATTAAGTCCCCGCGCTCGTGATAATTATTAATATTCAAATCATAATTCCGAGCTTGCAAAGTGAAAAAGCAAAGACGTGTTAACTTATGAATAAATCGCTACAAAGTTTTCTCTCAAATTCGTTGTTCAATGTCGACTGAGTACGCGTCGCTACGCATGTTACGTGTATCATGAACGTATTGGTAATTTTTAAAACACGGCTTTTTGAAATGCTGTCAAAGCGCAATTTAGAACTAAGTCTCTATGGGTAATGACAATTACTTAGGCATAGTTACACGGTTTCACATCCAACTGATTCACGTAAGGATATTCCACTATTAGCTACTGCTATGTGTTGAACAAGTGCTGGCAAACGTTCACCAATAAATCAGTTGATGGCTTGATGCGCAGATATAACTATAACAATGTTTACATAATAAATACTCTTCATGGAACTTTTAAAAATAGGCATTGCAAAGTGCACTTTTGGAGTAGTTTGTAATAATAGCACCTAAATGAAATTAAATTAAATTTTTATGTTTATTTTGTGTGTAAGCTTTCTTAAATACTTAACACTCATATTATTTAGCACTTAACGTGACCTAATCTTCTCAATATAGTTTTAGCCATCCAATATTTCCTTCTTCACTTATTTAACAGTAATCTGTGGTTAACGGTGCCGGTTGGAGACTAAGTAAAATAATGTATCATATCTATTTTATTGTAAACCTTGTATTGTACTATTTGTTGACCCACATAAAGTGAAAAAAAAAAATAGTGACTGGTAATAACAGACCCCACACATCTAAACCATCCTCTATGATCGTGGTGCGTCCTGCAGAACGACAGTCTGCGTTGCCTGATCTAGTTTACGGTGCACGTCTCTGAGATTCTTTATCTATTTGGAATTTTCTTTGCCTGCTCCTCTTCCTAGGATAAATCCATAATGTTTCTGGTGCGGTTATTAAGTGTCACTACAGACTGTTTGGCCGACAACTCCCAGCGGCCCGTTTATTTGTGTATTGGTTTAAACACTAAAAAATTATTGTTTTTGTACTCGGGTCGTTCGGTGTTTTTGATATGTTAACTATGTACAATTTATCTGCTACTCCTATTATCCTATTATTAAAAATTATCCTTACTTTCTCTTCTTTGTCAGATTTTTTATTTTTTATTTATTTAATTTCAATTTACTCTATTCACCAAGAAAATTCATGCAGTACTATTTCAGAACATCGTGCTTGGATGAACGGATGGACTCTGTTTTATAATATCTGCTGATTTAACCTCTTTATATTCACTATACGTGAAAATTACATATAAAGATTATAAAACTTTTTTTTATATTTAATAAAAGGATTTAAAATCCACATAGGGTATCAAGAGCTTCAAATAAAAAAAAATTTACACCCAAACATAGAACCTCCTCCGTTTTGAAGTCAGTTAATAATTTTGGTTGTCTTTATTTTTAAACACTGCACGGTATATCATTGTTACCACGTTAACAAACATGAGAAGGATAATATACATGTTCTTATCGTTCATACGTCACCCACACACTAAGAATAGGGATCATTGACCACGAGGTCGATAAACTCGGCCTTTAATGGTTGGTCCAAAAATTTAGGAAAATCTCTCATTATCTATTTATTAGAAGCTTGATGTGTAATGTAGATAATGCACTAATGAAACATCACAAATACGCCCGAGAGCAAACACTTCAATACAACCTTTAAAATAAAAATATTTTTTTTATATTATTTCTATTTCTTTATTTTCTCTTTTTATACAATTTAAGATTTAAGATTGTTTGTTTACGTGTGTTGTTGTACAAGTTGTAAATAAATGTAGTTTCTTCTTCTTCTTCTTTTAACTGTCCCGCTGCTGGCTTCGAATATCCTTTCACATCGAAAGGTTAAAGCCATAGGTGATGACACCGTAGCAGAATTCTTAATGACTGCCATCGAGGGGTCCCGAGATCGATTCCCGACCAGGGCTGACGTTTATGACAGATAAATGTTATTAAGTGTGTTTGTGATGTTACAATTTTCATGTATGCAGCGGGTGGCAGCATCACAGGGAACGAGAAGTGCCTGTCCGCCGCCGTAAGTAACCACTTACTGTCAGCTGAGGTGACATTTCGTTTGTCGACTATGTACTCACAATATCTGGTTGTAAATATATATTTATATAAGGAAGGATAGTCTTCCGTCCATACTGTTGTTTAAATTTAGTTTTAACACAAATAAAATTTCACACGACACGATTACTATGAGATACCATCTACATTTTATAACCTAGCAACATTACGTCAAACAAACTTACGAGTGTACACTCGTAATATAAAAAAGCAACCACATTCGAACGCAAAAAATATATGTACGCGGTTTATAATAACTGTCAAAGCGTTTATTGCTTAAAGAGCGAGCCACGTCGAAGCATGCGGCCTAATCTATGCAAGTTCATGGCTTAAAGTTGCACAAAACAAAACCCAACAACTCGTGAACCAGTATAAAAACAAAATACTAACGCGATTTGCGTTCAAGAGAGCGCAAAATAAAATAACACGGCGTAGGCGCGGCTTCGCGCCCCAGGGCATGGGGCTGTAATTTCTCTAGATATTTCATATTTTAACCGTAGACGCTCGTAGACGCCCGCCGGCGTTACAGCGACAACGTAGGCGTTCGTAGCTCGCCTACGACGTAGTATGAATTCTACAGATAATAATATAGATTTGAGAGCATTAAAAATTTTGAGCCATTTGATGTTCTTGAGATACAGTGCAATAATAAGGGCAGCTTGAATCTTTCTCTGTAAATAACTTTAGGTTTGCGTTTCTGGCAGGAAGTCCCTTTGATTTCTCAAAAATCTAATGAATCTCTAATGTTGTAAACCACGCAAATATATGTCATACTATATAACCATAAAAATTTGGGATAGTTAAAAAAATCTAATAATAATTCTAATGAATAATCCAATTAGGATTAAAATAAAATAAAAATTAAAACGTTTTTAACGTGGTTTCATTTGCTGGCATATTATATTATTGAATTTTATGGGTATTGTTCTAAATTTTAATAACAGAATAATTTTGATTAAAACTTTGCTATGTATCAAACTTAAAAAAAGAAACTGCCTTAATACCTGTGTCCGGTACTAAGTTATTATACCTGTACAAATATATAAATAAAAACACTTTCAACGGAACACGACGGGCACTATTCACTTCGCCTTTTAAAAAAGCTCAAATTTTAAAGTATTCAGATCACGAAAACTACACACGGCTCGTTCCCAATTCTCCCATTCTCCTCAACCGAAGGCAGCCTCGGCTTAATGGCAGTAAATTTCATAATAAGGGTGTAAACGTGACGTATGTAACGTTCATGTAATCACGTAGCTCCTACACTCGCGGAGAGTGCTTCCGATTCAAAACATTTCGCTTGGGGTGAGTCCTCACTGTACCGTTTTCGAATTGAGAAACGCTGAAGTTACATAAAAAAATACACCTGCAACTTTTTTAATATAATACAAAGAACATTATTTTTTATTTGTTGATGTTAAGTGTATTATGTGCTGCAATCATTTGATTAAATTCCGCAAAATCTTGCCTATCGGCGTGCTAATATGTCAATTATATATCCCATACACGCAATTAAAGGTTAAATAATATATATATATAAATAATATAATAACATTTAAACACATTTCAACTATGTAAATCATTTTCCTGATCTCCTATTAGTGAAGGAAGTGTTGCATTTTAGATAAATAGGCCGCTGTGAATAGTTAACATAAGTTCCATAAATAGCATGCAATAATTCACTATAATCACCATTACACCACCTGTAATAAACGCAAAATATATTACAATATAAACACAACCTTAGGGTAGGTACTTCATGCCTTAAAGCGGTCCTCGCTCGTTTTAAAGACATTGCACAAGTAAAAGGTATATCATATTTTCCGTAGGAAAGCGAAATTAAAAAGCTGTTTCGTGTCACCTTTACTGCACCAATGTATGTTCATATTTTCGAAATATTTAGGAATATTTTAAATAGGGAATTTGTGTAAAATAAAAATCTATTAAAGCCGTATCGAATACGAGTGGCATAGAAATTCGTGTTGTAAATGAATCAAGAAACATTCTGTTTCATATAAAAATCGCGGGTTCCATTCTTATCCCTCTTCCATCTTAGTCAATGAAATGACGGTGATTATTTTGATGTTAAAACGTGGGTGGGTAGCGATGGTCACTTTCCATTAGATGGGCTGTCTGCTCGGTTGTCGGGTATTGTCATAAAAATTAAAGACCTAGTGTATTCTTAAATATTTATTTATCATCTACGGCTGACGATCTATTATGTATTTGACACATCAACTTTATCGCCCAGTTGGGACCGACAGACATGCTGAAGATCCGAAAAGGAATATTAATTGGATGTACGTAGCAATATGTACCTTGTAAATAAACATAAAGATTTCCACGCACAGCCCCGCACTAAGATTCTCTGTATTGTAGATGGCACGGACAAACACAAACACTCGATAACAAACGTTTATCTATAAACCGACAATTGGACTCTGGACCCGTCGCCCGGTAAGCAGAGCCCCTACTAACTAAGCTACGGTGCCAAACCCTGTAAATAGTCATTGAAATAAACATCATAAAAGAAATTTAAGCAATAATCACGTATCTATACGATGATGACAGTTCACATTTTTATTTTATTCCGAAAGGATGATAACATTGGATATTTCTTGATAAATAAAATCTGTCATCCATCTGCATACTTGAGAGCTTTAACAGAATATATGACTTCAAATCAGACAGTCACATATCAACGAACAAAGCCCAAGAAGCAAGACTAACCGTACTCATTAATCGAAGCTCATATTCGCATTTAAAACTGTAAACTTATATCAACATTATTCAGGAGAAAATTCATCGCAGCGAGTTAAACCGAGATATTAATCTCTCGGCGGCATCCGAGCGCCGGATTCGCCATTTCGCGCCTAAATATGATAAACTTTCCCCCGAATTTCTTCATGGACCCCCCGTTTCTTGGCGAGAAGAATGCCACCCGCGACTTCGGGTGGCGAACCCCCCGAGCCAAGTCTTACGGCCCTGCTTTTAAACTAAGCTCGTTAATTAATTACAGCCAAGTCGACGAGGGTACTGCCTTACATAGCTCTATGTGCCAGTTTGATATTGCACTCACTAACGCTAAATGGAATTCGAAAATTCTAATGACGGCAATTTTCTTACTACTTCAATATTTAGGAATTAACTATTTTAAGAATGAAAATTTTTATATGATAAACAACGCAATATAATTTATTCTATTTATATTAGTTTGCTATGTGCACAAATAATTTTATTTCTGCAACTCGAAAGTTATATTCAAAATTGTCGTTTTAATACATAATATAGATAATTTAAGCACGTTTCTCATGTCTGTATGAGTATCTGTATAAGACACATTTCACGTATTTCTGCTTAAGGGTAAGCGAAGTAAATGTCCATAATTTGGAATATGAATACAGGATAATATTTCTTGCACAATCGCTTATCTTAAACTTTCTATCGGACACAATAAAATATTTACCTTTAAAATTCTCACCATTTAAACAACGTAGTTTTTTTAGTATAGTTACTCTTGATGTATTAGTGTAAAATATCGGATGTGATGAGACCACGATTTAATACATAGTTTTGCGTAGTTACCGCTAGGGGAGCTTTCGAAGCTTCTTATAACATAAAATATACGGTACGGTTAAGATTTAAAATTTTACAAGCAAGCAATCAAGAGGAGATCTTCTTGACATTAGATAGTGTAATAAACAACAACTAAATATTGTTGGCTTAAAATTTTAATAAAACTATTTTTTTGTGAATAACACAAACACAAAATGGCCAACATCAACTGCTACTCGTGTATAAAAGCCTTAGGATTGTCATCTTTAAAATTACATTAATTAGATCATAATGAATAGGAACTAAATAAAACATTTCGATGAGCACTCCCATCGTAAATTTGTAACTGATAATCCCGTTAGCGAAGGGCCGTATTGATAATTTATCGTACTATTAATTCGAAAATCACTGGTAGATACTGGCAACACTTCACGCTCTATAATTAATTGCTACTAAATTCGCCCCAATTTGAATCCGGTTACCAAGTCCGCGAAGAAACTTACGAGGTACATAAGACTTAAGGGCAGGGCCGACCGGAAGGAGGGTAAAATGGCGGCGGAGGGCACGACCCTCCCGGCGGGGCGGGCGGGGGAAGGAAGGACGTGAGATTTACTCTAAGTAATTGCAGTAATAAACACGCAAATATATCACGGCGGAGTAATGAGAGGAAGCGACGAAAATTGCCGACGCAAATTGCGTGTGTGAGATAAGCCCATTTTTTTGTTAAACAAGACTTTGCTGATATTTCATTGGGCCTTTTTTGTTTTTGACGTTTCCATTTCGCTTTAAGCACTTTAAGCTGTTAGACGTCGTATCTTCGTTATTTTAGCATTTACGTTTTGCGACAACTTTTCTAATTCTCCTTTTTCTAATGATACTAAGCTAGGGCAAGCACAAAATATGAAAATGTATTTATCCAATGACATATACACATATGACTATAACATTTCAAACAATACCGAACACATCGTAGACCCAACGCAAACTAGGAACACCGTTTGTTTGTAATATGAATAAAAGCGCTTCTACAATAACATTACACTAAGTACGAAAATATTAATAAAAATGTCCCATTTTTCCTTACTACTTCAGTTCCTGGTGTAAAAATTGTCAAAAATTTTCAATAATGATAACGCGATAATATCATAACCTAAAATTGTTATTGTGATGTTTTATTATATGTATAATAATGCCGGGCAAGCAAGTAAGTAGGGGTAGTCCAAAAATTTTAACGTGTGCCTCCCGTACAGGAGATACGAATTCTATTCCAGAACGCACTTCTAATCGACTGATGTAATAAATTTTATTTAATATTATAGAAAACATATTTTTATAGATTTTTAATATAATTTATTATTCAAAACATATACTTAAATCTTATAGTATATACAAAGTTATTTAGTAAGTATCACTAGTAACTCCACTAAAGTAGAAGTATAATAACGCACCAAACACTGGAACAATATTTGTTATTATAATAAAAGCATAAATTCTCCCCTCAGGCGAGTCCCATCAAGCAAACTTTCCACTATCTCTCGACGACTTATTTTAATGTTAGTTCCATGTTTAGATACAGCGCTCGGACGCAGGCGTCAATTCATAGTTTGTTATAAGTTTTACGTATTTCAAGTATACTGATATAAATACAAAGTAAATTATATCTTAAAAAATTGTCAACGAAACTGGTTCCTTAAAAATTGTTCGAGAAAGAAAAGTCTTCAAAAGATATTACACATTAAAATTTCATAATACGCATGAAGAGAAGCTCCAAATGCAAGTATTAAAGAATCTAATTAAACTTTAATGTCTGAAAATATGACTCAGTAAACAATAGCGACTCAACCCGTTCCGCGGTAGCCAATTTTCAGCGATACAGCAATCATTTTTGGCAACAAAACAAGTCGCCACATAGAAGCGATGCCGCATTAATTATTCGACCGAGACAAGAAAGGGGCCGCCCCATTTCCAATATTTATGTGATGTCGATGACTACGCGAAAATATCGGGCGTCGACTCCTTTTTAAAACGTAAAGAAAGGGCCAAGAAAGGCCGCCGGGAAACGGGGCTTTCTTAATGCACAAACAGCACTCCTGCCTCACCTGCCTGCCTTGATTTATTGGGCTGCTTTGTTCAACGCTCGTTACAAGCTTGTTGTTGCGTTTTTAATTTATATTCTTGGCGAAATTTGGCGCGTTATAATAATATTTAGTTAGATAATAACTCGAGCGTATCGGAGGAAATCGCTGTGAAAATTTCGCACGCTCACCGCGTTCTTTCTGAACTTCAGCTCCGCATATATTACGAACAATACAGCCTTGAGACTAGTTAACTATACATGAGAGTGCGCGAGCACTTTGTCTCAAAACTTGCCACTGTTTTTACACTAGAAGTTGGATATTGTTATTCACGATTGACATTTATGAATACAAAGTATCATTTAATTATTGTTATCAAACCTGAAAACTTTGTAAAAACGTAATATAGACTACTTTTCGTCCTAAATAATACATCACCGTATGAAACTAATAGAACATCGCCACCTGACATTAATTGACATATCCATGTCATAAAGTCATGAAAAGTATAAGTGGTATAAATCAGTGGTGGGTATAAGTTAGTCATGAAAAGTATGAGTCTTCATTTATCCTTGGGTTTACGTTAGCCACTTCATCTCTCGACGCACCCTGTTAAACAACGTCCTAGACTACGGCATCAGGCCCCTAATGTTGGAGGTGCCTGGGTTTTTTACCACCCAGTTCGCTACACATAGATGCTAGTATGGTTATTTACTTTTTCATTTAGAGTGTCGTAGAGCCAATAAAGAACGGATTCCTGCTTATTTTTTATTTGGTGCCCGATATTGGTCCAAAGATAGTAATGTCCACTGACCATCAGGAACATTGAGTTGAAATAACGTTTTATATTAATAACAAATGTAAATCATTAACACCTAATAATGTTGCTATCGTACGAACTTCGACATTTTTTTTTTGTTGACAGCCGACAAACGAGCAGACGAACCACCTGATAAATAAATATGAATAAATAAATTATATATATCATCAATAATAATATAGTAATCACCGTCGCCCATGGACATCAGCAAAACCAATGGTATCACTGGTGCGTTGTAAGTTGTAAATAAGAAGGTAAGAAAGAAAGAAAGAACTGGCTCACAAGCCTCCAGCCGGAACACGCCGAGTCGTTTGGCGGCTGACGCAAGCAGGAGGGTGGTAGCTAGCCAGGCAGGCTTCACGGAAAGATAATAATACCACTAATAATATTAATGACATAATAATAATACTGATAATATAATCTTTACGCGAAGCCCTACCACTAAGCAGGCTGACTTCTGTCGTCTCTCACGACACCCTGTTTTGTTAGTATGGGATTGAGGAGAGTATTCTAAGCCGCCCCAATACGGCCATAATGATCTTAAGGCACATCATTACGACAAAACACTAACAGCTACGCTGTTGTAACAAACCTAACACAGCGAAGAATCACACAACCAACAGGCAAAACCATTACGTTCAAGGTGCAACCACAACATAGATTGCTCCCAAATATATACAGTACGTAAATTTGTGAGCTCGCCGTTGAATCGTCAATGAGTCGTGGCGTCGACAATCGGGCAGCGGCCGGCTGCGGCGACGGCAATTCGCATTCATTCACGGGCCATTGCCGCCGGTCGCTCCAGCCAGCCCGCCTTAATGTATTCAGCACGTAATGTGAATTTAGAACAAATGTGCTAAGCCGACGTGCGTACCGCGTCGAGTGCGGTGTTGCGTGAGAAACTCACAGGTACGACTTGTGTAACTTTGACAAGTTTCGTATTTTAATGTCTAGCAAGGATTCGATTTATTTGTGTTAAATGTGAATAAAGCCATTTAATACAAATTATTACGAATAAATGTGTTAAATTTGTTTATTTTAATGTGTTGCTTATAACACGTAATGATTTAAGATTCTATAATTAAACTTAAGTTCTAATCTTGCACGCATCTCTAATTTTCAACTGTAATGTTCATAACAAAAATTAATTATTGCTTGCTTCCGACAAAGAAAACAATGTGAAGGAACCCGCACACCTCAGAATTCTCCATGATGTTTTCTACGTTGTATGAAGATTGCCCATTTGAATTTGACTAGAATTACGGACCTTTGACTGTCTTGTTGAAAGTAAACTCGACGGAATTAATGAGGTAGATATTAGTATTTATAATAATCGATTACTGTATCTGTTATAACACAATTCTAAAGTGTTCTACTGCTAGCGTCGGATCAATTCTTTACATAAGGGGAATTAAGTTTCTTACCTTACGTCATAAATATATTGTTAAACTGTTCTTATGAAATAGGTATACGCGAGCGCAGGGCTTACTGAAATGTTAGACACGGGATTCCTCATGTCGATATCCGACTGCATAAGTAACTTTTCTGCTTTGTCTGTACATTCAATCACAGTAATTCTGCAAGATCCAATATTGTCTGTTGTCCTAGATAAATGCATCCACATAACTTATAGAAATAATTGCTCTAGGTTTGTGTTCATATGTAGATACATAGTAATTTTAGACTATGTACGTTATGAAGCACCCTTCTAAGATAATATTATTTTTTACTTTCCAAAATAAACGTTGAAAAGAAATTATCGGTTAACGTTCAACCAAATATTTTTTGATTATCTTTAGGACCTTCTGCTAGTCACCGTGCAAAATTTAAATCACTTGATCTATTAAGGTCATACTTTAATAATATTTTTTGTCGAGTCCAGTAGATGGCGCTGTAGCCAATTATAGCTGAAAGAAATTCTGTTTGCTCCGCCAGAGTTATTGATCATAAGTAATGCCGTACCTAGTAACTCCACCTGCCGATTAAAGGACTTCAGCTTCGATATCAGACTGGTGCAGATATTTTCATCACAATTTTTTTTTTGGATCGTGGCTGTTCGTGATGTTTCATTTTGCGTATGCCAACGCCATTCGCAACACAAAAAATCCTACCGTAGGGATGTGATTGTGCGTAGGTAATCGTTTGTGTAATATATAAATGCTAATTTATTATTTTTACCGATAACAAGCCGTAGTATACACAAGTGTATGTAGGCTAACCGCATTACATAACAATTCTATGACCTCAGCGGCTAAAATTATAAACGGGAGAGTGACAGGCCGCGATCGGGCGATCTTCACCCTTCCCTCATCAGTCATAGCGGCCGTCAGACTGCTAAGCGGCCGCATTCAAATTGCCATGCGATGACGGCGTGCTTTCGCGACCCCTGTCTTGTCTATGGACAAACCACAAAGAATAAGCAACCTCTCTGTTACGTTACTATACCTACTTACGATTTGAATCAGTGAATATTGGCAATGAAAAGTTACTTATAACAATAATAATTTATTAAAAAAAAAAACTCGCAAAGAAGTTATGTATACAAATTTCAAAAAAAGTTACTTCTACCTCAACGTTCCTGGTTTTATTTGACGTTTATTTTAAATAATCACAAATAACAGTGTTTCGCGTATTAAAAATAAATATGACCAATATTGTGATTTCTACAAATTTTATTGCAATAAACACAAATGTCAGAGTTTTCCAAGGTTTCCTGTTTTAAAAAATATCACCTACAAGTTTTACTTCACAATTCTAAACTAAATCATATGAACAACATAACTTAGATCATACCAATTAACGCATACGTTACTAGAAGCTCTTATAAGATATTTTATATTCTAATAAGACAAGAAAATAGTTGTTAAAGGCATTTTCTTATAAGTTATATTATTAAAACATAAAACATTAAATATTGAATTTAAATTATATCTTAAAATATTAATTTAATAAAATATTTACTATACAAGTCATTATTATTTATTCCCTTATTTCTCCATAAGATATCGTACCTTAAATTTGTAACAACATCTCAGTTTGTAAGCATAAAGAAAGTAGCTAGTCTGTGTCTAACAAATTGTTATTCTTTGGATGTCCTCGGCCGGCATTAAGCGGGGACATACTTTTTACGTCATTAGACATCGGGTGGATCACAGGAGTTATGGCGGTTGCTATGAATTGAATATACACTGCGTCTATGAAGGGACAGGGAAGTGACTTGTGAGCCTATTGCAAAATAAATAATATGTATTGAAAACTTCATATCGATCTTATAACTCTAGCTATCTGTTTTTTATGAAAACATTTTTATATATTTTTTATTCCGGAAATATCTAATTATCGTAGATTCGCTCAAATACATTTTAAAAAATAGGGATCAATCTAGTCATGTGAAAATCGATCCCCGAAGTAAAGTCCTGTAAATGAAGTGTAAATTGCATCATTGCTTTATCAAAATAAAGGAAACATTTTGAGCAAACCTGATTACATACATAATCTACCAAACCACACTTGGCCTACGTAGTAAAGTTAGGGCAGTTCTATATGAGAAGAGACCATATTTGAAATTCTTCATACCGAAGTTACAAGTTACTATAATTATGACAGGTTTACCATAAATTTATTCT
This sequence comes from Megathymus violae, assembly GCA_003671415.1. Classification (NCBI taxonomy): domain Eukaryota; kingdom Metazoa; phylum Arthropoda; class Insecta; order Lepidoptera; family Hesperiidae; genus Megathymus; species Megathymus violae. Next base: position 10,131,933 of record PDGT01000005.1, read on the forward strand.
AGTTTCTTATTGGTTTCCACATAGCAAGTTTTCGGGCACTCTGAAGTCTTGTTCAAGCAAAAAAACGCTACTCTGTTCGAAGTAATTTGTAGTAATAATAAATCTAAAAAAAGTAAGAAGTTGAAACTCTGATTTTTAGTACGAATTAATATCCGCAGCAACTTGGGCGAACCTGTGTCGTTAATCGTTCATTGATTTATGTTTAACACGCTTAGTGTACAGAAGCACAAAGTAACCATATTGAATCAAGACCGAATAAGTACTGAAGTTAGTAGCCAACCTAAGTTCGAACGCTATCGATGAGAATTAACAATTACTATCAAAAGATATCATAAATATTGAATCTCAACGGTCAATCTTTCAGCCCTTACTTTGCTAGCGGTTACCTCTGTACTGTCATACTAATTTCCAATACACGAGGAAATTTAAAGGTCTCCGACAAAGATTGAGAAACTGTTTTCTCATCTATATACATATATCACACAGTTAAACGACTCGAAAATATCTTATCCACTACTATACTTTTAAAATGAAGTTTACAATAACATTATCGAAATATCACTATTTAATATACACACCTATCAAAGGTGAACGTGGATAAAACTAATATAAAGATAGATAAAATAGACATTCCAAGTTACAATATGTAACACACGCAACTTGCTACAGACAACCGCAAAAGTCAAATAAAAACAATCTATCATAACAATTCACACATACATTTTAATATAGCACCACAATGATGAGCGGAACTGTAAACAAAAATGTTGCGTAACTACACAGTAAACATCGGAACACGGCGATACTCCGACAACGCGCCTACCTACATCATCGAAACAAACGAAACGCGGCAATAAACATTCATTTCGAAATTAAACACATCTACCTGCGAGTTTACCATCACGAAATCAGTAAATGAATAAAACAGTGAGGAATTGGACGCCGTAAATTCGCGTTCGGTGAATATCAATTTGGCCGCGGGAGGCGCAGGAAGGAGGGGGGGTTGCCGATAAATAAAAAAATATATAAAATACATAGTACCTACGTAACATGAAAGCGGTGAATGGCACTTGTGAAAAATGGACTTGCCGCTCTTCCAGGGAAGCAATCATTCAAACTGGCTGTTGTCTGTTTGCGCCTGTGCTCTTTTTCGCCTAGCATTGGATATTTTTTGCAATTTTTTGGCGATGTCATTCGCAGAGTTCAGGTGTGGGGACACGTGGTTCGGGACAAAGAAAACAAATATTAATAACCGGCATTTTTTAAAGTCCTCGCCGTGGGGCAATCGTTTATTGTTGTCAATATTTCGTAAATGATTTGAGTATGATGCGGCATTTTTTGTCGCTACCTTGCTCGCGGCATTGTTGCGAGTGGGTGGAGCGCCGTTAACGGGGCTAAACTTACTTTGTTATATTTATTTAGTAGCTAATGGACAGGTACCGTAGCAGTGATTTCGATATTTTACAAATAGTAATTATTTTAATGACAATGATGTTGCAGCAATGGTAAACCTAAGCCATTTAATACACTTTTAGGAAAGTAATAACCAATAATGATGTTCGAAAATTATGATAGATTTTAATGCATATTTTTCATATACAAAGTAAAAATCTAAATGCCAATCCTAATAGATATCATTATGAATATGCTCTCTGATCTGTTTTATTTTTACCAGTTACTTAATACGAATAATCCGACCTCGCTTCGCGTAAAAAACGTCTTACCTTTTAAATTACAATCACGCCTGATATCGTTTTTCATCAGGCATTTAATTAATTACCTGTTTGTCTCATCATATTTTTAAGGATCAGTTTTCCTAGTTCCACTAATTAGAAACACATTCGTTTTTTGCAATGGGTACAGAAAAGCAGTCCTTTGTTATTAATCTCTTGACAGAATCATGTATATATATATATATATATATATATATATATATATCTCGAGGGCATGCCACGTATAATTGTCCGTGTGAAAAATATGGTGTGATATGAATAAATGATAAATTTATTTGAAAATAACACTGAAATAGTATAAAGATAATTGTAAACTTCACTATTGCGATTGATGCACAAATAATCAAACCAGACTCAAAAACTCAAAAGACTCAAACTCAGACCTGTTGAATATACATATAAAATTTCATTTAAATCGGTCAAGCCGTTTCGGAGGAGTATGGTAACTAAAACTGTGACACGACAATTTTATATATTAGAAGAAATATATAATTGTCTATGCCTCTGCATATCAATCTAGATGCATATCGATCTAGAGCATAGTTACATTAAAATTAAAATAAAATAATGGGAAAAATCGACTCGATAGTAGTTTACTAAATATCATTCGAATAAAATACTATATAGCTAATATAATAATAATCACAATGCATCAATAATTATTTATATTCTTTAATGATTATGAAGGCGAACACGCAAAATAGGTGGTTCACATAAATACTTATATTTAAGTTGCTTACTTATTATTCATATATTCACTACAAAGAAATTCTTGATAGCGCCTTTCAATTAAAGTGACTCAATTCGGTTGAAAAGTGCAATTTTATTTCAACTTGTATAAATAATAAAACCCCCGAAAACAGTTCAATATTCCAAAATTTTTTTGCCTAATTAAAATAATGCCGTATTTCTCATTCTTCCTCCCCATCCATTAACCCAATGTGCTGTAGATAAACGGTGTTTGCTCAAAGGACGGACTTACAAATATGTCGGTTTCGCTCGTTTTCCTTAAATTAGACGGGAAAAGTATCGTTGTTGTTTATATTTTTTCTGCAATATATTTTATTTAATTGTCGTCTTTATCAAATGTTATCAAGTAGTAAGCATTTATAAGTACAACGTCAATTAAAAATATTACATTGAAAAGCGGAATTATTTATCGTTGCCATAGTAATAGTCAACGCGTCGAAGGCACACTTGGTGCCGCGGAAGCTCACCAACCTTAGTGATCATTAACCATCAGGTTGCCCATTTGCCCGCTAATTAACCATCACAATTAATTAATTGTAACTTATAGAACATGGACAGTATACCCATTTGCTGTTTCTTTAGAAAAATCATTCCATTGCTTCGTATATAATACTCGTAGTAGCTGTAAGTAATAAATAGATGTATTCCTAACGAAAAACTAGATTTCATTCCTATTCGAGGGAATTTTTAAGTTATAAACCTCATGAGATATCGATATATCAAAAGATTCGCGATGTCTTTCGAACAAATGAAACTAATTCGATTTTTTTTACATTAGCCAGTTTTTATTTTAAATTTTATAATCCGTTAGGCTACAAAATCACAAGATAAAAACCTCGAACTACTTCTTTTTCCTTGGTTATAAACTACCTAGTATTTAGTAGCCCCTCCATCCACGAAACGCGTGGATGCTTATACCTAATAATCATATCAACAAGATTACAATCGTATTTGGACCATACACTGAACCCCTCGGTTCATCTAACATAGTTTTATAACCAAATTCTTTGCAACCTGTGCGAAAGAGGAGCGAGGAGAGTATGATGATAAGAATACAAAATCAGTAACGTATAGTACGTATGTATTTACATTCCCTATTTACAATTTAAAAATGACGGACGTACAATTACAGTTCCCAACTCACGTTCTATTGAAGTTACCGAGAGCCGAATAAAAATCCTTAAAACTGTCTGCAAGTTTCCTGACCAACATTAAATTTAATTTGAATAAAATCATTTCAGCCACAACCAACGAAGACGCCGCGAATTGCGCGAAATTCATAATTATCGAGACCAGTCTGCAGACATTGCGGAATATTCCACATTTTTCTCAGCGCTCGACTCCTCGACTCGACCTCACATTTAACCCGAATTCCAGCAAACTGCATAATTTCGCCACTAATGAGAAGAGAGTCGGCGTCGTCTAATTAGCGAAGTCGGTAAGACGCCCACTAAATAGAGGTTGGAAGGAGCGGGGTACGAGGTGCACGAGGTGAGGAGAGGTGAGGAGACGAGGTGGCGGGAGGTGTGGTGCGGTGCCGAAGAGCGTGGCTCACCTAATGAAGTGTTTCGCTTTGACACGCGTGTTCGTTAGCAGACCACTTCAGGGATCGCGACGAGTTGTGTTCAGATGACAGCTTCCTCAAATTTACCACTTAAGTGGCGTGCAATGGCACTGCACTTGTTAACTAGTCTGCAGTCACTTATCACTGTTTACCTTATACCGTTGTTCGTTACTTTTCTAAAACGATATTTGATAGGCTTCGCGTAATGTGAAAAAACGAATAGGTCTCAGAACACGTATATAAATATAAGAAATAAATTAACTGAAGGTTTACATGATTTTATTAAGATTAGAAGGGATCTATTCGGTTTAGAGAGGCATCAACAAAGTTGTAAAACACGATGTTATGTACGATGCATTTCTTTCCTCACCGTTTATGGATGTAACAAATTAACATTTGTTTGTGGTCAACATGGCCAAGAACGTGTGTTTATTGATGTAATTGACTATAACAAGTGCCCGTAGAAATGGTCAAAAATTGAATAGTAACTTATAGTGGAAGAAGATTTTTGATCCCATCCGTGCTTCGTAGGATAAAGTAAAGAGTCTCCCAGGTATCATCAGTAATTAAGGGTGATTCGGTCTTTTAACTTCCGATATTCGGATGAACTACTAAAGTAATTTTACCAGTAGCAGCGTGGTAAATTACGCCTCACGTCGCGTTACTTACAATATAGATATATGTTCCTGTATACACAGGAACAAACTACAGAAATATATACGTATCCCTTAATGCGTTTCGTAATATTAATATTTTGTATACGTGTACAGTAAGTACCTACGAGTACAAACTCGGTCTAATACTTAATTGCGTCGTATGTATGCTACACAATGGCACGCGTTAATCAGGGCGCCCGGCCGTGAGCCGTGAGCGTCCGACAATATACCTGCAGTTGAAATCAGGGTTGCCAAAGAAATCTTCTCAATTGAATAAGATAATATCATATTGTGGAAATTGAAACATTTTTATTAATATGATATTTTATATTATAATTAATATATTTTATAAATCAAGGACGTCTTTTCGATATTATGTAGGCAACTCTTTAAATCTAGAATTGTAAACGTCTTAAAAGGAGATGATAAATTATTGTTTTTGATAATGAATGATTATGCATTCATAGACAAAATTAGTTAAATAATAAAGATGTTTTAATGTTAGATTTGCAATGTTTCTTTAAGACGATCAGCCCTAACTTTTACCTTTGTAGATCGCAAAATCCAACTACATATTACTTTAATATTTAATTTTAAGAACAAAATATTCAACATATGGGTCTGCTAGGAATCACAAGATAAATATTTCAGTGCGATTATGTTATTTTCTGAACTTTAATTTATTGAGTTTTTAAAGCACGCTAGGAAAAATATCACTAATTATGTTATTATGCGTAAGTAAGTACGGGACGAAACATATTAGGACTTTGATGTTCACGGTATTTAATCAAATCTTTGAATTTGTTGTAAATTTTTTCTGTTGACCCAAATTAAAGTAACAAAAAAGTATATTCGCGCCTTCGAAGCAAATTTAGACTGAATTCTCCAGTTGTGAGTTAAACATCGCCAACTTTCCTAATTGTACCGAGATTCACGAAGAGGGAGTTAAAACTCGGCAGAGGAAAAACGCAATTATCCTTTCTGTTTTACGGAGGTGAGGAAGCATATTAAAAAACTTGAAAGCGTTGTCAGCCCTCGAGAGTGGAGCAGACACTGATGGCTATTAATTAGAAGGGTTGGATGAAGATATTTCATTATTTCTTCGTCGCCTGAGTGTTTCGTTTTGCTTAGTTTTGGGGTCAGGAACATGTAACTTTTTGTTTTGTTATTGTAAATATTCAATAATAAAAAAAGCAATTTTTTTAACGGAAATGTGATTGTAATATTCTATATTTTTAAGTAATACGTTGTTGCAGGTTAAAATAATGAACGGATATGAAGCAAGTCTACACAAAGTCCAAAATGAATACGTATAGTTGCCGAAAGACAAACACAAGGTAACCCATCAAGTAAGTTGACATAACGGAGGGTAATAACACTGAAACGCGCACTTATCAAGCGATCTCATATAATCAAACTGTGCAGTTTGTTAACAAGGTGCTAACTCTAGAATTTATGTAAACTGTTTTGAGCCCGTACCACTTATCTGAGATTAAAATCTGGCTGTGTTAGGCACCAGTAGGCGTCGACAATCACTCCTTAGGGAACCTGCTTTATTTTGCGGGATCTTATCTCCATTTTACATATCTGCATATTCATTATAAGATCAATCAAATTGATGCTTATGAATGGTGCGTGCATAGATCTCACGTGTTACTGAAAAGATATGAAGATTCAAAATGGTTTTCAAGTAAAACTGTAAAATTAGCCGTATTGAGGCGGTCTAGAATACTTCCCCCCAATCCCATGCTGGCAGAACAGGGTGTCGTAAGAGGCGACAGAAGCCAACTTGCTTGGTGGTAGGGCTTTGCGTAAGGGTTATATTATCAGTATTATTATTCAGTCATTAATATTATTAGTGGTTTTATTATCTTTCCGTGAAGCCTACCTGGCTAGTTACCACCCTCCTGCTAGAGTCAGCCGCCAAACGACTCGTCGTGTTTCGGCTGGGGGCTTGAGAGCCAGTACTTTTTCTTACCTTCTTCTCATTTCCTGGCCGACAACGCATCAGTGATATCTTTGGTCTTGCTGATGTCCATGGGCGAGGGTGACTACTCACCACCAGGTGGCTCGTGTGCTCGTTTGTCGGCTATTATTATAAAAAAAACTTATTATGAAATAAAATGCAATTTTTAATTATTACTTTAAGCAAAATATATTACAGGTCTATGCGAAACATTTAGTTACCTACAACTACACGTTCTTTGATTCCCCTTGTCCACCATTATCTGAAAAAACTTTGATAACGTCCAAAATGTTTGAAACAGTTTATCTATAACTCTTACGATTAAAATAATTGGTTTCAACAAACAAGAATAGCCCTAGTTTTTACAAATACATAATAAAAATAATAGAAAAGCGTAAAGGCTTCTCTTACGCAGACACCACGTCGATGAGGACTCAATGACCGGATTGTTTGATGATTCCCTTCAATAATTCACCTGACATCCCGCCCACCCACTAGAGGGTACCACAAAAGATCTTTGTTTCACGTTCCATTCACAAAACTGCATCATTGATTGTTTTAAACAGACTCCACGTCGCCGACTTCGAATCGCTTGAAACGGTCGATTTTTCTATGCATTGTGTTGCGAAAATCACGTTTGCGACGGACCTCTATCAATCAGAGTAGAGGGACCCCCAGGGGCTGTTTCCGACCAGGTGTCCTTTTGGAATGTACGCCGAAAAACTGCGCTTTAACTTGGATTTGAGAAAAAAAGTCCATTGTTTGATTCTGGGTAGTGCGCGGCGCTTGCAGCAGCCGGCGGCCAGGTAGGCGGGGTTTCAGAGCTAACATAATTTTTTTCATTATATACTCGTAAATTAAGTAAGTACGCTTCAAGTTAGTGACATTAGGAATATGAAATCTTAAAATTCAGAAATGATGTGACATTTCATCAGACGATCCGACACAACTACTAAATATATTCTATGTGAGTAATGATGATAATTATTCCTTTATTTAATAAATAAATATTTACATAACGATAATATTATTAGTGTTTACTTTGCATATAATTAACATTAAATAATTACTTTTATAAATTATATTTTCGCCATTACAAGGTTATTTATAATATTAAATAAAAAAGAAAAAAATGTAACTGGTCGTAAACATAAAATACGATAGGCATTCAAGTATAACAATTGCAAGGCGATTGAAAAATGTGCAGTCCATCGCTCTACAAAGATTAATTCTTACCGAAGTATACTAATTTCGTCGTTATTTCCCAGAAAATAAGAAACAAATAAAATGTCCTATTTGTACACAATTTCGATCGAGGCTTAGAAGTAAGGTTGGAAGCAGGTATGCGTAATTTTTTCTTTTCCCGTGTTCTATGAATCAATGAATGAGCTTTAGAATATAATCACCGCATAGCAATCTTATTATTTTGTGCAACAATACAATTATATTTAATAATACTCTATTACGCCAGCATTATGATCACCCAAAGTTAATAGTTTAGCTAGTGAATAGAAAAGTTCTTATCTTCGACTTGTTTGTTTATCATAACATAATTAATACCTAGTGAAATCGATGCATACTCCTCATACTTTGTAATAACGCTCTCTACCCTACCAGTCCCGCACTTGGGAGTTCTTTCAGAATCAGAAGAGTTGAAATCAATCAAATTAAAAAATAATTTTTTGCTCAAACACTAAAAGTATGTTTGTATACCGTTAGCAATACTTTTGTAAGTATATAATATCTTACGTCTTCAATGTAAGATTAAAAAAAAACACTAAAAGTATAATATAGAACATTAAATGGGCAAAAGCTAACATAGAATTTTACGCAGCTCTGTTTTTCAGCCACTCCCTATCCCTGAGTTGTTGGGCGGGAGTAGGGTGGTCCTCGGCCACATTCTGACACTTTTTTACCATATACATCCCCAATAATAAAAAAAAGCATTTTAAGAAAATGGTAACAAAAAAAATTGTTATTCGATTAAATTAAAATTGAACAGAAATAAACAAAAAGGTTAGGTCACCGTTGCACGAGTGGGTATGTAAGATCAGAAGAACATTTTAAAATCAAGTAGTTTTCAGTAGGCATGGTTCAGATTTTCTGCTAAAAATCGTAATTTTAACAATACCGATGGATATTTAATGTTGAACGATTCAGAACTCAATGCAGTTCTCATCGGAGGTAGTAAATCATTACGAATTTTTGCTGCCGAGAATCTGAAACTCCTCTTCTACCGTTATTTTATATGATTAGGGAACTTAAGAAGATCGTTCCCATGCAGGTTTCTTAGACTTATCTTTGACCCACACTTACTTTTTAGATAGGTATTCAGACTTTCTATTCCAAATCACTATTTAAACAACACAGGCGAAACGAAGTTCTCTTCTTCTACTCACGTTCAACAAACCTTGGTTGTTCAAATATGGAGTAACGTATTTTTTTCTACTTATATTCGTAAAGCAACGAATGCAAGCGTTTTGACTCTTTGTATTGCTCTCTCTGTACTGGCTATAAGTCTTGGACTATAGGTAGAGCTACAGTAGTTGAACTGAGTGAGTACTAGCGAATCACACAGAAGCACACGTAATTGCGCACTAATATAGTTCCTAATTTTATACAGCATTTTAAATATGAAAAACGCATTCCCTATTTTATTATTGTTTTTTATACTTCATATTTCTTATTTTATTATTGGTCCCCATCCAGAATTAAGCTCAGATTATGGGCTGAGTTTACTCGCTCAAGAACCATATCTACAGTTTTTATTTCAATATTACTATGCAATACATTATTGATTTACGTATTTGTACCCAGTAATTGTTGTTTTTCTTCGTTAATTTTTCTAAAACCTCTAATGTATCCTTACTATTTAATGAGTAGTATAGTGTGTGTCATCCGCATATAAATGGTATTTACAGGTTTTATATGGAGACCAGCAGTAAAAATAGTAAATAGCACAGAACTAAGTATTAAATCCTGTGGCACGCCTTTTTCTAATGTTTTCTGAGTTGAGACTCAGCTCACTATATTTTGAGATACCCACGAATATGGAGGTTTCCTTAAGATAATATTATATATTTATGACAAAATTTAAGCCCAGATTCCCAGTATCAAAGTCTGCGTTAAAAGCTATTAAACTATAACGGTTTGATATATGTGAAAATGTAAGTTACAAATTACATACGATAAATAACTACATACTGCAAAATAGTGATATGACGCCTAATAACTTTGGTGTTGTACCAGAAGGAGCGAAGAGTTCATTATAACATCATAATGTGTATCTACTTTATAGAATACTAGCGGTTAGCTCCGACTTTGTTCGGATTGAACAAGAATGCTCTGTCCATCCTGAATAATGAACCTTTCAAATGGTAAAAGAATTTTTTAAATTGGTGCTGTCACTTCGGTGATTACCCTCTTCATATACACGAACTCTCAAAATTCCCAATCTCTGTTTATAATATTAGTATAGATGAACTTCAAGTAATCGTTCTTTATTATGGGTTTTTGGGACAAAAAAGTTAGTACTATCTAACAGGAGAGGAGACATTTTAAGAAGTAAAAAAACCAAGCCCGTGGATGACATTGACAACACTACCAGTCACAATAGAAGGAGATATTACCTAAATCAATGCTTCAAAGATTTGCAACAATAGAGTTTTCGGACGTTTTTGTGTCCTCTATTCTCTTTAGCCACGTGGGACAGGTGGTGCGCGCACGCGCACATCTGCTTACATGGAGCCGCTTGCGCAAGATTTTAATAGTTTCTAGCAGATTTAGGGTTTCACACATCACAATAGAACCCTCACAAAATCTCAAAATATATTATGTCTTTTCTTTAAAACTTAATGTTATACTAATTATTATTGTCCATTAATAAATGAATACAAATACATTTTAACTGTGAGGATACTCACAATTTAATTCTGGTATTTCTATCCAATTATCGTCAATAATGGTTTCGAGGTCAATTGTACGAAATACTAAAATCGCGCGTCCATTACAGTTAAATACATTCGTCATGGTAAAATAAATTTTAATGATTTTTTACGTTACATTAAAATAAACAGTGACAATAATATTATATTCACACAATTATGAAGACTCAAATGATTACAATAGGTCTTCCGTATCAATTGCTCTTAAGATAAGTAGATAGAATAAGATGAATCATACAAAACCATTAACCTTGAAGAACTAATTCAAAACAGGTATCAGTTTCAAAGATAAAGATTTCAAAACAAGGATTTTATAACATTCTTGTAAAAAGATTAGGGAAAAAATTTCAGAGGTAATTTTATTGTAATACCTACAGATCATTTCTCTTTAAACACAACTCACACTTGTCCTTATTTTTTGAACGATGACAGTTCTTAGGTTTTTGACGCTTATCTAACGGAGCCCACTCCGCCAGCTGGCAACTTTTTTGTTCATAGTTCACAGATTGTAATTTTCATCTGATAAAATTTATTAAGTCATCGGATAAAGATCGATGGTGTTGTGGTAGTATTAGGCTAACGTTTTTTGTTCAAAAATTAGTTACGATAGCAATGATCTAAAGGAAATATTAAAAACTAAAATTTGGCACTATAATAAAAAATTATTTCATTTCATACTGAACTGACTCAATCGAATAACATGTGACATAATATTTTAGTAGGTTTATAAAAAAAATCAACGGAAGTAGTTCGCCATGCCTTGAATACCACTATGAAATACGAGTATAAGGTTTATTATGCATATTACTGAGCAGATTAGGAAACAAGTGCTTGAAAGTAAATACAATAATTGTTAGTCCAAACCGCTGCAGGTGTCAACTAGCACTTACTGTAATAGAATATTTATCTGCTGCAAAATCATATCGACAATAATAATATAATACATTGCTTAACAGGTCATTGCAAAAATGCTTTAAAGACTCCTCCAAAAAATCTGCAAAGGTACTTTGATATCAAGTTGGCTTTCACACCACGTCATAATCACGCCAACAGCCATTGAGTGCGCGACGTGTTCCATAGAGACGCGTTTGTTGACTCCGCTGGTTAGAGGCACACGTCACATCACACCGTTCCATCGCACGTTGGAACGGTACAACGTCGTTGCGGCATTCGTCTTTATGACAATAAATAATCCATAAGTGCTGCTATATCAACAAAGTATGTAGATTGCCTTAGCGTGCATACGCTAATTTACGGTCAAAATTATTAATATGGTGATGACAACGAATCCATAACCTTATACTTCGCATGTGGTCTTATATATTGAACAAATATTCTACATATTTGGAAGAATGTCTTAGAAAATCTGCAACAGAAGGTAAGGTAGTGAGTAAGAAAAGAAGAACGGTAGTTAAGAACAACTATTTCAATTAAATATTCATTCGATGATCATTATTATTAACATTTTGAATTTTTCTAAAAGTCAAAATTATACGATAACAGACGCTTATATGGTTATGAGTAAGTATTACGGATAATTTGTACTTAAGCTGCGATATATGTAATATTAAATAAACATTATACAAACTTATTTAAGTTTCTTTATTTTTTCCGTAAGTGCATCGTGAAGGTATTGACCATATCGACAAAAACCTATATAATACGCCCCGCGGAATGTCATTTGCGTCGTGGTACAACGAACGCGGGACGCAATACAGGACGATTACCCTATTGCTCTTTGAGAGCCTTGTCACCATGGATCCGTGAAACCGACAATGTCCTTTTGACATTCTCATATACTGCTAATATAAATCATAAACGTTTAAAATATTTGAACGTTAATTTTATATAAAAATATTATCTTTGTGTTAGATAATTTATAACATGACTCTATGTGTCTACAGAGCGGTGTTGTATTTTTTGTGCCAATTATTTTACATATTTTTTTAGGATAACAGATATTTAAAATTTGATTCCTTTAAAAAGCTCAGAAGAATTTGTCCACTGTACATTACATTACATCACACAATATCATAACATCATAGTAACTATATACAAATATATATGCGAAGATAACATGAAAAAAGCATAAAGACATTGCTATTGTATCATTTGATATTTATGTAAAATGAACAAACAAATCTGCGATATATTCCTAGGACAAAGAGATTTTATACCTCAATGGTCATTATGGACCTAGACTAAGGTTTATATTAAAAGCTTTTAGCCTCATTATCGAATAAATGCTAAGTTAATTGTATAAAATTTACGTTATGCGACAGTATGCGGTATATGGTATTATAATATAATAACATAGATTCTATTTTACAATTGAAGAAGAATAAAAAGCAATTAAGGACTCGAGATACGTCAAACGGTAATTATGACGTATTCTTTGCGTATGTACGTCAACTTTTTAAAACCACAGACATTAAAGATGGCTTTGGTAGAACATCTCTACACGGAACCTTCACGAAATTTCAATTCTTACATCCCTGCCCTCTCAGACTCACCTCACCACTAATATTCACCTTCTTCAAAGCTCCTTACAAGAAGCGTATAAGTGATTCCGTGGAAATATTTCAAATCAGAGCTTCGACAGTGTACAGGCAATAACGACTGACGTGACATGCATGCCGCCCGTGTGCTGACTGCCTAATGTCGCTATGAATGACGTGGGCCTTTCATCGTTCAGGCGTTCACCCATTTATTTAGTCTGTGTTTTGCAAAAGAACGAGCCACGTATCATGTATTTCAAAGTAACTAAAATTACTAAAGCTAACTTTCAACTTCAGTAGTTCTAAAATATCTCATCCCCTTTACAGTCTAGCTCTACTAGATCTACGATTATACTAGAATCTTTTGTAAAGTCCTTAAAAACCTACAAAGGCAAAATCTGCGGGCATACCAGTACAAAAAAATGGTTTGAAAGTCGGTTTTGAGCGGAGTCCAAGGCTTGAATTGTATGTATGTAATGTAATGTAATGTAATGTAATGTATGTAAATTAGAAATTAATTATAAATATAACCACATATGAAAGAACTCGTGCCCTGATATTGGTTATAAAGACAACGATACGACAATAATAAAACTATAGAGTAAAACTTCAGGCATAATTAGAGTGAGATTCTTCTCTTAAGCCTTCTGTCAAAGTACCGAAACCGTTCGATTCTATCAAAATATACGCTATCAAATACTACTTATAAAATGCCGTGAGATACTTATTACTGGGTGTTTAGCTACGAATGTGGGTAGGTGCGAAATGCGTGACACTATTCGGAGAGCGGCAAAATATTCGCCATCGCGAATGCCGAAAACTCGACGTACTCATGACATATTGGAATGCGGCTCTATTTATCCCGGATTCTGCGAGTATTAGATACTGGAGTGACGCTATTGGATATTGCAGTTCCCATTTTGTACATTATTATTACAATAAATATTACTACAATCTACTACTCCGGCATCGTATATAATGTTATTGATACTTATGTCATTTGTAATTTTTATTATATTTCATTCAAATTTTTAAAAAATATGTTAGTTTTTAAAAGTAAATTCTACTTCATTGATATAAAAACCATGTATTTTATAAAAATGGTTACACATACAAACAGTGACACTAATATAATATATTTTTATATAGAGACAGAACTAAGACCATTAACAATATGCAAAAAAATGACATACATAACATCAAAAGTCCTGCTTAGACCACCTAAGTCTGAAGCTGAGGTATGTACTTGATAATATTTCTTTCTGTTCCCAACTGACATTTGCTAAAAGGGACTCTAAATAAATATAAAGACTGAGCGAAACTAGTGTATTACTGTTAATCCTACAAACAGAGCGCTAAGCTGAATTCCCGTTAGTGGGTTGGTAGGTGTGGAATGCGCGACACCATTCGTAGCGCGACCGAACATCCGCCAGCGCGCAAATGCCGAAAAGCCGAGCGGCCCCGTGACATATTGGAATGGAATGTGACTCCATTTATCCCGCTTCCTATTGGAATCCGGAGTGATGCCAAATTGGAAATTGCAGTTCCTATTTTTGACGTTATGGATATCGCCACTTGTAACGCCAATGTAGGATGTCAGAAATACATTATAATAATTGTTTGAATATTCAGGAACGGAATTTAAAAAAGTGATTTCTGCGATAATTCAACTATAAAAATTCGCGTATTCCTTGTAATTTTTTAGATAAAATTAATAAACGCTCACACACTTCTATTCATGCACTGGGATACCCTGTTCCGCGAGTAGCATAGACATACACAAATGGAACGCCTTAAAAAAATAAGTCTGTTATAATTATAATATATCACGTTTATTAAAACTTTTCGATACGCTATCAATAAAAAAATTAAAATGGTCACCTGTTTACGCAGCTATTAAAAATGCAACAAGTATCATAATGTCGCAGTGGTCGTTAGTCATAGCTATTTACCAATACATTACCAACAACCAGAACTCCTCGTAATGCTTTCAAAATGCGACAAAGTTGATACGAACGGCATGCTACAGAACTCACAACGGGCTAAACGGATTCGGCACGGTCTGTCCGTCAAACGCACGAACGATGCACGCATCGCACGTCAAAGCTCCCGGTCAACCCTTGCGTGCGTTATTAAATCACATTTTGACAAGCGTACCGTGAAAAATTAATCGAGTGTCGTCGTGTAAGCGGACGGCAGAAAAAATGAAAACATGATGGCATTTCGCTAGGTCCCCCGGGCCACAAAGGTCAGGTCAGCCGCTCGTGAAATGCCTCGCCCTCCGGACATGGCAGTGGACTCCGCTGGGAATCCAGCTACAAGTATCACTATGAAAATAATCTTTCAAAAACAAAGCTGCAACAGATTGCTCTTTCAAGAAAATTAACAGACCCTGATGTAAATGAGTATGCATAAATTTTAATCTGTAAAATGTGAAGAGAATCTTGTTTCGCCGTTTGTGATTGTTGTAAGCGCGTAAAGTACATGCTTGAATAAATCTTTGTATAGATGATGAGTCTGACTATAGCGTCTGAAATATTTTTTTAAGTATTAACCTATCGAACCAACAAGTAATCAAATTAACTATAATGGCAAAATAAAAGGATTATTATTTTCTTTTCAGCTCATATTTCCAAATTTAATGTAATTAATATTTAAAAAAATGAAATAAATTCCAAATTCAATTCCTGCTTCTTATAGGGGACCTGGGAATCATACCTCGCTACCTCTTGGCCAGCAACGTGTCACTACTACCTATTATATCACATATGTGCATGGGCTGCAGTGAGCACTTACCATCCGATCGCCCGCTGGCTCGTTAGTCGGCTATTGACAGAAAAAACCTTACTAATTTTGACTTAACTTTAACTTTGGTACGTGAGAGATCTTCAGAGCGCTCTCACAGATGGAAAATTTGTAATTTTTATTCATTGAAAAGCAAAAATACAGTCCCAGCTAGTATGATCTTTTAAGCAACGGTAACAGATAGAAAATAACCTAGATATCGTATTCGTCAGTGACATGACATTAGTGATACAACAATCACTCATAATAATAAACAATAAACACTTTTACTTTTACTGTTTTCGAATCCAGATTTCAGTGCAAATGCTATCAACAATTGCATCATTAATCCACCGCCGTAACCTATCATAATAAACCATATTCTTTAATTACTAGGGTGGATCCCCTTGATAGTGGCCATTAATTCATATCTAACACGGAATAATGCAATTAATCTCGCACAAACTGTTTTATAACGCACTCGTGAGAAATACGCACTTGTTCGTTAAAAAACAAGAGCGCGGGGATACCTCCTAGTGGGATCCGCGGTGATCCATCACGAACGTCAGATTAATGTTTCGATGTATCATACATTACGTTGTGTGCTTCGTTTGGATATCTTATGAAAGATGATAAACATTGCCGTCTTTGTTAAAAACGCATATTATCCTCATAGCGATTTTACTCCATTTATTTTTGTATGTACATACAAACTAATCGAAAATGGTCATGATGTACAAAGGTACAGCTTATTTCTTAAGAATTTTTTAAGTCATCAAAATTATGTCAATAATATTATTGTATCATAAATGCGTTAAATAAATGTATGTTGCGTTACTTTATTAATAGCTCTCGACAGACTTCATATTTCGGCTGTCACAGTCGCAATGTTACAGAAAATATTAAGATAAAGAATCAATAATAAATGTAATGCAATTAAATGAGTTGCCGTTAGTAAAAAAATTAAGGGCTTTCGTAGTTTGAAGGAAAAGTTAAGCCGTCGAGCCTAGTTGTAGTGTAAACAGGAATCTTGAAACCATGTCGAAGTACTTCGGGCGGCATAAAAACTTGCGACATTTGTGTTGGACACTAGTCCTATTACTAACAACATCTGAGGTAACTCGGGTCTCTACATACAACCCAATAAGTATACAATAACCAACTCACTATTATTTATTCTAATAAAACAAACCGAAATACGTTCCTATCGGTAAATATGACGTTTATTGACACAAACAACCACATACAAATACAAGTCCAATATTAATTGGAGGTACATATCAATTACAGAAAATCATTTTGTACGTACAGCGTTCCCTGCGGCCGTGACGTCATTATTCCTACGTAATCAGCATACCGTGGGCAGCGAGTTCACGCTCGAACAGACCGATAACAATATCCGACAGTAATAAGGAGAATCCTTTCGGTTTGAATGCTGTGCCGGGTAATTGGCATTAAAATTGGGAAGAAGTGGTAACCCCAAATACAGGTAACGAGCGCTTACCGCCACATCGGTGCTCTAAGCCACCCTTCGTGGCTAATAAATGTGTAAACTCAGCTATTGTTATTTGGCTACTTACAAACGATCTCTGGTTGTTAATGGCAACCATTACTTGGCCTGTCGATTCATTAATGAAATGTATATGCGTTGATCGAATATTTAAAAAAATAATTGAAATATACACTGGTAACTCTGGACTGGGATTCCTTGTACGTAAATTTGACATACGCGAATAATTAACTAGAAATAAAACATTTATCGATCATATCATCCACGTACCATACCATGTATACACTGGCTGGAAATTAACAGAATTGACACTTTCGCTTGGCCGGCAAGAATAAGCTATAAAAAGATTATTAGTACTTGTGTTACTACTATTTTTAAAACATAAAAGTATACTCAATTTATAAACTACATTCCATTTATAAGTGTGCGACTTAATTATACCTAAAAATTGTAGTGAGTATTTTAAAAACGAGCGATTGAATACAAGTAGTCGTGTTATAATCGTCGGACGCACAGCTTGGTCGCGCAGTGCCCTGCTCATTGAATCGACGTAATCTTGATAATTGCTGTTGTGGCGTACGTTACGTGCGGTGAAACTGTGTGTACAAGCACCATCCCGCGTTTAGCAGGTCGTCTAGTGTCCGATGCGTACCGTAGATGTATAAAAAGTACGCCATCTAATCTATAAATTCTTAAAAAGGCTCTATGTACACTATCAATTGTTAGTGTCACACGTACTACGAAATTAACACTAATCTTCTGACGAATACGCCTTTGGTGTCACAGTTGACCATGGGCAGCCGTGACCACGAAATATTGGGACAGGCGTCTACTCCTTTGTGGGCATTAAAAAATGTGGTTTATGGTCATGCGAGATTTCCAATGAGCTTAATCTTTTTTCCCTTATTGTCTCTATACCAACTTGAAACCGACTTAAACTAAATTGAGATCTCACTAACATAGTTAATTTTTTTTTACGTTAAAAACCGATGGTAAGTGGTCACCGTCACCCATGGACATTAACAAGACCAAAGGTATCACTGATGCGTTGTCGTCCAGGAAATGAAAAGAAGGTAAAAAAGAATATACTGGCTCTCAAGCCCCCAACCAGAACACGACGAGTCGTTTGGCGGCTGACTCAAGCAGGAGGGTGGTAGCTAGCCAGGCAGGCTAATATTAGTACCAATACGAAAATAATAAATACTAGATATAGGAAAGATAATAATACCACTAATAATATTAATGACTTAATAATAATACCGATAATATAATCCTTACGCGAAGCCCTACCACCAAGCATCCAAACTAAATAAGCACAAATATGTGAGCATGATAGCCCGTTATACTTCAGAGTTATACTTCAGAGATCTTATATTAGATTAGTCTATTCATCTTAGACTTCATCATCACTTACCATCAGTTAAGATTGTTGTCAAGCGTTAACTTATTTTATGTAAAAAAAGATATCAGTGAATCATAAAAAGTAATAAATATTATGATTTTATCAACTACATATTTAAAATTAAATAATTATTTTGAACATTTCATTCTCTGGTTACGAATGTTCAATATGAAATTGCCTAGTTGTAACTGATAACAGAACTATCGCTACTAAAAAATATAGTTTGTTTACACCAAAATTATTATTTATACAATTTTGCTCTTGATAATTGCAAAAATATTTTCGATGTCCAAAATAGTGTTAAAGTACTTACGTTAATCATTGTTTTACATATTTTAATAAATCAATTACCTTTAAAATATACAAAACATAAAGCAAGTAAACAATTTAAAAACTCAATTGTGAATGTTTTCAAATCAACGTCCGTATAGCGGTAAAAAGCCGAGGGGTGAGGGCCCTCGGGGCGCTATATTATAACCGGGCATAATATCTGCAGCGTCACTCGAGCGCAATAAATACCCAAATAAAGCGCAAATAATACCCAAATCGCTCATCAGCTCCCCTGCCTCCCCCAACTATAATTATCTATAATCAGAACACCCTCTATAATCAGTGTTAGGCAATGCAATGTATTCATTACAATTACTATAATTTGCGTACGGAGTCTGCCCTTGTGGATTGGTGACCCACGCTTGTTTTACGAATCCGCTTCGTATTTAACTTCCGTCCAATAATATCGTTCGATATACCGTTTGGCGCGTAATTTTTCAGCATTGCTTCGGACGCCATAAATTATTCGCAACAGAGGGACGCGCTGACCCCGAACCTCAGTCGATTAAGCATCAGTAGGTCTTCGTTCAATTTCATATTTATAAACGGGGATTACGCAAAAATGCCAGTGTAATGGATCACCTACAGGACTTAGGCCGGGTGGTCGGGCAGC